>JAULKJ010000011.1:573132-591487 GCA_032355405.1 Rubia balearica | reverse complement strand
TAGAAAGCGAGGAAAATATCTTCTCTGCAATGGTGGTTGTGTTGAAATCAATGGACACAAATCTTAAATAATGGTGATTTGGGGTGGTTCTGGCTCGAGGGAGGGGATGCAAAGTAAACGAAGACTACGAGTGTTGCTCCACCATTCTATGCATGTGGTGTTTGTTGGGAGCACTTGAAATCTTCAGTAGAGACATGGAGGGAAAGAGGATCAATAGTGACGGGAAGAGAGGAAGGGGACAAGTGGGGGAAGAGGATGGTAGCACGCGAAAAGAGAGGATGTGTGGCATTGTAAAGTTAATGGTGATGGTGATGTGATGAATCAATATAAAGGTGGTGTTGAGTTGGATGGCGTTGGACGCTGGAGGTGGGTGATGCACTATTGTGGGAATGTTGGTGGTGGTTGAAACCAATGAGTTAGAGTAACCAAACAAGTAAGAATATTTTAGCCATTTGATGTTTTGAAACGGATTAAGCTATAAACTTTTACGCTTGTCAATGGCTATACTACTCCCTCCATCCCAACAAAAATGACACATTCATTTTTTTCACGGTTTTCAATGATCATATTTGATTATGATCATCAATATTTCTAGCTACATATAATAATTTCGCATAAAAAATTGATATTTAGAAAATAGATATTAAAATAAATCTAACAATATCTCAAATGATATTTTTATTATGTATATATTAAATTATACTTAAGGTTAAAGTTTGCAAAGTTTGACTTAAAAAAAAAGTGCCTTTTTTATTGGGACGCATGGAGTATCACTTTAAAAAAATTTAAGCCACTTTCAAAAAAAACTAGAGGTCTTATTTTCCGTTAGGAAAAAATCACATACCAAGGATAATCTTTCGGTTACATTGCCTCTCCACTAAATTTTAAGTCAACACCGATCAACAATCTGATGGGTTATAAGTTATTCAAACCAAAATGTCAATCAACAGTTATATGAGTACTTTTAAAAAACTTAAAATTATATTAGCACATAAATAAGAATTGGGGTCATACGTGCATTTTAATTCTATAAAGAGAAAGTCTCAAGAAATGTGATCCGTCCATAAGGTTATAAAAAGACCCCCTGACTTTTTATTACCTTAAAAATTACAATTTTTTTTAAAAATACAAATATTGTATTATAAAGTTAAAACAAGTAATAATGTGTATTTGAATGTGATTTTTTTAAAAAGAATAATATTAAAAAAGTACATTTTAAAATGATTAAATTTAGTAGTATGAAATTTAACAAATGCAACGTATAAGTTAAAAAATACAGTAACATGTCCATAACTTATGAACATGCCCGCTCTCCTATTAATGACAAGGGTAACATGATTTTATGGACAGCTTTTGATGGAGATACGTCCTATTCGTTCTAATGATACTGGAAGTGGGAAGTTTTGATAGCAATGAGATGACAATGTGAATGAAGTTAGACCTGATGTGGGTGATGACTGATTAGATGACAATAATTTGATAAGTAGAATATTAATGTGATTATTTTGATCATATAAATAAAAGCATGTGCCATAAGCAGATAAGTGTTTTTTTTTAATTTTCATACAGGATTGATTTTTTAACCAGTAACTGCTTCTTCATGACTTCTTTTAATCTGGATTTTGGACAAAAGTAACGCCAATACAGCTAATTGCGGTAATAACATGTATCTGTTTCACCACTCTGTAACTAACTAAAACTGTAAAACATGAATTATAACGAAGTGAAAGCTATATCTATAGATAACATGAAGATCCAACGAACAAAACTACAAAACTCTCTCTCTCCACTCCTTTTCAACTTTTAGCCTTCCTTTTCTTCAGTTTCGATCTCTCGGAAATCGACGTGAACAGACCACCATCCTCCTCGGGGGAGACAAACATGTCGGTGCCCAAAGATGGCGAAACAGCAATGGCTCCAACCATGTTATCCAGCTCTGAAATGTTAGGCTGCTGTGTAATATTCTCGATGTCCAAATGCTCCGATAATGGCTCCATCTTCTGTTCTTCAGAAGCCAACGGGATGTATGGCTCGACACCAGGCGTGAAGGTTTCGTGCGAATACGATGGAGAATCATAGGATTGTGTAAGCATGGAATAAGGCGTTGTAGGCGATGAAATGTCTGCAGAACTACTAAATACTGAGCTTTCTCCAAGTAAAACCCTGATCTTTCCTCCTCTCCTTGGCCGACGCCTCTTAACCTGAGATGGACCAACGACTTTGGCAGCCATTGGAGCGGGTTGAGACAGCTCGGGTCTCAGCGAAATGCGCCTTTCTTCCTGAGCTCCCTTTAAACCATGTTTGCATATGTCCTGGATATCCCTCAGCATGTCGGAAATGGAAACCTCGTCCAACTGATCTATAGCATCGCCACAGCGATGATATATGCGTTGCAAGCTTTGAGCCTGCATCGATGAAAGATCATTCGGATGCACAGAAAACCCAAAATATAGCGCAACTTATTTAAAATATCGTGAAATGCCTTATTACCATAAGTTCCATCGCGCCACCAACTCCTTGGAACCCGGTTTCTGCCCGGTTTGCAGGGTTGCCAATAAGGAGGCGCGTGATCCGTCTGAACCAAACCATATAGGGGTCGGAGAAATCCATAATGCCTTCCATTGGAGCTTGGCAGACTACCCGGTTATGCCGGTTAGCCCACATGTCGACATACTGCTTGTGGTGTTGGATCCAATCAGTGTTTTGTCGACCACGTCTGTCAACTGAGTGCAGCTCCCGAATGGTGTCACAGTAAGTGGGGATGTTCTGATGCTGGCCAAATTGACGAAGAACACGATCCGGGTGATGCATTTCTACGACGTCAAAACACAGAAGAGGCGACACTGTTTGCCAAATCTCACGACCAGATACGCAGTATGCAGGCAAACTGTCCATGATATATGCATATGGTTGCCACACAAACTAAAATAATAACAGAGAGTTCTTAGAAAGCATGATTTTTATGAATTCAGAAATGTTCTAAGAGTATAACTCGAAACCTGGTCATCCTTCAAGCAGTCCAACATGTCCCGATACACAACCAACACGTGCATTCCCACCTTCTCGAGCTTAAACCCGACATCCCACCTGCAAAACAAATTAAGTCACAATTTTGATCTACAAATCAAGTTGTATATTAATTAGGATATATATACCTAGAGCCGTAAGGCGGGGAAGGCAGAGGCTGATCTCCATCAATGGTGCCCTGGAATGGTTGATCTTGAGGGGCTAACCTCTCAGGACGGATGAGAGGGATTCTTTCCCACGCCCATAGCTACACCATTTATCATTAAACGATTCTTAAACAAGACATAATCATGATAATGATATGACTTTCGGAATTTTCAAGATCAAAAGCGTGAGTAATAATACCTGTAGAAGCACTAGGGGACCACATACACCATCAACGTTTGATTTAGTAGCTCGACATAATGCACGATAGAGTGAAGCGAGGACTGCACTACCCCAGCTGAGTTTACCAGCAGCTTCAAAATCCCGCAACAGAGGAAGAAACATTAATTTCACCTTGTTATTCGAGGCATCGGGTAGCAACAAACCACCAAGAAGTTGCAATATGTGCGCTCTAGCAAAGTATTCCATAACGTGATCTGGGGCATCGGGTTGCAAGGGATCCATATCAAAATGATCCTCTATACATTTTAGTTTGAGACGCCCGCTGTCAAAAGCACTCGTAGGTGGCCGAAATCCCAACAGCTCCTCACACATAGCTTGCCATTCCTCAGTTGTGCGAGCAATATCATGTCCGGTGACTGGCTCACCATCTGTTGGAAGACCCCACATAATAGAGACGTCCTGCAGAGTGACGGTAGCCTCTCCAACGGGTAAATGAAATGTGTGTGTTTCCTGCCGCCATCTCTCAACAAGGGCCGTGACCAATGCGTGATCAAGTTGTATATGCCCGGCTTTATACACGCCATAGAAGCCAGCTTTTATCATCAAAACCTCCACACGAGGATCCAGGGCACCTAGGCGCCAAAACGCACCATCACACCTCCTACACGTTAGCGGCTCAAAATCATGTCCAAGCCATATAGCAGTAGACCTGTGCTCGTGCTGAAGGGTTAATACAGACTCATCAATTGGCCCGGGATGCAGATCTTGATTAGCCACCTGGTTAGTTACCACTTTATTACCTGGAAAATAAGTGAAATCACCACACTTGAAAACTGCATGCTACATGAACTGGATGATGAAAGTGAACTTTATGTACAACGTAATTCGTTTAAGTCTCCATAGACAAATAATAAGGATAGCTCAGGTACATTCTGTATGTCAATCGAGAAACATAGTTTATGCATATCACAAATTCATTTCCCGATAACCGAATTTTAAATGCATGATCATAGAACCATGTTGGCTGAACAACTATATCTGATAGACAGAGTGAACAATAAATAATTACAAAAGAAACTTTACCTCTAATTTCCCTCGACCGTTTCATCGATTCAGAGGCAACCTGCATCCCCTCGAGGTTCTCAAACCGGCTCTCAAATTGCTGCAACTTTTCATTCTGATTTTTCTGTAAGTCCTCAATCGTTTTCTTTAAGCTATCAACTGTGCACTCAAGCTTTTCAATCTTCTCTTCATGGATGTAAAGCCTCTCATTATCAGCTGCCATTATCGACTAATCTCTAACAATCCTGTGGATCTTCTCAAAGATAGTTCTCATCAATCCCTATTACAAACATCATCACAACAAAATTAAGCTGCTTTTTACAAGAAATGAAAATTCTTGACCCTAGATACAAAAGGCATAAAACGGGATCTTAAATTTAACTTTTACCAGGATGCGAAATGTTCAAGATCAACACTTTATGCACTAAATTTCCTCATAAACAATCTGGGCCAGCAAACAAAGAACTTTTATAATCTATATTCGTGCATTCCCAGAAAGCTCATAACAAAAGGCATAAAACGTATTCTTTAAAATCAATCTTTTACCAGAATGCTAAATGTTGAAGATCAAATTTTTATGCAATGAATTTCCTCATAAACAATCTGGGCTTCCAGCAAACAAAACACATTATAATGTAAATTCGTGCATTCCCAGAAAGCTCGTAACAAATATTTCTGGAAAAAGAGGTAAATTTCGAACCTTTCAATGCAACGAAGGCACTCATGAAAATCCCAGTTGCTCAAAACGCGATTGGGAGACTAGGGTTTGGAGGGAAAATCAACTGAATGAGATGGGAGTGATGAATTTAAGGCGGGGGATTGGCAGAAAAAAGGAGGGAGAAAAGGGTCTCAACGGCTACTGTGTGAGAGAGAGAGTACGGCTGAAATTGGTTTGCAGGAGAACGCGATTTCAGCGCAGAGCCAGAACGCGATTTCAGTGCAGACTCGTCGTCTCCTGCCCACGGTTCATTCTTTCTTCCTCATATTCAAGAATTTATAAGAAAAAGAAAATGGGTATTTCTATAATTCCGTAAAATGTTTAGATAACCCCTAATTTCATTGTAAGTGTAAATATAATTCAATTTTTTTTTAAAGTGCTCATTTACATAACTCTCTTGTTGGAGACTGCGTTGATCCAAAAAAAATTTGACGTTAACTTATAATGAAAAGATGAAAATAACCATGATTTCATTTCTGAACTCCTACTAGCCATTTTACCCTTCGATTTTTCTGGACGTCCAAATCTCAGCGCCCCACAAATCCTACCCATCAATAGGGGTGGACGTTGGATGGGTTTAATAAATTTTTTAATTTATTCGGTTCGGGTTAATTGGGTCACTCTTGAAAAAAAAACTAAAATCGAACTGAATTATCAAGAAACTTGAATTAACCAAACCGAATTTGGAACTCGGGATAAGACCCAAACCCAATCTAGACCCAACCCGTAGACCTATATTACCCTAACTATATATATTAGTTATCCCAAATTCTAAATTACTTTCATATTTTCTTTGTATTTTTATTTTTAATTAAACAAATAATGTGCATTGTAAAAAAAATTCTTGAAGAATTAATTTATGTCCTACTTTATCAAGTGAAGAGAAAATTTAGAAAGTTAGACCCATTTTGGACCTAAGACCCATTTAAACCAGTCAGATTTGGGTATGGATCTAAGATTTTTAGACCCTATGGATCTGGGTCGGGTATGAGTCTAATTAAAAAAAATTAGGGTATAAGACCCAACCCATGATCATCCTTAGTGCCCATCTAAAAAAAATTCAATGCTTCAAAAGAAATGAACAATTTCAGAAATTATAAGTAAGATTCTCTAATGTACAATTATTTGGCTTTTTTATGATTAGGTTTTTTTAGTGTTTTTGGACTAGGATTTATTTGGGCATAGGAAATGGACCAAGTTCGAAAATTACAATTAAAGATCTCTATTCGGCTAAACTTATTAGACTTATATTATTTAACACACTCCCTCCGTCCCCAAATAGATGGCACATACAATTTTACCTCGGTATTTTATGCAAACATAATGTGGCGGGGAATAATTGTGAAAATGCAGGGATATTTTGGGGAAATGATTGGTCCAGTCAAAAGGTTGAAGTTAAAGAGGACATTGTAGGAATATTACAACACATTATTTACCATTTTGGGTAGGAATTAAAATGTGTCATTTTATGTAGGATGCACGAAAATAGAAAGTGAGCCAATTATTTCAAAATGGATGGATTATATATTATTTATTTAACTATCCATTTATTTGCAATTCGATATTCGGGTCAGTTTTTTCGGATTGAGTTTCAATAACCAAAACTATATTCGAAATTCGGTATACTCAATTTGGTTATCTGAAAATCGTATTATAAATTCGTTTAGGATTATTCAAATTTGGATTATTTAATTTCTGATATTCAGTTTTCAATTTTTGATTTTTTTGTCCGCCCCTAGCGATCACCTCCCCGCCACCCAAACCCCAACTCTTACCTCCAGTACCTTCTTCTGCTACCCTCAAACACAGCCCTGCCTCAACCACCCCAAACCCTAGTACTATAAAATCCAAAACATTTTCATCACCTATGGAAACACATTTTCATCACATCTTCAATGAGAAAATTGACAATACAATAGATCATTTTCAGTTTGGAACTAATTTCATCACCTATGAAAACACCCTCAACAAACTCTCTTCCCCGCCGCCTCTGCCGCCACCTCATTCGTCTCCACCACCATCTCCTCTGCCACTACCTCATCGAACTCGCCTCCGCCTCTATGCTGAAGTCAATAACCCTTTCCCCCAATAGTGCTAAAGCCACTGTAGGGATAACTCTCTCCCCTGCGGCAGTGAAACTCGGCAATTTGAGCCCAAGGCTGCCGTCACCAGCAAGCTGAAGACTTTTTAAATTTACAGGTGGAACCCAAGAAACCTGCATAAACTAGAGAGTCAGAGACGCACTTGCGAAACACAAAGCATCGTCAACTACTTAGGCAAAATGGCATCAACAACCGCCAAAAACAAAACGTTGAGATGCTTCTGCTTCCTCATCTGGTGGTGAGGCAATTGATTACCCGAGCATATACATTGGAAGAGCAGTCTCAACAATTGGAGCACTGATTGAAGGTTTAGGGGAAACGATTGAATTTAGAGATTTGAGATTTGGGATGATCAGGCGAGCGGAGAGGGCAAAGGCAAAAGGGAGTTGGGATAACACATTTTTCATTTTTCATTTAACATTTTATAAATTTTAGTTTTTAAATTTATGAGGATAATTTAATCATTTCGTATCAAATTGGCGATGACTGTTGTTGACCAGCTTTTCACATGAGACTAGGGTTATATCAGTAATAAATAAATTAGAGGTTATATTTGCACTTAATTATCAAAAAACTGAGGGCGATATAAGGACTTTTTTCTTTATAATATCTATCTTTCTATTTTGTCAAATATTACCTTCCATTAAAATTTGTGTAAAAAATAGATAAATAAATTACCTTTTCAAAAATGTACACTTTAGTCTTGATAAAAGTTATAAAAATAGCCTGCTATGTTTTGTATAAAAATATAAAATAGAAAGAAAACAAATCTATTAACAGATAATCTATCCCCCAACTAAAAATTTCTATTAATTTTTTGTACGAAATTTATGAATGTTGATGTGACAGAAGAAGAGTATTAAAATAAGTGTGACAAAAATAAAAGGTAAGAACCATTACTTGGGACTGAGGGAGTAGTCAACAAAATCTAATGAATTTACTTCTACTTCTTTTTTTATCAAGAATTTACTTCTATGGTCTCCACATTGAGCAAGGATTTTAAAATAAAGAGCCTTGGAATAAGAGCCTCCTTGCCAATTACAAAAGGTACTTGATCCGATCAAGAGCGAGCATTACTGTTCTTGTTGTTAAGGTTCCCTCCTTTTGAGTTCTTAAAGATATATTCTCTCTAATTTTTTTAAAATTGGCACTCTTTCATATTTTTTTTGGTCTTTTAATGTTGGCACTGTTGGGAAACATTGATATTTCCCTATTTGTGTGATCAAGATGAAAAATGAAGAAAAGTGAGACACTAAAATTTGGTAACGCGAAATACCCAAATCGGGAAAAAATCGCAAGACCACGTCGTCCAAATCTACCACTATATGGGTTACAGTAAGGTTACAAATATCTCATCCAAGTTGGATGGATTACAAGGTTACTCACACTATGATGGAACACTCACTAACTAGAAAGGATGGATATTTCTCTCTGACTCCTCACTTTAAGAGTGGATCTCTCATTCCAGAAGGAAAGGAAGTGGCTCTGGAATGAAGTGGATAAGATTGAATGATGAACTTTTTTCCAAGACCTCTATTTATAGGTGAGTCAAGTGTAATCTAGAATTATCTTCCATTTCCCCTACTACCATAGTAAATGGTTAGAGCCTTTTAGGAGGTAGTCTAGATTCTCCCTCCGCCATCCTAGAAACCTCCCCCTTTTCCATCATTGGAGAGTTCTAGAATTAGGGAGGAAACCCAACAAATCTCTCATTTTCGACCAAATTGGAAGGGCTCACCACACCGGAACCTTTACAACAATCATTAAACTTCTTACTTGGTAATGCCTTAGTCATCATGTCTGACCAATTATCATCGGTGTGCACTTTTTCAAGTTGTAGCCGTTTTTCTTCCATTACATCCCGAATCAATAATAACGAACATCAATATGTTTTGTTCGTGAATGGTAGGCTGAATTCTTGGCTAAGTGGATGACACTCTGGCTGTCACAATAGAGAACATACTCTCTTGTTTTAACCCCAATTCCAGTAGGAAGTTCTCCATCCACATCATCTCATTGCAAGTTTATGCGGTGGAAATGTAATATGCTTCCGTCATACAAAGAGCCACACACTTCTGGAGACTTGATTGCCAAGATACAGTTCCCATTGCAAAGGTAGTTAGATATCCCGATGTTGATTTTCTAGAATCCAAGTCCCCATCCATGTCTGCATTTGTGTATCCCTCCAACACATATTCTTGTTTTCCAAAGCACAAACACTGGTTTGTTGTTCCTTTGAGATATCGAAGTATTCATTTCACAGCTGCCCAATGTTCCTTTCAGGGCTTTGACAAGTGTCTGCTCACCATACCAACAACATGTGCAATATTTGGTCGTGTACATATCATAGCACACATGAGACTGCCAACAACCGGCAAATATGGAACACCTCTCATATCTTCATCTCCTTTTGGGCTTTTTTTCTTATCAAAATTGAAATGCCCGCCAAGTGGTACATTAACAAGTTTAGCCTTGTCCATGTTAAATCTCTCAAGAATCTTCTCAATATCTCTCTCTTGGGATAGCCAAAGTAGCCTTTCAGATCGATATTGAGTGATCCTTATCTAAAGAATCTGCTTGGTTGGTCCCAAATCTTTCATAGTGAAAGAATTACTCAATACTTTCTTAAGAGCGGTAATTCTACCTTTATCATGTCCATCAATCAACATATCATCAACATAAAGCATGTGTATGAGAAAGTCGCCTATATCGTACCTGTTCACGAAGACACAATAATCAGTGTGTGTCTTCTTAAATCCATGATGATTCATGAAGGATTCAAATTCCTTGTGCCATTAGCGCGGTGCTTGCTTCAAACCATAGATACTCCTTTTGAGTCGGCATAACAAATTCTCTTTTCCTTAATGTACGAATCCCTCGGGTTTCTCTATGTATATTTTTCCTCAAGTTCTCCATGTAATAAATCTGTCTTAACATCGAGTTGTTCAACCTCCAAGTCCAAACTAGCAGCGAGACCCTAAACAAATCAGATTAATGACATCTTCACCACCAGTGAGAATATCTCATCGAAGTCTATACCTTTCTTTTGATTGCACCCTTTAACAACTTTAAGAGCAATATACCTTGGCGTTGTATTGTTCTCCTTGATCATGAGCTTGTACACCCATTTGCACTTTAGAGCTCGTTTCCCTCTAATTAACTCTATGAGATCAATGGTATGATTCTCATGTAAGGATTGCATCTCCTTTTGCATAGCCCTTTCCCAATCGCCTCTATGATCACTTACCATAGCTTCTGCATAGTGTTGAGCCCCCACCCTCATTGCATCGGTGAGTGTCACATAAACGTCTAGAGGTATATGGACGAAGGTCGTCTCTCTCTAGTGGCATGTCGAGGCATAGATTCTGCTCGATCATCTGCTTCCTACATTGTTCCACCGCTTGTCTGAGATTGCTCTGTTGTGGCTTGCTCATCATTGATCTCAACTTCATCATGATTTCCCTCAACACGTGTATCATCTCGTACCACCGGAGATGGAATAGGATCAGAATACCCCTTTGTCCGCCTAGACTGGACTTCCGATGACATCTTACAATTGCTAATAGTCTAGTCCTCGAGGAAGACAACATCTCGGTTTCTAACAATCTTTTTCTGGGCTGGATCCCACAACCGATACCCGAACTCATCTTTAGGTAAGCCAAGGTAGATGCACTTCTTCATTTTTTTAGTCTAGTTTGACCCGCTCATCCTTAGGGATGTGAAAAATTGCTCGACATCCAAACACCTTTAGATGGGCATATGCTACCTTTTCCTTAGAACAAATCTCATCCGGTATATCTCTATCCAATGGTACTGAAGGGGACATGTTGATTATGTCAATACCGGTCTTTACAGTTTCTCCCCAAAACGTTTTAGGGAAGTGAGCATGAGACAACATGCATCGAACTCGTTCTTCAATGGTGCGGTTCATTCTCTCGGCAAATCCATTTAACTGATGTGTCTTTGGTGGCATCTTCTCAAGTCGGATACCATAGGACTTGCAGTATTCTTCAAATGGGTTGTGGTACTCTCCACCATTATCCGCTCTAATAAACTTTAGATTCTTTCCTGCCTCATACTCCACCCTTGTATGGAACTCCTTGAACGCCTGAAACACCTGGTCTTTTATTTTCAACAAAAACACCCAAACCTTTCTCTAATAGTTATCAATGAAAGTTACAAAATAAAATGCACCACCAAGAGATCTTTCAATCATAACACATACATCAGTGTGGACTAAGTCAAGAATATGCTCTCTTCTACATGGATATACTGGTCTTACGAAAGAAACTCTATGTTGTTTTCCAGCTAAACAATCAGTGCATGGTCAAGTGTTGTACTTTTCATATCTGGGAAGGTGTTTTTTTTAGCGAGGATTTGCAAACCTATCTCGCTCATATGGCCTAACCTCTTGTGCCATAGCTCCATAGTTGAGTTCTCATGAGCACTATTTACCTCCCCTTGTATATTTGTCCTTGCATGACATATAGGGATTCATTCTTTCTTCCTCGATCAATGCATGTTTCCGCTAGTGATCTTCCATTTTCAATCTCTAAAATGGCTAGTTATCCCGGTGTCAAGTTTCCCTGCCGAGATAAGGCTGAGCCACATTTTTGGAGTATGTCTTACATCCTTCAGCACAAACTTGCATCCTTATTTGTCTTCAAGATGATACTGCCTAACCCAACGTTCTTACTAGTTACTTGATTTCCCATCTTCACAACACCGAAATCTCCACGCTGATAGGACAAGAAGGGCCCTTCATGTGGGGTAACATGGAAAGAGACACCAGAATCATTAATCCAAAGGTTATCTTCATCGGTGAGATTGACATAGTCATCATTGACAAAAATTTCACAGCACTCCACAGATGCAACAACAGTAGTTCTCTCATCTTTCTTCTTATTTGGGTCGTTTTGGTATTTTTTTAACCATTCCTTTCTTCTGGTCTCTCTTGAGTTAGCAGCATTTAACTTTCTTATGCCCCGCCTTACCACAATAGTAGCAAGTAAATTGAGAGTGAGACAATGACCGCCCTCGTGATTTGTCACGTCCACCACTTCTATATATTCCACGTTCTCACTTCTACCTCAATTTTTTATCACGTTATCCTCAGAGTAGGTGGTTGTGCCATGTTCCTTTCTTTGTGCTTCTTCATTGATTAATAGGCGACGCCATCCATGGTAAGCATTCCATTTGGAGCCGAGTTACTAAGCGTGACCACCAATGTGTCCTAACTTTCAGGTAGTGAGCTTAGGAGCAACAAGGCTTGCAACTCATAGTCGATTTCCATATCAATCTTTGTCAATTGATTCACAAGTCCCTTGAAGCTATTCAAGTGCTCGATCATATTTTGTCTATCCTTTTACCCCAATTTGACTAATCGCCTTACTAAGTAAACTTTGTTACGTGGTGTCTTTTTTTGAATCATGGACTCAAGTTTTGTCTAACTCAAAGGTATTTGTAATAGTAGAAACATGCTCAAATAAACTAGGATCAATGTACTTATGAATCATAGCGGCCGCCTTCCTATTCAGAAGCTCCCACACTTTCTCATTCTTATCCTCTGGTTTGGTCTCCTCCATAATTACTTCATACAGATCCTTGCAAAATAGATGGTCCTCCATCATGGCCTTTCAATAGGCATAGTTCTCCGACGTGAGCTTGAACATTTCTCCATCATGAGTGATACTTGCCTCCATCTTGACTCCCACATGAAACTAATGCCGAACAACCTTGCTCTGATACCACTGTTGGGAAAATTGATATTTCCCGCTTTGTGTGATCAAGATGAAAAATGAAGAAAAGTGAGACACCAAAATTTGGTAACGCGGAAAATTCAAATTGGGAAAAACTGCAGGACTATGTAGTCTAAATCTTCCAGTATATGAGACTAGAGTAGGGTTACAAACATCTCACCCCAGTTAGATGGAATACAAGGTTAGTTACACCATAGTAGAACACTAACTAGAGAGGATGAAAACTTCTCTCTAACTTCTCACTCTAAGAATGGATCTCTCACACCAGAAGGAAAGGAAGTGGCTTTGGAATGGAGTGGATGTGATTGAATGATGAACTCTTCTCCAGTTGTGCTCTATAATCCTCTTTCATCTTCCCAACTATTATAGTAAATGTTTGGAGTCTTCTAGGAGGTAGTCTAGATTCTTCCCCCGTCATCCTAGAAACTCTCCTCTTTTTCATTAATGGAGAGTTCTAAAATTATGGAGAAAACCCAACAGGCACATTGCTTTTCTGGCAAGATTAAGATTATTTTCATCCACTCAATTTACTGTTTACTTTCTCCAAACAATCTCCTCCACTCATTTTTTTTTTAAATAATTGTTTTGATTAATTAGATGCCAATATTTCAGAACTAGAAGCCAAGTTGATCTTCAAAGATCATCCACATTGATCAGTTAAAAAATGATCATCCACATTGATCAGTTAAAAAATGATCATCCACGTGTTTGAAAATAGAAAGCATTATAAGCCCCCCAAATATCCATATCTTTGACTCCATCAAACTCCTCAAGCAGTCCCATTATGAACTGAATCACCCTATCTCCATTCTCCTTTTTAGCTATTTTCCTACACTTTTCCCCCCTAAATTTAGGATGAAATTAATGATAATGCCCTATTTTAAAATGATTGTAGTGCCCGAATAAATGTCCTGTTTCAAACCAAAAATAGCGCCATACCACAACCAGAGTACAACAGGAAAACGGCTATAACAGGCTTAACAGCTAAAACATTCGATTACACTGAATACATCTCCAATCCAGAACAAATGCGAAAAACGGCCAATCGACCAGCGAGATAAGGATCGCAACTCCTATTATTTATCGCTATAAAGGTAACAAGATATCACTGTATGATTGTGCTTTACTCGTTCTTTTTGTCACCAGCTTTGTCACCGGAAGCTGAAGAAGTGCGGTATGGTTTTGCACTATATGCTTGCTGCTGAAAGATGGAGAAGATAACCATCTCGACGATGATTAACACATTCTGAAGTGCTTCCTGAAGATGTTCCGTGTCGAGCCAGAAATAAGCCGACTTGATTACTCCCATTGCCACAAGACTACTTAGCACTATACTCTGCAAAATGGGATCATTTGTTTGCTTTCATAAGACTATAATGCAGTAAATCGTCAACTTCAGTTTATCGCGGCCAAAAAGATACGTTAACACTCCAGTTTTCTATTTATATGATCATCGGCCAGCCATTTTGGTCAAACACAATAATGTCAGCAAAAACTCATACAGAAGTGATATATGTAAAGCTAATGTAAGATGATTTGCGGGATAGTTTACCTGCCAGAAGGAGAAGAAGACGATTCCTTTAATGCATAGGAACTTTGAGAGTGGATTGTGTGGCGCCAATTCCTTAGCGAAGACATGGTAGAAAAGCACAAGGGAATACAATGCAAGCGAAACGGATATATTTAAGATGATGGTGAAAGTCCAGCTGATCCAGTCGGGATACCACCCCAGAAGCTGAAGTACAATCATTAGGACGGAACAAATAGGGCGTATCCACACGAACTGCCATGTCCAACTCTTGAGCTGCTTCAGCGATTTGTGATCCAGTTTAACACTGTGTGGCTAAATTGAGATGAACGATAGATCAGAGTCCCCACAGTAGACAAATAAATTTGGAAGTTTCACATATGCTGCAAGCAAGATTCTACTAATGACACTAGTGTTTTCTTCGGTAACAAGTTTGAAAAACAAGAATGCCGAACAGTTATTATTTCTGCTTACATGCCAAAACTCCGGATTTATTCCATATATGATCTAATACTTTTTCTTCTTAAATGTGATGTAGAAAAATAGGTGCATATAGTCTGAAATGAAGCAACATACCACGAAAAGGGTCATGGGGAAGGAGTGGTGAATCTCTCTTCCTTTAACTTCATCCGGAACGATGTTTTTGCTGATGGAGATGTTCAAGTAAGTGTACATCAAACCCAAGAACTTAGCCATGACCTACATCACATTGAACAAAAAAGGCTAGCCGAACTAAAAAGAAATGCTCAACAAAACAAGTTTCTAGCAATGTGAACACGCAACATTGTTCAAAACGCTTACCAAAGCTTCATAGCATTCCTTGATAGATTCCAGGAAAGTGAAAAATGGTTTGCTTCCAAGAAGGTCTAACAAGCCGACATAAGAGTCAAGGGCATATATGGGAGCCATTAGAACGATTATGATAATGGCTTTTTGCTCCTTTGGCTTCTTCCAGAACAGAAAATGCTGTGCAACTAGTTGTATCGTGAAATTCAAGCAAAGCATGACACAAGCGGTAGATCCCATAAATGTGAGCTGTGCTCGATCCATCTTGTGTATCTCTGTAATATGACAAGAAGAAATATGTTGGAAATGGACCAAAATTGGACATGATTGATGCTCTAAATGGGAAAATTCTTGTTTGCAACATTGTTAGCATAATTTTCAATTTTTCCCTCACTCTTGAAGGCTTACCAATAATGAAAAGGGAAAAAAGAAACAGTAATTATAAGCATCATGATGATGATGATGATGGCTAACCTTATTTCCCTAATCAACTACCTCCCTCCATCCCCGAATAAGTGTCCTATTTTAAAACACAAGATTCTTGTCCTCGGCACGAATAAATGTCCTAGCTATTTCAAACCTCCAAACTAAAATCGCGCTAAAAGCATCAATCACTATATAAACTGCACTTCAAACAAATCAGTAACAGCTCAAGGAACATAGTCCTACTTATGGCTTTAAAAGCAGTGGTCACTATATAAACTGCACTTCAAACAAATCATCAAACATAGAAAACACAAGTTTATGAACATAATCAATTTCAAAACAAGGCCTGATACATCAATGGCAATGATACCGCAACTCATAAAACTCAAATCACAGCTCTCTAATTCACAAAAGAACAAGAAATCAATAACCCATTTATGAAAAAGAACAAGAAATCAAACAGAATCGAGATTTACCAAAGGGGTTGAGGTTCATTTTCGCAGGTGTGATCGATCAAGAAATGGGATATCTACTTCCCCAGTTACCTGCGGAATTGGTAGCTCAATGAATGAAGGTTCCCGAGGTCCAATCTCTTTCTGTATGAGATTAAATACAGATGGGCATGGGGATTTCCGTGGGAAGATTATTAAAAAGAGAAGAAGAAAAGAAAAGAGAGTTAAGAAAATCAAAATCTTGCAGTGTTATATAATTAGTAATTAAGAATACATTAAGGGAGGTGGCAATATAGAATTCACATGTTTAAGGCTAGGTGGCAATTTGGCTTGGAAACTAAGAAGTTTTTTATATTGGCAAAAAAAAAATTGGATAGTCTTTTTATATTGGCACTTTCCTGTTTTGACAAATTCTAAATTATTTTCATCCACTAAATTTGCCTTTTGTTTTTCCAATTCAACCTACATCACTCATATCATTTTTAAAAAAAAAATTGTGTCATTTATAAGAGAACCAGTATTTAGATACCAGGAAGTATGATTTATCACAAATATGTTACATATCCTAGTAAATTGTAATTGCTCAACTGATATCATCTGGAAAAAACTTGAAATACTACTCCCTCCTCCGGCTCGTACAATTTCATTTTTCATCCGTTGATACAGGGCCAATGGCACTGCAAAAATTGAAGAAGCAATAGATCGCCGTAAAGGTTTGGTACGGTTTTGAACTTCACTTTTGCGTTCGGGAGTCAGAATAAGGCGAGGTCAGAAGTGCCATTTGAGGTCGTTTAAAGCCTCAAAATCGCAATTTAGTATTTTTAAAAAAAATCAATTTGTTTTTATTTTCGGAAATTAATTTCCAATTTTCCAATTTTTTGTTATTTTCGGTTTTCCCTTTTAGTATTTAAAGACTTCATGTTTGGATATTTTATTCATTCAATCATAATATTATTTTTGAGATTATTTTTTCTCTGGTGGATTACAGAACCAAAACTTAGGGTTTGTGCTTGCAAACCTTAATTGTTCTTCAAGATTCGTGCTTGCGAATTTCTTCAATATTCTGACTGTGCCATCCGTTCAAACAAAAATAATATAATTTCAAAATCAATTAATTTAGCGAAGAATGCGTTGTCAAGTTTTCAACTGATCCCACTATCCTCAGAATATCTTCATTTATTTTCTATCACATCAGTTTCCATAAAAAATTACTAAGTAATCATGCTATTTAACAGGACAAAAGAAATATAAAATCAAAAGGATGTGAAACTTTTTGTTAACTAATTAATAATAGAGCGATTGTATGTGCACTTAATGTAAGTGAGTGATCAGAGGTTTCAATTCTAAAAGAATTAATTGAATGGACTATTACCTATACCTAAATCCCGAATTTTAAAGCATTTGTTGCTTATTTGTCTCTTAAGTTCAAAATCTTCATTAAATAATACGGAGTAAAATTTTACGGAGATCTCGAACTTTAAAACCTAGATTTCTCAAACTTCAAAATTTCATCAGATAAGTTTTACTACTACGAACATTTTGCTTATTTGTCTTTATTTAAAAACTATATTTGAAAAGAAAAATGCCCATCTTAATAATTAATTCAAATCCAGATGTGGCCACATGTTTCATGGCAAACAGAAAAATCAGAGGTCGGCACCAATCCCAGCCAAGAGATTTTCTGTTTCTTTCTTAATAGTATCCATGTATCACAATTCGCAAGAGACCAAAATGGTCAAACACCTGGTTCTAATCTCCATTTCTCAAATTAATAATCTCCATTTCTCAAACAACAATGAAGCCACCTGTCTCGTTTTCTGGCCTCACCCCTGAAGTACAATCTGAAGTATAAGTTCAACTTCAAATGCATCTCTTGCTAAAACTCCAAAATACTTGTGTTTGTCTTCTCTCAATGAATTTGACAAACATTATTTGCTCTGCAAAGAATCCTAAGTACAAACAACCGACATGCTTCGGAATTTCAGACACAATCTGCGACCCTAACATGAATAGCACGAGAAACATCTTGCTTCAAAATAGCAGACATCTATGGAACACGAAATAATTATTCCCCGGTCAAGACTGCCCTCAATCATGCTATACAGCTACTGTATGAGAAAACATGGAACTCTATTCGCCTCACAAGAATTTCAAGACCTCCCCTAGAA
>JAULKJ010000011.1:560336-573032 GCA_032355405.1 Rubia balearica | reverse complement strand
TACGAACATTTTGCTTATTTGTCTTTATTAAAAAACTATATTTGCAAAGAAAAATGCCCATCTTAATAATCAATTCAAATCCAGATGTGGCCACATGTTTCATGGCAAACAGAAAAATCAGATGTCGGCACCAATCCCAGCCTAGAGATTTTCTGTTTCTTTCTTAGTAGTGTCCATGTATCACAATTCACAAGAGACCAAAATGGTCAAACACCTGGTTCTAATCTCCATTTCTCAAATTAATAATCTCCACTTCTCAAACAACAATGAAGCCACCTGTCTCTTTTTCTGGCCTCACCCCTGGAGTACAATCTGAAGTATAAGTTCAACTTCAAATGCTTCTCTTGCTAAAACTCCAAAATACTTGTGTTTGTCTTCTCTCAATGAATTTGACAAACAATATTTGCTCTGCAAAGAATCCTAAGTACAAACAACCGACATGCTTCGGAATTTCAGACACAATCTGTGAGCCTAACATGAATAGCACGAGAAACATCTTGCTTCAAAATAGCAGGAGACCTGTATCAGCATGGAACACGAAATAATTATTCCCCCGTCAAGACTGCTACTGTATGAGAAAACATGGAACTCTGTTCGCCTCACAAGAATTTTAAGACCTCCCCTAGAACAAGTCCCCATTGCGTCCAATGTGAGCCGCCCTGCACCAGGATTCGAGATATGGATTTCAGCAACAAAACTACTAGTTACTTATGTACCGACATGAATATCTGTGCTCAAGTGAGTAAACTGTCGATATGGAAACATCTCCGGTTTAGTATATACAACTCAATTTAAGAAAACGCGACATGCAATACTAACCTGACAAAAAACGCAAAAAGGCTCCCTTAAGGGTCCATCACACGAGAGCTCGCTCGTACTCCCATCAATGAAGGTTCCATCAGCAAAAATCACCTAAACCGTTCCACGTTCATTACTTGCGAAGAAACAAGTGTTTTATCTCACGAAAGGTGAAGAATTTTGCAGATCATTAAAGCAGTGAATGGACATCTCCAACTCCAATCAACAGCTAAAAAAACTCAAAGACAAACTCTCAAGGGAAATGTGAGTGTACCTCTGATGCATAGCCAGCAGTTGCCCCAGCAACTGGACGAGTGAAAGAACTTACTGGTGAACTTCTCTGTACAGCTTCACAGAACGCAAGAAGAAGGTCACGGCTTCCAAGTTGCACCGCCTGAGAACAACAAATGAGAATGGCTCGGAAGGGAACTATGTCTCTTCAACTATATCTTTTAGTTGAAGGCCCAAATAGAAATAACCGTTTAAGGTATTACCAAAAAACTACGCTTACTAATGAGATGTTACCTACTAATAAGTGACCATCATTCACTTCACAGGCAACGCGTTAAACATACTCTTACAGACAATTCATATACGAACCTGCACAGTATCATGACGTGGAACACGAGAAAGAGGCTGGACCTTGTATCCTTTAGCTGTCATGACTTCAGCAATTAAAAGGCTTCCCTTGGATAAGAACGGAATCCATTATTCGAGGTCAAAAAATTACAAGAACTACGATAAAGTTAATATCTCCGTAAAGAAAATGATGTACCTTAACTGCCTCCCCAACCATTTGAGGTGACAGGTACAAACCCTGGAAAAACGTTCGCATTATGTCACCGGGAGTTGAACCACAATCGAGACCAAGCCCTGGAGCTGAAAGGCGAGCAGCGGCTGCTTCCACCCATTGCTTCTTACCAGCAACATACCCACCACATGGAGCAATAGTTCCTCCGGGATTCTTTATTAAACTTCCGGCAATTAGATCTGCACCCTGCCATCAATTGT
This sequence comes from Rubia balearica, assembly GCA_032355405.1. Lineage (NCBI taxonomy): Eukaryota > Viridiplantae > Streptophyta > Magnoliopsida > Gentianales > Rubiaceae > Rubia > Rubia balearica. The sequence goes on along the minus strand of JAULKJ010000011.1, from coordinate 571,223 downwards.
ATAAATACATCTAGCCAACAGCAGATCATCAAGCCATTATGCAACAAGCAAAAGCATCTGTTACTCACGACCATGGGGGGTTCAATATCCTCCACAAATTCACCATAGCAATTATCCACCATGACCAAGCAGCTTGGATTTTGCATCTGCAAGACACCGAGATGACATCCATGTAAAACCAAGTCAGAATAAAGGTCTGTAACGAGCACCTTAGCACCATAATTCATCTTTTGCGATTCACAAGTTCGGTAAATGAGAGGTAAAATAAGCAATACCTTGATAACATCTATAGCCCTCCCTATTTCTTCGACGCTTAAACTTTTACGCCATGAGTAACCACATGACCTCTGAATGAGTGCACATTTAGTATTTGGCCTTATGGCAGTCTTGAGTGCATCCCAATCAAGGCCCCCATCCTCCGAAAGCTGAAGATAGTTCAAGATGAAAGACAGTCGGAATTATAGAAGACCTAACCCCTCAATAAGACAATCTTCATAACAACTGTATCAACTTACCAGGACTTCTCTATACTCGATACCAAAATCTTTCAAAGATCCCATTCTGTTCGAGTCCCTGATTCCAATAACTTCTTCCAATGTATCATAAGGAGCACCGGCAACTGCTAGAAGCTGAAAAGAAAGTTAATCAAACCAGACTAGCAGAACAGCATCTAATCACTGGTTGAGATTGAATAAAACTGCTAACCTCATCACCAGGCCTTAGAAAAGCAAACAAAGCACAAGTAATCGCATGAGTACCTGAGAAAAACTGACAGTGAAAAAGGTAACTCGACATTATGGAGAGCCTGTTTAGAAATCATATCAATGCCAAGACGAAAAAACAATGAAGGGAACCTGTGCCCGAACTACAGCAGATTCGGCACCAAAAACCTCCGCAAAAACTTGATCAAGAGCTTCACGTCCACCGGCTTCCTCATGTCCATAGCCCGTGCTACCACCAAAGTGCTAGAGCAAGTATAAATTACACTCTTCACGGTAAGAAACATTGCTGAATGCATTACAGAATACAACATACTGTTTCAAAGGATAACCTGATTTCCAATGACAACTCTAATAACACAACGGCATTGACAAGATTATCATTTTTCTAGCATTTATATCACCCACGCAGACATAGACAACATTATGGAACAGGAATACGAGAAAACCTGATTCTAACATACAACATAAAAAATCAATCTTTTAAGCACATTAACAAATCACGGTCATATACTAATGCCAAGAAATAGTCCGACTGCTTACATGAGACCCCACGCGCGCATTCTGGAAAGCCTTGAGAACACGAGCAGAATTCCGGGCCACCAGATTATCCACAGCTCTGAACTCCGAATGCAAAGCATCCACAGCCTTTTCAACCTGAGAGGAAAGAACCCAATTCATGATTCTTGAAATTTTCAACCGTCATTTATCCTCACTTTCTGGGCGAAATCAGTACCTCGGGAACAAAGGGATGAAGATTTGGGACTGCAACTTGACAAGTTAAGCTTGAAGGACGACGAACAATGGGTTTAAGATGATGTAAATGATAGCCTGGAATGGATAAGGCCATCGTCTTCTTCCCAAGTTCTTGTGCCTAGAAGAATGGATTTGATGGAGGCAATTTTAGTACAATTGAATTTGAAATGGGAAATGAATTGAATTGAATTTGTAACTTTCCATCAATGGCTCCGGTAATGGAGGGGTAATCATACAATTATTCTTATTCTTCGTCTGTCCCTCCTCAAATGTTGGTCTATTTCCGCCACTGCTTACCATTGATGCAATTATAGTTTACCATTGATGCAAGAGGTACAAGGAAACCAATGTTAGGTTAGTTGATTGTAGCTAAACTAAACTGAATTAAATAAATTGCTTGCATTTCTTCTCATGGAGCTCGACTCCACATTTTGTAACTCAAACAAATTCTTAATGAAATACAAATCTTTTCTTCAAAAAAATAAAATAATTTGATGAACTAAAATGAATCAAAACGAACTAAACTAAATTAAAATGAAATAAACCGAATCTAATTGAACCTAACTGAGTCAAACAAAAAAGAAATGAATCAAATTGACCGAATCAAACTAAATTGAACTGAGACAACTGAAACGAACTGAATCAAACTAAACTGAACCGAATCAAATTGAACTAAATTGAATCAAAATGAACCGTACTGCATCAAAATGAACTCAATTGAATGAAACTGGAGTGAAATGAATCACACTAAACTGAACTGAAGTGGGCTTCTCTAACAGAGCAGAACTAAATTAAAATGAACCGATCTGAATTAAATTGTACCAAACTGATTCAACCGGAACTAAACTGAATAAAACTTAACTGAGCAAAAAATAATTAAAAGAAGACGATGGTTAAATTATATAATTAATAATTAATTATGATATAAATAATAGTGCATGTGAATTAAATAATCAATTTAAAATTTTAATATATGATGTAATTATAGCATTCAAATCCTTACATTATCGATTTAGAAGTGAAATGAAATATATTTTTTTATAATCGATGAAAATATTTCACAAATATAATAAATACAATTATTAATAATGTGACGTTTATGTGAAATATAATATAATTATAGTTAAATATTGGTAGGTAAAAAGGAACGGGACTATAAATTTAGAGTTTGAGAACAGATTTTTTAAAATCAAACAACTCCAAACACACCATACCAACTATGCCACAAGCATATAATAATTCAACATGTTGCTACAATATACACCCTCGGTATTGGTAGTATGAATGTAAACAAATACAATATTGGCACTACTGCGCCCAAATATATACTTCCATAATTAGATTTATGCTAGTCAAGTATTAATGTTCATTTGAGTTATGTATTTCATGTTATTTGTATTTATTGAACTGATTTAAACTCCATATTGAGTAATAAGCCCGGAGTTCAGTTATTTTAAGAAATTTACATTCAATGAGCCGAAGTGAAATTTGGTATTGTATACTTCTATAATTTAGAACATTGATTAATAATTTAAATTTAATTTATCCAAAAATGATAATATACTGTTTTTTCATTATTTACCTTGTAGTTTTACCGTATTCAATCCTAGTGAAATTCATAATTAAAATTTTAACACCCAAGTGAGGATTAATTAAATGATTTTAAAATTAAGATTCTAAAATTTCATGGTATTTATCAGTTTGTTAAAAGTTAATAATATAATATGTTAATTGTATGTTAAATTAAACATCTATAATAGTATATATGCTTTTCATAGTCACAATAATTATAACAATTCATACATTCAAATATGAACAACATTTACTATAAGTTTCATATTCAAAATAGATAAAAGAACTTTATAAATTAAAAATATTTGAATGGAGTTGAAGTAGATGATCTAAATTTATTTGAGTTGAGTTGATTGGAGCTGAAAAGAGCTGAGTTGAGAAGAGATGAGAAAAGTTGAAAGGAGTTGAGAAGAGTTTAGTTTAGTTGATTGGAGCTTAGATGAATTGAGATGAGTTGAGAATAGTTGAAAAAATTGAGGTGAGATTATTGGAGTTGAAATAAGTTGAACTGAACAAGACCTTATTTTAACGGATGTCCCTGGAGGGAAAAATACAATGGTAAATTGAGAGAGTACAAAAATGACCCAATTAAATTGAGAAAGTGCATGTATAACCCTGTAAAATTTTCTTTGTTATTGTAAATTTGTGCAATTATACTCATTTTATTTAATTTCAGCATTGACTCAAAAAGTCAGGCATTGACCAAACATGAAAAAACATAAATACTCCTAAGTTTAAAATTGAAAAATCTAAAACCATTTTACCCCTCACCTCTCTTCAGCTATCCCCTAGGCTCTTGTTCTTCATCAACACGCTAAACCTTGAGTGTCGCTGCCAACCGCCGTCGATCACCACCAATGCCACCACCGAGAACCACCGCACTAGTAACATAACCCCCACCCATCTCCAGAGCACCACTGCCACTCCCTCAGGCGCTACTGTCTCTCTGCCTCCAACCTAGCCACCACCACCACATCCCTAGCACCACCATTGCACCTCATCATTCGCATGCCACCGCTCAGCCTTGGACTAACCCTGCCACCGTCAGAGTGCCAGCGCCGCTCCGCCTCCTCTTCAGCCTCTACCACCACCTCCTCAACACCATCACCGCTCAACCCTAGCCTAGCCCCGGGTCACTGCCATCGCGCTTCACCTTAGCCTCTAACCCTAACCTAGCCTCGCCACCGTGCTCCACCTCTCCCCTAGCCTAGCCCCACCACTGCCACTGCCATCGTGCTCCACCTCTCCCTATCCTAACCCCGCACTCCACCTGCTCTCAACCCTAGCCCCACCCTGATTCGCAGCCCATCTCTTCCTCATCTTCTCCTCCGCCACCACCATCTCAGCCTTAACCGCTGCTGAATTTTCAATTGGAACGCCAATTGGAACGCAGTGGAGTTGGCGATTGGAATGCTGATTGGAATGCGGTGGTGATGGGGCGCGATGGAAGAGTGGTGGGCTGAGATGGTCGAACGATTGAAATGCCAATTGGAGAGGTGGTGTTGGAACATCATTTTTGGCACTTTCGATTGGAACGCGGTTTCGATATGGGTTTCCAAAGGGAAGAAAAGAAAATGGAAAATAAAGAAATAAGGGAATGTATTACTGTCTCTCACTATTTATTTATTTTTTTAATAGAAGGGTAAAATGGTCATTTTGATAATTTCCGACCAATTTGGCCGTTGACATTCCGGTAAACGAAATCCTGGGTCATTTTTATACTTTTAGATTTTACAAGGTCATTTCTGCCCTTTCGACCAAAACATATGGTTAAAAATGCACTTTTCTCCTACTATTGTTTTGGTGACGATATTGCTGAATGAGTTGAATTCAATGAAAGAACAACAAAATTAGGGTTAATATACCAATATAATTCTATATATTTGCGAAAGTGCTAATACAATCCTGAATTAAAAATAACCCTAACGTTTCAATGAAAGTGCCATTATAACACTCATGTGACACTTCCAGCATTGACCTTGACATCATGGTCATTGACCACAAGTGAAAATGACAAAAATGTCCTTCAAGCCAAAAGTTTAACTTTTGTGGACAATTATAACCTTACCCACCGTCGTTGCTCCGCCAACACGGTCTCTGCTTCACCGGCCGCCACCAACGCGCCACTCTTCTCCACCCAAAATCATTCTCCTCCACCACTAAGCCCTTCTCCTTCCCTTTCCTTACTCGTTATTGCCTCGCCACCGCGACACTTTTCCTCCACCCAAGCCCAGTCCCTTCCCCTCCAACACCGAGCTCGAACTACGCCTCATCTTTTCTTAATCTCCGCCTCCTTCACCGCCCGGTCTCCACCTCCTTCCTTGCTGGGCTGACGATTTTCGGATTCCCTGAAAATTAATCTTAAAAATATTGCGAAGTCGGTGAGAATTCCCTGCAAGTTAAACGCTCCATCTCTAACCCAATTCTCCATCTTCGGTGCGGTGGGCTCGAGGAACGGAGAAGAAGAAGAAGGTGAATCCTGAACGCGAGAAACAAAGAAGAAGAAGAAGAATATGAATGGAGAATGGTTGCGAGGAATGGTTATGAAGAAGAATGAGACGAGGTTGGTTTTCTGAAGGCGGAGGAGGTTAGGGTTTAGGGGCATAACAGTAATTTCACTTTTATTTTAAAATATATTTAAGAGGGATAAAAGAGTAATTTCATATAATTCCAACAAAAATTTACTGGATGGTTAGTTTTGCACTTTCAATGATCATATGGGGTTATAATGACAATTTCAAACACAACAGTGTTATACTGAAACTTATGTCAATTATAAAGGGTTATAAACGCATTTTTCTCATGAAATTATTAAGAACGTAGCAAAACCTATATATGCAAAAAAAGTTACTCCCTCCATCCCAACCAAGATTGCACTCTTATTTTTTGGACATTATTTTCTATCAAAGTTTGGTCGTATATTTGAATAAATATATGAACAACATTATCATCGTACTCCCTTTGTTTCATTGGATGTGACACAGTTTTTTTTTTGTAAATTTGCCATACTTTCTTTTATGGCAATATTCCTTCAATTTCATCCGTTCATTCTACTTTTCTCTTTCTAAATTTAATTTCATCCACTCATTTCATTCACCTAAATCCAAACACCTAGAGTTGTGGTGCCACATCCAACAAAACAGAGGTAGTATATAATATTGTTCGATTCATCGTAATTAGGGTTTATGAACAACAATTGCACTCTTGTTTTCTAGTTTGTTGCTACATAATTAATTTTAGTTTGGCGAAACTGTTTCCAATGCACTTTATTTTCTAGTTTGCTCCACCGCTCTTTATTTTCTACAACTAATTTTTTGACTAAATTGTTTTCAATGCGTTTTTTTTGCCGTTCCGTTTTTTGATGGTTTAATAAAAATAGAGTCTCAAAATGAGATAACTTCTCAGGATAAAGTCTTTTAATGCCTTTTCAGTTAACCGTTACGCAACTATTCTATCTCAACTAAATAGTTTCCAATGCATTCACCGCTCAATTTTTAGAGTTTAATAAAAACATAAGTAGAAGGAATATTATCTAGAATGTTTCCAAATTAGTGAAGAAAATGCCGGAGAAAAATTAATTTTCAAATCAACGTTACATGACATCATTTTGGTAAGTATAATAAAATAGCAGTCGAAACAAGGGTGAAAAAAAGGAGAAATGTGTTGACTTTCCTAATATAGAGTAACCGTTTCGTACTTGACATGAAGGACTCATGGGCCTATATAAACTCCTCCGTTAGGCCCATCGTTTCTGCAATTCCCTCCAAAAATCACAGTCGCTCCTTTTCCCCCTTCTAGCTCTTCGTCTTCAACCGCTTAAAACCCTAAGTATTGGATCGTTAATGCCGGAGAATCCCTCGAATTCGCCTCCCTGCTGACGAACAAAGGTATTTCTCTATCCTCCCGGTTTCATATTTCAGTTTGATTTCGTTTTCCTATGTTTGTTTAGTTGGCACGGATGAATAGCAATATCATTTCGCCTGTTTGTTTTTTTTGTCAATTCAAATTATTGGAGGTGAATTTCGTAAGATATTTTCATAAAAATAGGATTTCTGGTTGATTTGCGTTTTGTTTACTTTTTTTAAGTGGTTTTGGTGGGTGGAGATATGATGACTTCGCCTGTTTCGGATGGATCAGTATCAAAGAGAACTACGAGGCGGAGGGCCTCTACGAAGAGCTACGATGAGAGCCTGATGGATGACATTATCGAGAAGCAGTTAGGTGTGACGAAGAAGAAAAAGAAAGGTATCAAGGACATGGAGAAGGAGACTGAAATCGAGGCCATGATCGCGATGTCATTGGGGTTTCCGATAGATGAGCTCCTTCCTCAGGAGATTCGGGCTGGGGTAGTGAGCGCGCTGGGAGGGAAGGAACAGAACGATTACATAGTGGTGAGAAACCACATACTCACCCTGTGGCGGTCAAATGTTGGGAGTTACCTTTCAAAAGGGCAGATTAGGGAGACTGTGAGCGTTGAGTATGAGCAGTTGATGACTGCTGCTTATGATTTTCTTTTGTACAATGGGTATATAAACTTTGGGGTTTTGCCTTCGTTTCTTCCCCAGAGTTCTGAGGAGGCATCGCTGGGATCTGTGATTATTGTTGGGGCTGGACTTGCGGGGCTAGGTGCAGCTAGGCAGTTGATGTCGTTTGGGTTTAGGGTGATCATCCTCGAGGGTAGGAGCCGGCCTGGGGGGAGAGTGTACACTGAAAAAATGGAACAAGAGGGCTCATTTGCTACTGTGGACCTTGGAGGAAGTGTGATTACTGGTATCCATGCAAATCCACTTGGAGTTTTAGCCAGACAGCTCAGTATCCCTCTTCACAAGGTTAGGACTAACTGTCCATTGTACAGGCCTGATGGATCGCCTGTTGATAAGGGAGTCGATTCAACAGTGGAACTCATCTTCAACAAGTTGCTTGATAAGGTAACCCAATTTAGGCAAGTTTTGGGTGGCTATGCTAACCAGGTGTCTCTAGGCTCAGTTTTAGAGAAACTCAGACAATTGTATGCTGTGGCTAGAAGTACTGAGGAAAAACAACTCCTCGATTGGCATTTTGCCAATTTGGAATATGCGAATGCTGGATGCCTTTCGCAATTGTCTGCTGCTTATTGGGATCAGGATGATCCTTATGAAATGGGGGGTGATCACTGTTTTCTTGCTGGTGCAAATTGGAGAATCATAAGAGAATTATGTAAAGATTTACCTATATATTACAAAAAGACTGTTCAGACTATTAGGTACAGCGATCAAGGTGTTCAAGTTGTTTCTGGAGATCAAGTGTATGAGGCAGATATGGTCCTTTGTACTGTTCCTCTTGGGGTCCTAAAGAAAGGGACAGTAATATTTGAGCCACAATTGCCTCAAAGGAAACTAGCAGCAATTGATAGACTTGGATTCGGATTGCTTAATAAGGTCGCCATGCTATTTCCTCGTGTCTTTTGGGGGGAGGAGTTAGACACATTTGGTTGCCTCAATGAGTCCAGTGAAAAACGAGGGGAGTTTTTCTTGTTTTATGGCTACCACACTGTTTCCGGTGGACCAGTTTTAGTTGCATTGGTGGCCGGAGAAGCTGCACAATCTTTTGAAGAAACTGATCCAGCCATAATACTTCATCGTGTTCTGAATGTCCTCAGAGGTAATAAAATCTTCTAGTATATTTTTTTCAAGCTATGTATTTAATTATTTCTCACAGCTCGTATCTTGCTCCTTACAAAGTAAGCCTTGTTTTTTCTCTTCTAATGATTGTGCCAAATTCTCAGGTATACATGGCCCAAAGGGCATTGAAGTGCCTGATCCCATACAGTCTGTATGTACAAGATGGAGCAGTGATCCTTTTTCTTATGGTTCATATTCTCATGTCCAAGTGCAATCTTCCGGAAGTGATTATGATATACTTGCAGAGAGTGTGGGGAATCGGCTCTTTTTTGGTGGTGAGGCTACAATTCGAGAACATCCAGCCACCATGCACGGGGCCTATCTCAGTGGCTTAAGGGAAGCATCACGCATGTTACAAGCCACAAAAGCTCGTCTGAATTATCCTGCAAGGTCCACACAAAAGAATGTCGGTCCCAGCAATGAAATTTTGGCAGAGCTGTTCAAGAAGCCTGATATAGCATGTGGACCGTTCTTATTTTCCTTTAACCCATTGAATGAGGACCCTAAATCAGCAGGTCTTCTGCGCGCGAGCTTAGAAAAGTGTAGTCATGAGGGTAAAGAGGGAACAGATTATCAAAATTCAGACCAACAACTGTACATGTATACAGTTATATCTCGTGAGCAGGCTCAGGAACTTCTGCAGCAGACTGGAGGAATGGAAAGCCGATTGTCATACATGTTCGACAGTCTGAATCTGCAACTGACTGGAGCTAGCGGTTTAGGGGTTTTAGGCCAATCCGTGGCTACTAGCATTCTGACTGCACGTAGAGGCAGAGGCCGGAGCCGCATGCCTGCAGCTCCTCAGAGTGTGATATAATGAGCGGTACCAGTTTTCTCACCTTGACCCTTTTGTAGATTTTAGCGGGGTTGGTATACCGAATTTCCAAATTCCAAAAAATTTCTCTTTTGTAGTTTTAATCCCGCTGGGCTCCCCTGTAGGTCTTAGGATTTAGAATTTTGATCCGCTCTGATTCGTGGTTCTGGATCAGCTCTATCTTCATCGATTGATTCTGATGTAGGATTTCTGTTTCATGTCGATTTTTACAGTCTCTGAAAAATGCAGCAGGAGCCATTTGTCTGTATACACCAATATAGACTATAGTTGTTTTTCATCATGTAAACAGATGTACTCTTGTGGAAAGATGTAGGATGATTGATGAACAAGTGTTAACCTCTGATTCTTGAAAGAAATGATACTTCATTTTCCCTGCTTTTCTCACTTTTACTTTCATGGTAAGATTTGATTATGTTGTGAAAATTTCCAACTTTGCTTGGAATTACTTCAAGGTAATTCTTAATTTCACATGAAAACTCATGCATGCACACATTCCATTTTTAGTTGTTTTTCTGGATTTGACACACTTTTCTTTTATGACAAGATTCTTTCAATTTCATCCACTCATTCTACTTTTTCATTTCTAAATTCAATTTCATCCACACATTTCAATCACTTAAATCTAAGCATATAAGACTATGGTGTCACATCCAACGAAACGGAGATAGTACTTATGTTGACTTCCGATCATCTATCCAATATTGATTTAGGAGAAATTTGAGCCAAAATGGTTTAAACAATTGATTTGTGGAGATGGCAATCAGAGGATTAAGTCCGTCTCTTGAAAGACGATTTTTCCATAAGTTATGGAAAATCAAAGTTTAAAGTGCAAATTAAAAGAAATGAAAATAAAAAAATTTGGGTTGTATGAATCGAGTTATAAACTTTATAACTACTACACATCGCACAGTAAAATTTTAATACTGCAACAAAAACCTTTTACCTTTTATTATTCTAATTAAACTCCAATTTTCCGAAGAGTAATGGAAAGACGATATTTTCCAAGATTTTGCCTAGAGGATTATGTCACATCTGGGTTGCAAGTTCCGTGCCAAAAAGACGATACTTCGATTAGACTAGTCAGCTAGACCGGTTCACTTTGATTGTATAACCTCTTTTGGGTTAGAGGCATTCATATGCACATATTCCCTCCGTCCCAAGTTAAATTGCTCACTTAACTTTATTTCACTATTCAGTGTCTAATTTTGACCACATATTTGAATAGATATATAAATAATATTATTATCATATATAATATTGTTCAATTCGTCGTAACAAGTAGTTTCCAAATATCAACTTTTTATTTGCTGTTACTATGCGTAGGTAAAGATATTAACGGTCAAAT
>JAULKJ010000011.1:538320-551163 GCA_032355405.1 Rubia balearica | reverse complement strand
TCACATGATGATATTAGAGTCTATATACTAATTGAAATTTATGATCAAACATGGTTTGAGAAAGTTGACCAAAAAATGTGCAGCTTGAACTGAGACAGAGGGAGTACCATTTCTCTTTATTGTTGTTGCTGAAATTTACCTATAATATTGAAAGCACAAATACAACCAAATCAATAATGTTAGTAGTATATATAAAGCAGATTGCTCTTGGAAATGATATTTTCATTAATTATGAAAAAACAAAATTTTAAATTGCAAATTAAAAAATTAAAAAATTAAGATAAAAATTTTGAGTTGCATTAATCAGGTCATAAACTTATAATTACTGCATGTTGAATAAAATTTTAATATTATAACTAAAACCTTTTACTTTTTTATAATTCTAATTCGATTTCGTCTTTCCCAGTAGCATGCTTATTAAGCATGAAAAATGGGGTCCGGTACCCCTAGTGCAAATCTGGCAGTGACCCCAGTTATTCACTTTGCGACAATATGATCACGAATTTTTTAAAAGTATTGAACCTAAGTTTGTTTGATCTTATTGTCAAAATCAATCAATCACGGATAATTGGTGAAATGAAAAATATACCCTCAAATTTAATTTGATTAAAAAAGAGAAAAAAGTGGTCTTGTGGACATAAGTTCCATCACACGATAAAATATAGTCACGAGTTGTTCGAAAGTGCCTAAATACCCTCCATTTGGCATGAGCTTGCAGTTTATGATAGTGGAGGTCTTACCAATATTAAAATGACATAAAAGCCCTCAAATTCAATATGTTTAAAAATTGGAAAAAATATTCGTCATTTCTCTTATGAATATCTTTTTCGGAACACTCACTGATTGTCATTTCCGTAAAATTGAGGTCGGGTTGTTCATCTTGAAAAGTAGCTTAACAAGCCATAAGAAATATATTCAAACTTGACCTATGAAACGCGAACAAACACATTAACAATGAGACATCAGAATTTTTGTAATTCACATCAACTTCTTTCGAGGATTCAACATCGTTGTTGCACATTTTTCAAAGGTTATATAGGCATTTTTTTAAAAAAATAAATAAAAACTTAAGGTCTTATTTTTCGTTTGGAAAAAAATTAACCAAACAATCAATGGCATTTATGTTATTTGCATTGCCTCTCTACCAATAATTTCAAATAAATATCGATCAACAATTAAAGGAGTTCAATTATTCGTCTATGTGGATTAAGAACTAGTATATGACTACTTTCAAAATTTTCTATATTAATATATTAGTAAAAAATTAGGGATCATCTATGCATTTAATTATTGTTTATCCAAATATCTTAATAAAAAATGGGATTTTTACACCTCTAAATATAATTGTAGGTTGAAAGTGCCAATAAAATCCTCCAAAACTATAAAGTGCAAAAAAAAATTAACTTTATGATAAAATGTGCAGTTATAATATTTTGTCACTATTCAACGTTGACTCATCAATTTTGGTGTTGACCAGATCTGAATGGCAAAAATACCCTTGCCCCATAAATTGAAAAGGGGTAAAACTGACGAGTCCGTTCAACACCCAAATTGACGAGTCAACACCGGAATAGTGACAAAAGGTTATAACTGTACATTTTATCATAAACTTAGGGTTATTTTGACACTTTATCATTTTGCAGGGTTATATTGACACCTTCAATCTAAAGTTAGAGTTTGTTTAACACTTGACTAAAAAAAGATTATGAAACGAATAGTAGAGAAAACAACCACCAATAATACATAATGTTATTTCCTCCGCTTAATTAACATTGACTCACTGTCCTTTTTGATATAGTTTTTTAATATTGGCTTCTCCTTTTTTGGCAAATTCTAAATTATTTTCATCCACGCATTTTACTTTATACTCTTTCAATGCATTCTCCGCCGCTAATTCTACCTATTCCAAATTTAAGTGTTAAAAATATGTGAGCCAATGTTGATGAGTCAGATGAGTATATAATTTGGAGAAGACATTAACACCTACAAAATGGGTGCATCACGTGAAGTGCTAATTCTCAAACGGAGGAAACATAGGCAAGAATCTAGTTCAGAACTTCAGATGCCGACCATGTCATCCGCCGTGAAAACAGATCCTGCAACCACAGTTCCCTCACCCCATTTCCCTGCCTTCTAGGCCTCTACCATACCTTTTTTTTCTCCAGTTTATCTGCACTTTAATTTAGATCACAAATTTTTTAAATTAATGCCATTTAGTTTTGATCATTATTTTTATTTTTGCACAAATATTAATTTTATTTAGTTCAATTTAATTTAATTTTATTCATTAACAATCAGTTTGGGAAAACCCTCCCTCCATATATACGGCTCAAACTTCAGAAATAGTATTGTATCATAAAGAAAGACTATTCCCTCCGTCCCATGAGAATTTACTTATAATCATTTTCACAATCTCCAAGACACGTGTTTGACTGTAAATATATATAGCTACTACCGACAATGACGACACACGTAAAATTTGATATTTAGAAACTATATATTTCGACGAATTTAACAATATCAAATACGATTATATCATTATTCATATATCTATCCAAATATGTGGTCAAAGTTCGACAACTTTGACTGTCAAATAGTAAGTGTGCAAATTCGCCTGTGACGGAGAGAGTGCAAGATTTGTCCTCTTAATTTGAGAGATAATAGGGGTAAAAATATACTCCCTCTGTTTCACTATGTTTGACACACTTACCATTTTCGTATGTTTTTCAAAGATTGTCACTATTCCTTTTATGGCAAAAAGTACATAATTCTCAACCACTCATTAAGCTTTTAACTCTCAATCAATTCTTTCCACACATTTCAACTTGCAAAAATAACAACACAATGATGCCAAAGCGTATTGAAACGGAGGGAGTACTATAAATCCAATATAATTATTCTGGTGGTAAATTCATGAACTCACTCCCCAGGATTTTCGTAACAAAAAGTCAGCCAATCCAGATGCATAGAATAGGGCATTTTGAACTGCAAAAAGAATTCATGATCTAAATCTAACATGGAAAAACTCCCAAAACGCCAGAAACCATATTAGGTTCCAATAAACAAATGTACTCAACAAAGTCAAAGATGCATGATGGGCCTTCTGGTTCCCTATATGAAGGACAGTAAAACAAGAACATTTCAGAAGCTAGCTTCATGTTAAAGCTAACAGAGAAAAACATGAAGATCCCATTGTTTCTTCTTCTTCAGCTATTCACTGTGGTAAGCCTAATAGCAGAAACTCAAGCTGCAGATATAACTTGCTACAAATACCCAAGCCCTTGTTTTCAGAAGAAAGTGAAGTGCCCTAAACAATGCGATTCGAAAGAGCCCACCGGCAAGAATGATAAGGTTTGCGCTATTGACTGCGACAAACCAGAATGCAATGCAGAATGCAGGAGTAAGAAACTTTTTCACTTTTCTGCGCAAATTGCATTTCATTTCCACTGTCGTAAAGCTTGAACCTTGATGTACTGATGTATACTTACAGAGCAGAAGCCAAACTGTGAGGGGCCTGGCTCGGCGTGCCAGGATCCGCGCTTCATTGGTGGAGATGGAACAGTTTTCTACTTCCATGGTAGCAAAAATGAGCATTTCAGTTTGGTTTCTGACCTGAATCTCCATATCAATGCCAGGTTCATTGGTCTCAGGCCCGCTGGAAGGCCGAGAGACTATACCTGGATTCAAGCACTCGGGATCCTCTTTGATTACCATTCTTTCTCCATCGAGGCCATCAAGACAGCAACTTGGGATGATGAGGATGAGCATCTGAGCTTATCCTTTGACGGGATGGAGATCGAGGGTTATGCATGGGAATCCGCGGGATCATTGATTAGAGTTGACAGGGCTGCAAAGAACACCGCCATCATCACTGTCCCGGAAATTGCTGAGATCACTGTGAACGTTGTACCTGTGACAAAGGAAGATGACAGGATTCATAAGTATCAGTTACCTTCGGATGACAGTTTTGCTCATTTGGAAGTACAGTTCAGATTCTTTAACCTGAGCCCTAAAGTTGAAGGTGTTCTTGGCAGAACTTACCAGCCCGATTTTGTGAGCCCTGCTAAGCCTGGAGTTGCAATGCCGGTTGTAGGAGGCGAAGACAAGTACAGAACCACCTCACTTCTGTCCACCGAGTGCAAGTACTGTGTGTTTTCTCCTCCCTCGGCTGGAACAATCACAAATGATGAAGAGCCCGACTCACTGGTCATGAACTATGGCAGCTTGGATTGTACAAGCGGTGGCAATGGCATAGTTTGCCGCAAGTAAGAACCTCAGGATGATAGCCATTTTTGGTCAAGAATCTGTCTTTTTGTTTTCCAACTGCCTATGTCTTTTGTATTATGTTTCTTCATATCTTAGTATACACAAGTTTCATTAACAATTAGATGAAGAAGTTTACTACGGTTTCCTATTGTGCTGGAAACAAAACAGGAAAGAGACCAATGTAAACAAAGACATATGTGTCGCATGTTTGGTTTACCTTTTCTTAGCTAATAAAAAGAATCTATCTTTTGTTTTGCAGCTGTCTATGTATTCTGTTTCTTAATTAGTGTCTACTAACTACATTCAGAAGTCTAGTACATTTTCCTATTATGATATGAACAGAAAATTAGTTAAAGAAAACAGCGTAAACAAATTAAGTCAAGTATCAAATGATTCGGATGAAAAAAAGGTTCATTCATTGATGTAATTCATGTATGATTTACAAAGGGTAAGAATAGCTGTATCAATCCTTTTCTGAATCTTGAATCGAAAAGAATGATAAACTACTTCTTATGGTACATATAGAATATCATCATTAGCACAGATTGAGATAGTAAAAAAGAATTACAAATTACCATTTTTCGCATTCATAGTAGGATTTCGCACATTCATCAATCATTCCATTCCTCACCTTCCTCGTGGATGTACCAGCTGCGAGAACACGGCACTGGTGGTGGCATCATCTGCATCGTCGTCAGTTCCAGAAATCAATCCCCCTCCAATGATACTCGTGCTGTTGTCAAACTGCTCGAGTGATGTAAAGGGAATGCCCGTGATATGGTTTGTGCTGTTATCATCAGGCTCTGAGAGAGCTGAAGAAGCCGCCTCTTCAAGCTGGAGCGCATACTCAAGGTTCCAGAGTACATCCCCCATCGAAGGCCTGTCAACGCCATATTCAGCCAGACATTTTTCAGCTGTCTCCCCGTATTTCTTCAGTGAAGCTGGATTAACCTTCCCTACAAGATTCGTGTCCATGATTTGATCCAACATGCCTTTCTTTTGCCAATTCATCGCGTACTCTGCAATGTTAACCTGATCCCTCGGAAGAACAGGATTCAAAGCTGGCCTAGTGCAGAGAACTTCCATTAGAACAACACCAAATGAATAGACATCAGACTTCTCAGTCAATTGCTGCCTCCTGAAGTATTCGGGATCAAGATATCCAAAACTACCCTTCACGGCTGTACTAACATGAGTCTGATCAATGGCGGGACCAGCCTTGGACAGGCCAAAGTCTGCAACTTTTGCTACGAAGTTTTCATCCAAGAGAATGTTGGTTGTTTTCACATCGCGGTGGATAATGCTCTGAGCTGCCCCCGTGTGCAAGTAGTGAAGCCCCCTTGCTGACCCGATGCAAATCTCAAGGCGTTGTCTCCACGACAATGGAGGAAGATCCGTTCCATAAAGATGGCTTCTGAGAGGTCCATTTGCCATGAACTCGTAAACCAGGATCATTTCAGACCTTTCATCACAGTAGCCAATGAGGGACACAAGGTGGCGATGGCGAAGCTTTGACAGCATTTCAATCTCAGTTCTGAATTCTGCAAGGCCTTGTTCTGACCTTGGATTCCCTCTCTTGACAGCTACCCGAGTTCCATCTTCCAAGGTTCCCTTGTACACTCTTCCGAATCCACCAACTCCAAGAAGCATGGTCTCGTCGAATTTGTTTGTTGCATCCATAATCTCCTGAAAACTGAAGGACCTGCCATTGGCAGAAGCGAGCGAAATGCAGCTACCCGTTCCACTCTTATGAGAAGCTGTAGACATTTTCGACATAGTCAATGAGTTTCCATACAGAGGAAGGGGAAGCCAAGGATGAGCCTGGTGAGTTGTCTTCGATCTTCGCGCTAACAAGCAGCAGTAGAACAGCGCCAAGATTGCCAATGCAGCAACACTTCCAACCACGCTTCCAACTATGATCCCTAATTTGCGCTTCTTGTGAGGGAAAACAAAGAGAGTCCCAACAGGTGATTCCCCGTCCAAACTACGCGCTGCATTGCTAACCTTCATGATTTCCAGGCCATTCAAGATCGCATTCATGGATTCAGCGCTCGTGTCTGGACCAACACTGACAGTAAGCGTGCCTGATCCGCCTGATGAGTTGGAAACAAAGTCCCTATAATACGGAACATCCAGCTCACCAGTGAGGCTAGACAAGTCCAAACTCCCAGCTGCCAAATCCATATTGATGTACACATTGATCACAAGACTGTTCAAAGACTTACTCACAATGTCACACAAATGGACTCGCACGAAATACATAAAACTCGGATCAACCTTGAAAACCCAAGTGATATTGAAGTTGTCATCAGGCACATTCGCATCCACCATAGTCTGAGCAGTGGAGTAAACAAAATTCGGGGCAATGTCAGGCGTGTCAGCTCCCTGGTAGGTCACAGTAGTCGGGCTGACGCTCACATTAAGGGCAGAGCTGTTAACATGAAGATACTTCAAATCATTCTCCCAAGTCCTCCCCAGAGTGTCATTCTGAGGAGTGATAAAAGGACCTCCCATGTTAACCCGATAAACAGTCTCAAATGCCTTTTCATGAAGGCCATCAAAAGGGCCTTGTGGAGACACAGATTGTGCCTGATCCAAGAACAGCTCATCCGGGATAGACACAACCTCAATTGCATTAACGAAAGCAACTGAATTATTCGACGGAACAAAGTTCAACAACAAGGAACTAGAAGTAACATTAATGCTAAACTCCCTAAACAGGTAAGAACCATTGTAGCTACTAAAACTGAAGTTATTCAGCAACACAAAATTCTCAGTAACAACAGTGAATGAAGCAGATGTCAAATTATACCCCGAAACCGGATAAAAGTAGAGGCGAACCCAATGCCGCCCTTCCTTCTTGATATCGAACTCATACGCCCCGTTACTGCGAAAAACCCTCGCAGACTTGTAAACAGGGAATGGAGGAGTCGAATTCGAGCTTGCAACAAAAAAATCCCCCTGAGTCTTCAGAGAAACCGAGGATTGAACTGAATCAGGAACATACGTCTGTCCAAGAAAGACAACATTTTGGGAAGATCCACAGGAAAGCAAGTGGCGATCAGGAGGAGCAAATGAGGCAGGGGATTCAGGGGATCCATACCTCATTAACAAGAACAGAACCATCAATGGCAGCCATATTCTTACACTAACTTCCATATTTAGCATCATATGATGCCTGAGCTGAGTTCTACTTAATATATGATACCAAATAAGGAAAGCTAAGAACCCCAGATCTATACAGACAAAATGCTACCAAAAAAGGGTGGCTACTCAGGTTCTGAAATGTGGAAAAGATGCAATCTTTGAGGAGAAATGGCCATAAACAGGGTTATTACTGGGTTGGGCAGCAGTGCAAGAAGTTCAAAAATGGAGGGGGTTTTTCACACTGACCTGGCCTAATTCATGAAACCAGGAACTTGGTTTTGGTTTGAAGACGGAAATGTGGGTTTCACCAAACAGATTGAGGTTGATGCCACCTTAAAACTGAATCCTGGAACTGGAGGTATTGAGAGTGCAAGAAAACTTCAACAGCTCTTTCCAGGCTGGGGTGATTAGGCTGTCATTTTACACCGAGGAAAGAGCAAAGAGATGGGCCCTCATAATTGTATTTTTCTTAATACCGACATCTTACTATCTTATAATGTGTGAAAAACACATATTAGTTAGAATCAAAAGTATCGCTGACATCATATCATCTTGAAATGTGTGGAAAAAAAAATGAGTGGAGAGAACAAATATATAACCGACATCTAATCATATTGATATATGTGAGAAGAATTGAGTGAAAAAATTGAAAATACAACCGACATCTTACGATGTTGGAATATGCAAAGATAACTGAGTAGAGAGAAAGAAAACATAAACAAATGAATAAAATCAATTTATTTTTATGTTAAAAGAAATGTAATGATTTTTAAAATTAAAATAGAAAGTGTGACGAATTTTTGTAAAACAAGAGACACTAGTCTATGAGGAAGAAGAGGTGCCTAGGAGGCCAGGGTACAACCCACAAGTTGGTTGTTTGTATCCTTCAGTTCTACTAAATGAGCAGAAATGTAACTGAGGGGTTGGGCAGTTGAGGATTTTAATGTATTTTAGTGGTGCAAATGGTCAAATTAGGGACTGAAATCTGTGATTTGCAATTTGCATGGTGTGATAATATTGTACTATTGAAGATATGGGATGGCTTCTTGGTGGCAAATTGCATTGGCATATATTTTTGTGTACAGTAAATTTGTTGTTGCTTTGCTGGGAAATGGATCCTTGGGCCCTTATTTGACGCGTCTTCGGTGCGCACGAATGACGGCGTTAGTTAACGGAGCATCACTCCAAGAACATATTGGAGTGGAGTCGGTGGATATAGGGTGTTTCATTTTCAACTCACTACATTTTAGAGTATGGCAAAATTCAAGAGTCCTGGAGTAGTTATTCATTTTTTAGGTTTCCATTTTCGATCACTATCTACTTTTTATTATGAAAATGAAATAAGAAAGAAATGAGGATTGTTTGTGAGTTGATAAGTAATCTGAATTATGATTTTCTGCACAGTGAATTAAATAAATAGAATATAGATCGATTTATGTGATAATCATAATGCTTAATGAGTAAAAGGAGTTCAACTTCTTTGTTAAAAATAGAATTATATGTGGATTTTTCCCCAAGCAAAGCTAGCACAAATATTAATATAATATTTATATGAGTAATTTCAATATCTCAGCTTGAAATTATAATATAATGTAGTGTTATGAATATCGAATAAATATTATTTTTATAATGAGTGACAAAATCATATTGATACATAAGAGAATCTTAATAGTCTTTTTAAAAAAAGCAAGCCGATGATGGTGGTCGGTAACGGCTTGTCAGGGTCCGAGATTCTAGTCGGAGTTTCACTGCGTGTCTGGGTGGAGATTGGGAAATTCATTGGAAGTAATAAGAATTAGATTTTACACGGGAGTAGAAGATTGAGAACTTTTTTTCCACATTGCTGGGACTGCAAAAAAAATGCAGCAGATGAAGATCACAACATGAGTAGGGTACGAGTATTGCTCGTCATTCAATATTTCAACTAGTGATGGTAAAGGCGTCACCCCATCCCTCTACTCCCTTTAACTAACAAATAGGGTGAGTTGTGTAATATTTTCAATTGATTTCATGTAAATAAAAATGAATGTGAGAGCCATTTCACCCTAATCTTCAACAAGAAGTAACTCAAAATATTAGTGAAAAAAAAAGAAGAAAGCCAAACTAGTTGGCAATGGACTTTTTATAGAAGTTAAAACCATTCTCCGCTTTATATGAAGCAACCAAATTGGACCCAAAACATTAGTTATTTTATGTCTACAAGATATAGAAGAAAATGTTAAAACTACAAATTGGCAACAAATTTTGTCATTGATTTGTATTCCTAACCTGATCTTCAATTGCACGTGCTTTTGTTGTATCATGTGCAATGCTGTATTGCAATTTCCCAACTAGCAGCTTAGCAGTGAACTAACGGCGTTTGTTGGACAATTAACAGAATCTCGACCGTTTAACGCTTTTTTTCTTTCTTTTTTCTAAATTTGAAATTCCCCCTCAATTGGATCAACCGCTGCACATGGCCACGAACACTACATCGCTATCGGGCATCAAAACCTTGTTTTTTAAGAAAAAGTTTGAACTTATCTGAAATAAAAAAAATTTGATCCATGGAATTTAAATAGTTGATTAAATTTTCCCTTGTGTATTTAATTGCCCTTTTATAAACGATAGTTCCTGGCCTTGAATGCATAATGGCCACGAAATATTCATAAAATCAAAAATCACCAGCACACTATTAAAAAAATTCATTTTTGGAATCTAAATGCTATGCATAATCATTTTTAAATAGTATCGAGATCAACAAGATCGAATTACTTAGGTATAAATCTCACCCAAAAACTTTAAATTAGTTTTATAAAAATAAATTTACAAAAAATAAATATTTTAAGAGTCTGTCTGTTAAAAGACATTTAAACTGCAAATTAGAAAAAAATTAAAATAAATTTTTCTATTGCATTATCGGGTCATAAATTTATAACTACTACACATTACCTAATAAATTTTTAATATTATAACTAAAACCTTTTATTTTTTCTATAATTCTAAGGGAAAAGTGAAAATAAAATCCTACCTACTTAACATAAGTGCCAATATAACCTTTTGATAACTGAAAGTGCAGATATAGCCCTACCTAGTTGGTGTAAGTGCTATTTTACCCATTCTAACATCCGGCAGTGGTCCGGCGGAGGCGGGCGGCTGTTCGGTGGCAGCGGGTGGTGGTTCGACGGCGGTCCGGCGGTGGTGGGCGGTGGTCCGGCTGGAAATGGGGTCTAAGACTTATATTGACAGTTATGTCAAGTAGATAGAATTATATTTGCACTAAAATTATCTGAGCGTTATATTGACATTTATGTCAAGTAGTTAGGGTTATATTGGCACTTTTCCCTAATTCTAATTCAGCATCATCTTTTTATATGCATGTGGAAAGATGATTTTTTCAAATATTTTATCATTTTCAAATCAATATTATAGAATCAGATTGCATAATTATTTTTGTTAATTTAAGCTATGAAATCGTGGAATATTCAATGAAAATTGACGCCGCTAATCACGTTATGACTTGACCTAGGTTTTCTCCCGTCCTTTCTGATCCACGCGTTGTTGGAGCTCTGGTACCCCCACTCCATGTGCATCTCCCTCCATTATTATATACTACACTTTTTAAAATTTTATACCAATAAAAGTAAGGTTATGTAGTTGCTGCTCATTTACTCCCTTTGTTATCCAGTTGTGAAATTTCATTTTTGACACAATATTTTAGAAGATGTTAATTATGTGGTGTAAAGGTGGAGCCACATAGGGGCTGGAGCCTCCGTCAAGATGAAAAATACGAAAAATATAGGGAGTATATTTGGGGGGAAAATATCAGTCTCCTCTAATATAATAAAATATTAAGCAATTTTATTTAGCCCCTAATGGTATAACGAGATTAAACCCCTAAAGGATAACATACGCAACCCATTAATAAAGGCCCGAGACGGTTAGACGAGGGGCCCACATAGTGATCTATCTCTATTGGGTCTCTCTACTATGAGAAGAAAGAGGATAAGTCATAGGATTATATTGATATTTTTTACCAAAACATAAGGTTATTTTAGTACTAAAAAGAATTGGGTTCCAACGGATCAAACTTACGAGGTTTTCACACATACAAATATGATATCGGTTATCATTTCCCAATTTAGGTTGACTTCAAAATAGACATGCTCCCTCCGTCCCACCTCAAATAGCACACTTTGAGTAAATATATAAGTAATAATATTATTGTATGTGACAGCGGTGGAATTAGGGGGGGCGAGCCGGTGCGGCCGCCCCCCAAACTCCGGTGATCAAGGGTTATATATTGAGCCCGCCCCTGCTATCCCAGCCCCGACCTGCCCCGGCCCGCCCCGCCTGAAAATGTGAGCTAGTTCCGCCACTGGTATGTGATATTGTTGGATTCGTCGTGATAAGTAGTTTTTCAAAGTAACTTTTTGTTTGTCGTTATTATACGTGGTCAAACATATTAACGATTAGATAAATTTCTTGATGAGCGTGAAAAATATTCTGTGCAATTTGACCTGGGATGGAGGGAGTATGTAGTCACATTCATCCTGCGCAACTGAATAAAAGGAAGTCTCCTAATGTGGTTTGGTTAGGTCAATAGTCAAATTGGTTAGGTCAAGTTGCCTATTACAGAAGTCCTTAATGGAGCATTAATTGTGTTGGGAGGGAAAGGAGGTCAATAATGTGAGGTTTAAAATTCACTTTATTACTCTGTGTACAAACATATTAAGAAACAAAGCGTACAAGCACTTCACGTGACACGGGATTAGGGGTCCTGCAATGAAGGTGCTGGGGCTAATATCGTTTCTCCAAGCTTCTTCTTCTCACACACATGTATATATAGAGAGATATACACACACTACCTTCGTTCCAGCAAAAATGATGTATTTACTATTGACTTGCTCTTTTATGCTAGTTGATGTGACAGAAATAATTGTGAAAAAGTTTGGATATTTTGAAAAATTTGTCGACCGTTGTTAAAGTTAAAAAGGATATTGTGAAAAGACAAAGTCTTGTGCGAGACCGTCTCATAGCGAGACCAAGGATTAATGTATAATATTATGAAGTTGAATTTGAGATGGGGTTTCAAATATAATTTAAGAAAGTTTGGGAGAGTAAGGAGGGACCTGGGTGCAAATATCACTTTTTGGGGGTGCTGGACATAAATAATTGGGGAATTAATGATTTCGGGTCATAAGAATCTCGCGGGTCAAGAATCCGGGTCGTAAAATCTCGCGGGTCAATTTTACTCCCCATTTCCGCGCAATGCGCGCCTTTTTATTGCCAGACTTGATGTTTCATTTCCAGTACTTGATGTTTTAATCAAACCTTGTGATGTTATACAAGAAGTCACTCTTTATACTAAAGTCATGTGTTTATAGTTGAAACTTGATCTTTTATTGTAAATCTTGTGTTTGTATGTTGAAGTTTTCACACTTTACTTAT
>JAULKJ010000011.1:501564-519971 GCA_032355405.1 Rubia balearica | reverse complement strand
TTCTTTTGTTAATAAACCATGATTATGTTGGGGAGGCAGGCAGTAATCTATAATAATAAGAGCATCTTATCTCACCTACTAACTAAATCTATTTTTAGTAAATTAATCTCAACCATGAGATTATGTTATATGGATGGTTGAGATTTGGTGTTAAAATAGGTGTACAAATAAGGGTGTTAATAGAACCCTTCCCAATTAAAAATTGATATTTAAAAAACTGCTTGTTACGACAAATTCAACTATATCACATACGATAATATTGTTAGACATATATCTATTTAAATATATGGTCAAATTTTGATAAATAACATTATCCAAAAAGCAAGTATGCAATTTAAGGTGGGACGGAAGGAGGAGTTGTTCTTAACTTCTGATTCATTTCTTCTTCATCAAATGCTCCTTCGTTTTCATTTATTTCAGTATTTGAGTATACCAATCTCTCTTTAAATTCATCAAGTCGTCATAAAATACATTCACAATAACAAAAATATGATCAATTAGAGTGTAAGACAAACGAAGATCATTGCACTTCGCTAATGAAGCATTACAACAGCTAATCCCGGATATGATAAGATAAACATTCCCACAACAGAACCGTGCTCGAGGCTATGGTTCAAAGAAGGGCGATTACAAAAGTTACTGAAAACATTCCATGGGGAAATCCCGCTCAGTTTGCAATTTGCAGGGCTGTAATGGCACGGCGATTATTCAGCAGTCATGCAGATGCAGGTATACAGTATGAAGAGCTCACAGTTGGGGGCAGGACACAGACCAGATGAGGGCCGGGTGGATTGCAACTGATATTTGCCGCCTCCACATCTGGAAGCCCGAGTTGAGGGGGGTGAACATAGCCCGCCACCAGGGGCAAGCATAATATCGAGATCACCATTCGCGAGCCTGATCAAATGGTGAAAAGTGTTTTTTTTTCGAGTCGAAGCAATTTAAACATGCTATCGGCAAACTGGAATTGAAAAGAAAGTCGAGAAAATACCTTGTTTTGTGGAGAGCGAAACATACCCTCTTTTCCTTCCAGCAATCATCCAGTTCTCATTACTAGCATTTACCTCGTACAAAACTTCGTCCTGAAGCAAATTGCAAGAGGTCAGAACAACAAAAGTACTAAAAGAGAATTGCAGCTAACAAGTTAAAAGTCACAGGACCTTTTGGTTTACGTTATCTTCTGAAGTAGTATTCTCCCCGAGATCTTTCAACCTCTCGATCCTCCACTTCATGGTGACAAGTTGCCCAACTCGAAGCCCTGCTGAAGGAAGAGGCAGGAAACCGACAGCAAGGCAAGGATCCAGAACCGGTCGCTGCAGAACAATAGCGCTCCTGAAATCCAACTGCCTTATATGATCATCCGATCCGTTAGGTTCCACGTCCATTGATTCATGGGCTCCGAGGTTCCTATTACCAGATATTGCGTAACGTATATTAACTATACTATCAGAATGCAATGCCTCTGCTTCATCACTGTTCAATGTGCCCTCGAGACATATACTGAACAAAATTGCAGCTCTAGATTTTCGTGAAATGGTCAAGGGGAAAGAAGCAGCGATGGGTTTTTTATCGCCTTTTGTAGTATGGGCGAAGCCATGTTGAAGATCCAGCCAAGCATCATACACAGTCACCGAAGCATTAACTTGCGAATGAAGTATCACCTGTTTGAAGCACGAATCAAGAGATTAATCACTTTAAAACAGAGGAAAACAGCACTCAGGTGGAAATGAGTTTGGCGGAAACACAATCAAATTGATAATATACCTGCAAAAGCAGAGTCCCATTGTTGCATTTGTCCGCAACACGTGTACTCACATGGAAAGGATCTGTAAAGTGAACTGCCAGTGTCCTGCAGGATTACGACACCATATTCTGTATGAGTTTTTGAAAACTAAAACGAAATCGGATATTACAAAATTTCCAAGCTAGAGATATAAATAGTACTTCTCAAATATTTGGTTATGCGATACTCCAAATTCTAGTTTCAGAGCCATTGTTCGTAGTCCCTCCACAACACTCAGCCTCTGCTGCACCGTCGCACCTAGTGAATTTGGATCAAAAACCGATGCAGTTCAGAAACACAAAGTAGAACAGGGTGGAGTCAGTAAACAATAACAAAATGCCAAGATTCGTACCAGGTGAACCTGCTTGTGTTCCTCTAGCAAGAGTCTCGCTGATAGCACGGACTGGAATCCACAATGTCGAATTTACTTTGCTTGCCCAATCAGGCAATTCAATCTTTCCATCTTGGAGGGTCAATTGTTTTGCTTCCAATGAATCTTCGGACTCTTGATCGACAGATCCTTCTGCATGACCAGATTCAGATGCATCTGGTGATCCATTCCTCTCAATTTCGATACCATATGTCCGCTCGATACTCAAACCAGGACCTGTGTCAACGTGCAGTATGGCACCCTTAAGGGGGTAGTTTAATGGCTTAATAATTATGCCTAGCCACTGACATTCATTCATCAGCAAAGCGGATGACACAGCTGCAACAAGATCAACCAGAGGTCTCGGATTGAACACCTACGAAAAAAATATCACCCGTCATGCCACGATACATAATACTGTTATAAATTGCCGATCTCTTTTAGATATAAATTAAGCAATAAAAGATAGGCTTATAACATTTTCATCCTGTGCAAGAATGTGAATAATATTACTCTCCAAGTCCCATGAAAAGAGTTCACTTTGCTTAAGCTATGAGGTACAACACCAAAATAGTACTCCAACTGATTGCATTATATTTTTAAATGATATCTATGATACGCATGTAATAAAAATAAGAATCATCGATAGAATCAGAATAAACTGTACTTTTTGGTATTAAAATCATCGATAGGAAAAACAAGGTAATAAAAATGCATAATAAACTGTACTTTTGGGGCCAAAAAGTTTTTCAAGTGGACTATTTTTATGGGATTGAGGGAGTATCATGTAAGGCAGAACTACCTTCAAGATCGGCCTTGTTGGCTTCTCATAACTCATAAAATCATCGGTGTCAGCCGGTCCACCTTTTGAAAAGCTATGTGATCTGAATCTCAGTTTACCAATCTGCCCAGTGAGAACCCCTAAAACATATGATCCTGGTTTCTGAGGAGGAAGGGATATCGTGATCGTATTCCTTCCAGGCTTCAAAATTGTATCATCAGAGCTCTTCAACGCCTGCAAAAGAAAAGCTAAAATGCTAAATAACGTTATTACACAACACCATCATTACGTGGAGCCTTTAAATTAGGGCTTCAGTTATGAGGAATGGAACCTTAACACCCTCATCAGCACTGTTTGTAGCTGTCAGAGTGAGACTAAGAGACTCGAGAGCAATATCATCGGGAAATCCACTCCACACTGTCACTGATAGGGTGCCCGGGTCCCCATCGTATAGCTCCAAGGGGGGCCCGGGATTGCTTGAAAATGTTATTAACGAGGACACATCTAAAGGCACGGGGTGCTTCATCTCACCATGAGCAAGAGAAACGACTTCAGACTGGAATGCTTGGCGCTCCTTGGTCAAGAACAATCCTTTATCCAAGGAGAGCAATCTCACGCATGAGGATAGGTAGCCAGCTTGATCGTCGAGTAACTTTTGACATTCCGCTAAATATGGAAGAACTTCAGCCAATAAATTCTCCCATCCTTCACCAGCATAGAGTGCACAAACTTTCTCATACAACTTGGCAGCAAGATCGAAATTTCCGAGTTTATGGAAGATGGCTGCAATTTCACCATCAAGGACAACACCATGTCTCTTCCACCACGAACGGTGATAATTGTCAGCAGCACCTTTGGACAACTCCAGATATTTTTTCTGTGTAAAAGAGGATTTGCAAGCATGAATAAATGGAGAACAGCAATAAATTGCACAAACCTATTAACTCATACAGGAGATGTTACCAATTGAAGGGTAATAATGTAATTCAACTTAATAGAAATTTATTATTCTTAGACAGTAAAGATCAAGGAGCCAACTGTTACAAGTATGAGGACACATGATAAGCTGAGAAAACACCATTTAGTATTTGTCTCAACGAATCGTCTAATTTGGCAAATAACAACAAAATCACATACTCCGTATCAAAGTTCTTGTTTAACCAAGTCAAACGAAAACCAGTAAATAACATTTGTCGCAAGAATGAATGGTTAACAAAAATCAAGATATCTAGAGCTTAAAACACATATTGGCACCCACAACATTTGTATTATAGTATATGCATCAATAGGCCATAGGGTCGTAATATACCTCAAATTCTTCGATAGAAGATAACGATTTCTTCAAATCAGCATCCGAAATAGTACCCCTTAAAGCATGATCAGCAGCAACATGAATTTCTGCAAGTCTCATTGGTCGATCAATCATGTTTTCCATTCCCGGTGATGAATTTGTTCGTGACATAGGCTGTACATGTGCTTGTGGCAATGAGGGGCTGTTGGTCAATAACACTCATTAAAATCTTGAAAGAATAAAACAAATTGAGAAACATGATAGCCAGTAAGCACAGGTTCTAATTTGTAAGTGAGACAAGCTACTATGAGTCTATGACTAACATTTATGGTTCCAGAACAAAAGAGGAATTATAGAAACTTATTATACTACTAATAACCTGAGGATATAATACAGTAGCCAGTTTTCATATTTAGTTTAATTCCCCCGTTATAACTTTTCTGAAACTTGGACAAATCCGCCATGTATAACTCTATTTGCTTTCATAATTCTGAAGAATAGCTTTCAAGAAAAAACCAGTTGTAGGAAAGCGTAGGATGGCACATACTACACCTATCCAATTTGGTTGTTGTTCAGATGCTCACATACGGAGAAAGTACTCTCATATGCCATCAAAATAAAATATCTGATAATTTTACAATTAGTGCTAAAGATTATGCAAAAGCTTGATCTGATTAAACTCAAAGATCACCTAAATTCGGTGTTAAGAGATCAACTCAATAATCAACATCAATGTCAATGAAAGAGATTGCAGTCTTGCAGACTCTCAAAAATACTATATGTTCATAATTCATAAGCTTTATTACCCATCAATAGTGTGCCGACTATCAAACAATTCAAACACATTTCCAGCCGAAAGAGAAGCCCTCCTACGGTTTGCTTCACGCAGAAGTACAGTTGGCTCAAGAGGTAGTGGTTTCCTTTGAATGCCAAAATGTTTCACCACTAGAGATTCTTGAAGAATGACCTAAATAAAGAGAAGGGGAAGAATTATTGGTGAGAGAGGATCAATGGGGAAAAGGGACCGAGCCTAAGAGACTGAACATGTTTTTAAATGATATACAAGATAGTATTTACCCAAGTAAAATGCATGCTATTTTCAACTACACACATATTCTCATAACACTGAAACCTCAAAAAGACAAAAGCAAACACAGTAAATAGATTTATGATAAGACTGGAGGAAATTTAAATATGAGTACAGTGGATTCATCCTCCATTTTTTCCAGCGAAGCAATACCAAAGCTCCTCCAAGGGATTGGCTAGAAAGCATTTCAATAAAGGTACAATCGATAGCTCTGATCAGGGCTGTAGATCCCTCTGGCATAATTAAAGATTAAGAAAGTAGGTTCGGGCCCCAGAGGTTCTTTGCTAATCTATCTTTTTCTCTCTCAAGCCAGACTTGAACCTTCAAATTGGTTTGACATTTATGTTGAATGAAATAATTGTGTTGAATGCATGGGTTCTACTAACTACTCACTAGACAAAAAGATGGGATGCGTTTGACAGAAGAAATCACTCATATTTTCAAGCTGGATTGGGAGGGATTGACATGCCTAAGAACTAAATGATATATAGTCCAAATGTACTTTGAATAACTTACAATCATCATAACGTGCAAGTTTTTTCACTGTTATATTCTACACCTCCCATACTATCACTATTTATGCAGTTTATTGTTTCAGAACAATTAAAAGCAGGCTTAACCTAAAATTCTACATTACCATGAGCAAAAAGGCACCTTTTCTTTTTCAAGAACATCTGACGAAGCATCAGATGGAAGGGAAGGCCAAACTGCCGGCTTGGGCCATGATAACATGCTCAGTGCAGCACTGCTCACAAAAACAGGAAAGGGACAGAAAAGAAGAAGAAATTAGAAAATGGAAATTAAATATCAGTGACAGCACTGACAGGGATTAGACCAGCCAGGATCGCTGTTTTCTGCTCCAGACAATTGCAAATCTCAGGAGAATATTTGAAACCACAAAATAGAAAGAGCAGTAACCTGTTCACGGGACTTTTAGGAATAGCTGATCCATAACCAATAAGATATGCAAGGCGCATGAACTGCAAAATTCATCATGTCGTCAACAAAGTAAAAATAGCAAATCCTAAAGGGAAAAGAAAAAGATAGCTTCAATGTTGCAGTGATCATACCTTTGTTCGACATAGAGAATAAAGAGCCCCCTGAACCCGATAAAACTCCTGTTCTACATCCGGTGCCACTTTCCCATCTTTGTAATGAGAGGAAGTTGCATCAATTAAATCCAAGCAAGCATTTACGACCCATGCTTCACGTATACAGAAAGGTAAGGTTCTCTGGCGGAGAAAAAAAAAGACAAAAGATATAAGCAATGAAAATTTATACTCATAGTCAACAGGAATGGTTACAAGAGAGTATTATTTCAAGAATTTATGCACTACCTCACGCAAGGACAGTGCCTTGGAGAAGCTAATAATGAAAGAATAACCTCTCGAAGCAACTTCAAATGGGCGATTTAGCTTGAATAGTAGCTACAAAAAAGCATCAATAGACAATAAATAACTATAAAAACCAGCATCCATCAAATCACGAAAAAATAAGAGCCTTACATACGGATATAAAAATTTACGAGAAAAGGTTAAGCAATAAACAGGACCAATCAATACCAACACTCAAAGCAAAATGAATACAAAAGAGCACAATATACACTTATCAATGGCACGAGAAATTCTTGACATGGAAGAAAAGCCACAAAAACAAATAACTGGTATAAATTTTTTATGGTGCATGACATGATTGCAATTTGCAAGCTTTCAAGTCAGTTGAAATATTCAGAGAAACACAAAAGTTGGAGTAAATTCCAACCAATACGGACTACTTGGGCGAAAAACAAGGCAAAGGCTACAAATAAGAGGAAAGTTGGTTTATCCTACAACACAACAACAAATGTAAATAACATCGTTAAGTTGTTACACACCTTTGCTTGACAAGCAAATAAATACTGCCTAAATTCAAACTCCCGAAAGGAATCATCTTGGACCATCTGAGTTAATAATTTTTTTCCTGGTTTGAGCAGTGCAGCTTGATCATCACCATCATCCATTCCTCCAAAATCCCGTTTTTTACCCACCATATTAACTGCATCACAAGACAAAAATAAATTAAGTGAACAGGCCATGGTTAACGATGATGAAAAGTACAGCTATCTTATCAAATATTTGAAATCACCAAAACAGATTCCTGGCATTGGAAACTAGGCAGAGTTGCAAACAGAGTTTCAACTCACAATTAGTAATTGTACTGCAGGATCATCAGTTGATCGAAATGCCATGATTGTGAGTTAATTCGTTTATAGAAATTCAGAAAGATCAGTAATGCGACATAAAAAATAAAAACTGGTAGAGTTAAATCAGCAGTAAAATAGAGATGGACACCTGTTTCTGAGTAGCAGAGTTCCATCTCATCATACTCCCACAGTGAATCTTCATAGAGATGGGCAATCTCAAACATAAAAGCCAAGCTTTCCTAATATCGAAATAACATAAATGCTTAAGAACTTGAAATTATCATGTTGTGAATCATGTCTTCGGAGACAAGCCTTGCATTAAATATTTACTTGAAAGTCATCAGAACTGTTATACCTTAAGAATGAAGAAGTTGCAGAAATTCCAAACTGGCATAAGGCGCTGTTCACTCAGCTTGCGGATTTCATCCTCATAAAACTGAATTCGTTTATCAAGTGTATTTCTAATGCATTCCATAATCTTAGATTCCAAGTCATCCCAGAAATTTGTATCATGTCCATGTATATCAAACTTGCAACACCTGAAGCAAGAATTGATTCACATCACTAGGAAAGGATCTATTATATAGATTCGACATATATTTAGCATTTCCAAGGACATAACATTTTGACACAGAACTCCATCTTTTATAATCTTCTTAAGTTTAAACTTATGATAAGAACTAAGTCTTTAATCACCAGTGATGTGAAAGAATAAGAAGTCCAAACACAACAAATGAGAGCTAATAAAAAAAACTTATATTCAAAAATCAAAGAGTATCTTACCTTTCCCTCTTCTTTGTACTAAAATCAACTAGAAGTTTGTCATATACTCTTTTGGCCATTTTGGTTGCCTGGTCATTATGAGCCGGTGCTTTCGACACAAACACAATAAACCACTCGCGCTCATCATTTTGAACGATTAGCTTGAGGCGCGGTTTAAGAATAGTTTTAAACTCATCAAGGTCCTAGAAAAGACAGAGAAAATTTCAGTGACAAAAATATTAAGAGGAAGAGGTGTAGCCAATAGGATGGTGAATTACAGTTCAACTAAAGTGTACCACTTTTAATGTTGCTACGCAGGTCATGCCACATTGAGACACAGAATAATTAACATAAAACCATTTAAGAAACTAAGGCACAGAATATTGCCTACGGTATGTTTCCTCCGCCAGCTAAAAGCACAACATGGTAGGTCAAAGAGCCTCTAACTGAAGAAAAAAATAGAGGAAATCCCAAGCTTTCTATTTGGAACCTTCAAAGCTAATTCTTTACCACAAGATCTGATTCTGAGGTTGTCACACATCATAACACAGAGATCAAACAATACTATTCAAAGTTAATCTATGAATCTCAGCATATGCAATAATTCACCCATTACTGACCAATTGCATATCCATCATAGTATTAGTGTCTAGATAATTGTAACTATAGGAAAAATTCATAAATAAAGAGCATTGCTACCTCACAGGTAACAAGAACTACATTAGCATAAGGTTCTCGAAACCAAAACAACGACTGCTCTTGTGGGTAGCGACTACGGAGCCTTGAATCGGTGGTCAATATATACTCAACAGGGAGCTCATCCACAAGCACATTATTCCGGGTCTTGTTAGTCAGAAATACACTCTTGAATGGCAACCTTTCTTCAAACCCATTCCTGATTAGAGGCCACAGATCACTCACATCCTCAACTGGAAAACAAGAAAACAAAATCGCATCAAAATCAGTCCTCAAATACACTTAAGTCACATCACAACCTAAACTTATTCCTGCGGATTTCGAGCTGTAACAAACACAACTTCAGACTCTAACTCAGATCAAACCAACATGATGCAGTGAATCTTGTCACATCCACCTTCAATCGTGGCATTTAGGTAAAAACACAATCAAAGCATAAATATTCTATCTTTACACTGATTAACTGAATTTGAGGCAAATTAAGCAAACTCAACCCTTTAAACTGATCGAAAGGGGCTACGCTGAGTGGCCGAAGAGCAAAGCATATAAATTATATTAAAATCAGACAAGTAAAATAAGTATAGCAGAAATCACAGTTTGATTCACAAGCAAAGACCCATCAAGATTTCAGCACTTATAAACTGAAATTGAACAACTTTGTCGAGTAATCAATCATACCAGCAAGAATGATGCGGTCGAAAGAGGTTTTGATGCTCTGGAACTGAGCTAAGAAGTTGGCCATTAGGAGTCAATAAAAAACATGGGTTCTTCCAAAATTGTAAGAGTGATCCGGGAGAGCAATGAATCAGTAAGATGTCATAAATGGCGGTAGATTTGGTTCTTCCGTCTTTTTGTGATTTGATTTACTAGCGATCTTTTTGCTGCAATTGATTTTTAGTTTACCCCTCTTAATTACGCTTTCACCCTTGTAATAAGAAAATGAAAGTTACATCCTCTTATCATTTCAAACTGCAATTTAACTATTTATTTAGTCAAACTTTCTTAACTTTAACCCTGAAATTAAATTAATATATAAGTATAAATACTATTGTGTGTGATACATTGTTCGATTCATTATAACACATATTTTCAAAATATCATATTTTCACAAGTTTTAATTATCCTTAGTGAAAAATATTAAGAATAAAATATTTTTCAAATCAGTTGTTAAAAGTCAAAAGAGGAAGTTTGAAATGGAACGGATGGAGTACTCAATTTATCTCATTCAAGTTCTTTATTTTGTATGGTTTGTTTGGAAAACACTCGTTAAAACTGCTTTAAGAAAAACACTTAATTGTAAGCATTCTATTTCATATTTAGTGTTACTCTCTCAGGTTCACTAACATTGGCTCACTTGCTTTTGATGCTTAGATTTATGAAGGTAGCATTAGTGGTTGCGTTTGCATTGAAAAAGTAAAAAGTAAATTACGTAGATGAAAACAACTTAGAATTTGTCAAAAAGGGAAAGGAATCAATATTAAAAAATTATCCCAAAACGGAAAGTGAGTCAGTGTTAAAAAATTATGTAGAATTTAGTTGTTGACATAACAATAGGAGAGGGTCCATTGTAAGTATTTTCAACCTTTTCCATACAAAATTAAAGATAAGTCGCTTAATGGAGAATCGTAGAAGTTGGAGAAAAGAAAGAAGAGAATATAGATTTTTTTTAATATGATATTGACAATAAATTTTAAAAAATATACTATCATGTATACTAGTAAGACAGAATAGTCAGTATATAACTTCCCTGAGTTTTTTTTACTATGTAAATCGTTATTGTACATTCCAAATCCCTTTCACAATTCAAAAACACAATTATAGATATTTTAATTGGTAAAAGATCATATGGGGGTAGTTTAGACCTTTCTTGTAGCTTCATAGGACTGTCACCCGTGAAGATTGAGAATTGCCGTGATTTGAGATAGATTAAAAAAACATATCATGTATACTAGTAAGACAGAATAGTGGTAGTTTGGACCTTTCCTGTAGCCGGTCATAGGACTGTCACTCGTAAATCTTGATAAACGTTGTGATTTGAGATAGATTAAAAATATATATCATGTTTACTAGTAAGACAAAATAGTTCGTATATAACTGAGTTTTTTTACCGTGTAAATCGTTACTGTATATTCCAAAACCCTTTCACAATTCATAAACACAATTATAGATATTTTAATAGGTGAAAGATCACATTTTTTTATTATTTAAAAACCATTTTCTCCTCTTAATATTATCATATGGGGGTAGTTTGGACCTTTCCTGTAGCCGGTCTAGGACGGTCACCCGTGGAGCTTGAGAAGCGCTGTGATTTGAGATAGATAGGCTTTGGATGAGGCGCGCCAAAACTTCAACAACAACTACCACTACAATTCTTCAATCTTCATGGCTTTCGCCTTATATTCATCTCCATCTTGTCGGAATCAAGCTTTTCTAGGGACCCTTTTTGCATTTCCACAGTTCCCCTCCTCAAGGAGAGCGAATCACTCGAAGCTCGCTTGCATTTTCGCCACCAAAAAGGACCCTTTTGCGGTTAGTAGAGAGTTCCCGAAATTTTTAGCTGCAAAAGTTTTGATCTTGGTTTTTGAGTTTGTAGGTAATCTGTGAGGAATCTATCGCAATTATGCTTTCTTGTAAATTTGGTTTCTCTTTTTATGTAATGTTGTTCAATGCCCCAGAAAGAATGCTTATGGTTATGGTAAAGATGAATGCTTTAGCATTGATAAAATTCCAGCTTGAAAGTGCACAGTTGTATTAAAGATTGTAATTTTTAGAAGTACGCATTTCGAGAAATCTAACAAGATTGTAATTTGTGATCATATTCTTACTTGTACATCAATGAAATTCTAGAGTTAAAGCTGTTCAATTTAGACCAAATAAAGAGTAACTGTGCATATTAATTTGGGATGCAGGTAGTATTATTTTTTCGCCTCTTTAACTTCATGGGGAAAAGAAATTTCTTGATTGTATCATTTTTGAAGAATTTGGTTTACGCTCATATTAAGCTCAGTATACTTCTGGCACTGTTATTTTAGGCAAATTAGGCTCTGTAGAGGTTCTCTTAGGTTCTAACACACTCTTACTAATTTAGGAATCCATCACATTGTGTAATGCTGTTACACACAGATTGAATTTATTGGATCACGTAGCGAAGATATTGCCTAGTAGCATTGCTGCAGTTGTTATTTCTCTGCAACTGACGTGTCCGGTACCTTTGGCTGGTTGGGATTCAAGGCTAGTTTCTCCAGCTGAAGCAGTTCTTTATTCCCCGGAAACGAAGATTCCTAGGACGGGGGAGCTAGCTCTCAGAAGAGCAATACCGGCCAACACTGACATGAAAGCTATCCAGGCATGTAGTTCTCTACCGAATTATACTATCCCCGAAGAGAAGCCTGTAGTTAATCTCGTGGTGTCTCACAGGACTCTCTTGAGGACATTTCATACTTGTTGAGGATACCACAGAGAAAACCATATGGAACGATGGAGGGAAATGTTAAAAAAGCTCTAAAGGTATTAGCATTTATACTTTTATTTGTTTTAAGTTATAAGCATGATGTTATTAGTTGTATTAGAAACAACAGTCTCCAGAAACAACAGACTCTAGGGTGGAACATAAGAAAGGCAATGTACAAAAGTGTTATCTTTGTCAGGGTGGTTAATTCAATCCCCATCCTTTGCATTGTGTTAACCTCAATAGGAATGAAAAAAGAAGGATAAGATAGGAATGAGTGTGTTTAAGATTAAATAAACATGATTTCTGCACATGTATATTCCATAGAACCACACATTGGGGGCATAGTAGACTTCCATTATTTCATCAAGGATAGTAAAACTTTGGAAATCAGATGAAAAGATCTGTAAGTCGCAAGATGGAGTTAATCGATATCATTGTCAATTGCAGATTGTGACAGATGAAAAGCAATCAATACTGTCAAGCATACCAGCTGAATTGAGAGACAAGGGTTCAGTCTTATATGCATCGCTAGTGGATGGGAAGGTATGGCGGGGGTGTAGCTGTAAAAGATGGTTATTCGGCTTGTTGCACATGCATTGTCAACTTCTTATGTTTCTGCAAATAAACTTTAATATAAATTTTCTTTATTAATTGATAAAAAGAGAAATATTTTACTACTGAATTTGTGTGTCCAGTTATAATGTTTGTTTTGTACTTAGTTGATAAGAAAAATTTAAGCTTCGCCCATGTTCTGCTACTATTGTTTTTCTTATAGAGTTTATTTTCTGACAGAAGCTGGATGGACTACAGTGTAATGGTGAGATTTTGATTTCTTTTGAAATATTTAGCATGGTATCCTGTGTGGCTCATCTGAAACTACAGAATTTTCTTCCAGATCCGTGTATTTTTGGGTTTTGATATTTGGTCTATATCTCTTCGCGTCACCTGGGGAAAGAAAATTCTTAACTAAATATTATGATATCAGTACTCATACCATGCATTTTTCTATTAATTGTGTCTTTGAATCGAGAAGACAAACTGAGATGAGTGTTGTTCTTGGTAAGAAGTGCTTTCGAGTATTGGTCTCTGGATGTCGCTATAAAGTACAAGTGATAATTCTTTTTCTGCTTTCCAGGGCGGTTTACAGTGCCTTCTTCAGAGT
This sequence comes from Rubia balearica, assembly GCA_032355405.1. Classification (NCBI taxonomy): domain Eukaryota; kingdom Viridiplantae; phylum Streptophyta; class Magnoliopsida; order Gentianales; family Rubiaceae; genus Rubia; species Rubia balearica. The sequence continues at coordinate 506,406 of JAULKJ010000011.1, read as the reverse complement.
ATAAGAAATCAGGAGCCAGATCAAGTATCGGTTGATCTTGCTTCTTCACTTGACACCGTTGCACAATTGGAACTGTTACAGGTAACGCGATTTTCTTCAGTAATTTAGTCATTCCAGTGATTGCATACTCGAATTTTGATTTCTACGCCAGGAAAATGTACAACAAATATAGCTGACTAGTGCTTCTCAATAGGCTCCAGGTATATCGTTTATGTTGCCAAAGGAGTTCTCACAATATCCCAGGTAATGTTGTCTGAACAGCATATCATGCTCATTTTTATTCACCTTATTGTCGGAGAAAAAAAGCTACACTCTTTTTCGAAATAGAAAATGAAATGAACTTCATGTGTTTTCTTAGGCTTAGTGGGAGAGGGGTGGTTGAGTTTACTATTGAGAAAGGAGACGGTTCAAAGTTTTCTCCCGAAGCTGGTGAACCAAGAAGCACTGCTACACTCCGGGTAGCTAGAACTCTTCCGTATAGGCCGTGACATTGTATTGGGAAATATTCGGTATTGTTTTTTCTCATAATTATCCAATTACGTGTATTCAGGTTGTCATAGATGGTTATTCCGCACCATTGACTGCAGGGAACTTTGCAAAGCTGGTAAGGTAGTGAAATTATTCGTCCTTCTTAGATTCCATTGAATGATTTAGTGCATGAGTTAATGTTGTGTAAAACTAGATCGATGATATTCTGATAGTCTTCATCTTGCTTACAGTGAATCTCTTACTTGTTGATCTGGCGTATTTGAATTGCAAATATCACCCTCTGTGAATCATTCAAATTACCAATAGGTGATTGATGGGACGTATGATGGGGTGAAACTGAATGCTATCAATCAAGCTATTATAACGGATGGTGGGATTGGAAACGACAAAGGCTACAGCGTTCCCCTAGAAATAAAGCCGTCGGGGCAGTTTGAGCCTCTTTACAAAACATACTTGAGTGTTCAGGTTCGTTGCTAGATTGCTGTTAACCATGCCTTAGTTTTGGTCATATTTACGTCTCACTCAACCCAAATTGATGCATTTCCTATGAAGGATGGGGAGCTACCCGTTCTTCCGCTATCTGTCTATGGCTCAGTTTCTATGGCTCATAGTGATGTGTCAGAGGAATATTCCGCGCCTAATCAGTTCTTCTTTTATCTATACGACAAGAGAAATGTATGTTTAAGTAACAGTTCTGTTGATCTCAGTATGCTTAAGTTTAACCTACATTCATGGCTAATGGATCATGCATTATTCTTATAGTCTGGCTTAGGTGGTCTTTCTTTCGATGAAGGTCAATTTTCTGTATTCGGGTAAGTCATTTCAGAATTCAACTAGAAAACCATTCCTTCAATTCGGTCCAGTTTGTTCTGATGAGAAGGAAATGCCATTTGCAGGTATACAACAACTGGAAAAGATACTCTTTCTCAGATCAGAACGGGTGATATCATTCGATCTGCAAAGCTCGTGGAAGGCCAAGATCGACTCATATTGCCTTCCTAGTCTTGAAATCGGTTATTCCTTATGATTAATCCTGATTTTGTGTGAGGTTTTTGAGGTGATTCTTTTAGTACCGACTTCAGGTTGTCATATGGTTCCTTTTAGGTTTAGTTTGAACTGTACTTTGTTGTGCCATAGTTTTCCGAGGTTGATATTCAGACATGTATTCATGGATTGAGACTTGGCATTCTATCTTGTGTTGTATATTGTCAGAACTGACAACCAACATTAACAGTATGAAACCGAGCAATGGTTTAAGTGCTCAAGCAATTTATTGAGACCTCACTACATGTCAAATATCCCACACCTCATATCTTCGGATAAATGCATTTTTTCTCGATTACTTATGAAATCATATGGGGCAAACGACTTGGTTAGCCATAAACGGTTCTCATTGTTAACCTTTGATTTCTCAACTATTTTTTACTCGTATTTTGGCTTTTGAATTAATAAAACAGATAAAATCGACTCCTTTCAAACCGTGAAATCGCTTGATCATTCAATCACATGTCATTCTCGTAACCTGATATTTGTGGGTCTTAAACTACTGTCATCGTTCAACTTTGACCTGTCAATTATTTATACTTCATTTTGGCTCCTAAACAAATAACACAGGCAAATCGATTCTCCTCAATTATTTCAAACTATTTAATTGCTTAACCGTTCAATTGTCATTCTCAGGTAAGCATAATTTACAGTAATTTTCTCTTTTTGTCTCCATCGATTAATGATTTTCACATCTGTATTTTAGAGATTTCCATTGGTTGGTCATCTTTACGAGTTGCTTATCTTCACAGAGAATGACAAGTTATCGCACAAGTCACTTCAATAATTTACTCAGAAACTTGAAGGGAGAATTTTTTGACAATACCATTAAATTCCACCAAAATGAGTTATATTTTATAATTATGTTTGAAAATGTGAATAATCCATCGATTATTTCAACTTACGGTTGAGTGATCTTCAACGCTGCTAGAAGTTTCATTTCGATTGAGTTTCAGCAAGTATTGTGTGGCTAAAGAAAGAGCCAACCAGTCATCCTATCCAAAATTTTTATTTTCAGAAATTTGCAGATTACTATGGACACATATTCAAGATTTTTCCACACCTAATTTTCTCGCCCACAAATTATCCAAATTCTTCAAACGGTCCCTTGCTATTATACAACTGGAATATGCAGCAGAATCCAGCTCGAATTTCTGTGTCCACTGATTAGCAGTAAAAACCATAAATTTCAGGAAAACTACACAAGATCATCCTAGAATAACACAAACATTAAACAAATCATATAAAACCTCACTCTCTTCACCTTTTTTCGTTGGTTTGGTCCACGAGAAATGGCGTCCATCCCTCAAACTTTCCTCTCTCTCGTGAAACCCAAGCCCTCCCTATTCAATCAGCAAAAACCCATCTCAAAGATCCAATTTTTAAGCTACCCGGTTAATCTTTCGAGATCAAGAACTCGTAAAGATTGCACCTTGGCAACGGGTTCTTCAGTAGCTGACGAATTGGGCGTGATCCCAGTTCAGAGCAGGGACTGCATCGATCAGCAAGATGGGATTGTTGTTGGGCTGGTTGATATTGAGAAAGAAGGAGTTATTGGGGAGGATATAGTGAATCAGGTTGTGAATGGGTTTGGGAATGATGGGAGGTTGTCTTTCGAATGCGCGGCGACGTCTTCTTCGGGGTATGGTGGCAGCGGTGGCGGTGGCGGTGGTGGGGAAGGTGAGAAGGGGACGGAAGTGAAGGGGGAGATTGAGAGTGCGATTAATGCTTCTATTGTTTTGGCTGCTGGAACTTTTGCTATTACTAAGCTGCTCACCATTGACATGGATTACTGGCATGTGAGTGTTTTTGCTGTGTGTTTAAGGCGTTCTTGTGTGAGTTGTAATGTGTTTTGCAATTATATTTGTGCTGATTCTGTTGTGTGTTCGTCTTATGTGGATTTTAATGTTTGTTGCAATTGTATTTGTGCTGATTTTTCTGTTGTTTTCGGTGTTCTTATGTGGATTTAATCTTTGTTGCAATTGTATTGGTATTGATGCTGTGTAATCAAGGTGTTCTTATGCTAGTTTTGATCTTCACTGCAATTGTATTGGTACTGATCTTGAGTGTTTTAGGTGATCTTGAGTGTTTTAGGTGCTCTTGTGCAAATTCTAGTATTTGTTGGAATTTTCACCTGTCAATATGAACTTTGTGCAATTTTGAATCCGGAATGATTTTGTGCATGTACATGAAGATTTTCGTATACTGGGAACTCTGTTTGTAAGCCTAACTTGTTCTCAGATTCCATGTCAATTTACCATGTCCAGTGTTTCAATGTAGCTTGCAAGAAAGTATACTACTTGAATAACTGAAGTTTATTTGCTCAATCATGGCTTTTTGGTGAACACAAAGGGGAATGTTCTAAGTGAGGAACTTCTGTTTCTGATAGGGATGGACACTTTTTGAGATCCTGAGATACGCTCCCGAGCATAACTGGAGTGCTTACGAAGAAGCTCTGAAGACAAATCCAGTTTTGGCCAAAATGGTGATAAGTGGAGTTGTTTATTCTATAGGGGATTGGATTGCGCAGGTTTGTTTGTGCTTCTGTTAGGTTTATGAACTGCTTCATTTTACATTTTTCTCAGCTCAATCTGATTTTCTTGTGTTCCAACCTTTGAACTGTACAGTGTGTTGAAGGCAAACCTCTGTTTCAATTTGATCGGACACGCATGTTCAGATCCGGTCTTGTTGGCTTTATGCTTCATGGATCGCTTTCTCATTATTACTATCAGTTCTGTGAGGTAAATGTTTTGGTCAAGATTTGTTTCTCTTACGTACCATACTGTTTCTCCAGCTAACTGAAGAAGCACCGTCATTCTGATTTCAGTTTCTGATCCCCTTTGACGATTGGTGGGTGGTTCTGGCCAAAGTTGCATTCGATCAGACGGTTTGGGCAGCAATCTGGAACAGCATCTATTTTACGGTTGTGGCCCTCTTGCTCTTTGAATCCCCTGTCAACATTTGAATCCACTATCAATGATAGAAGATTTTTTATTCAGATTTATGGCACTCATTCTTTTGATTCAAGGAAAAATTATGCAGTACATTGTACTCATGACATGAGATCGTTGTAGTAGCCATCTATATGTGTTTGGAAAAAGTATTCAGTCTTATATCTTGTTTTATTATTGTTTTAATTTGGCGCAACACAAACACTTACCATTATTGCAGTGGACAATTTTTTAAGTACCAAATAATATCATACTACTTGGCTTTTATCTTCTGCTTTGCTTTGTTTCCTTGTGATGAATCTAGAGCATATGCGGTAGATACATATTTAGCAGAGTAAAGAAAGAATATGCCTTCCTA
>JAULKJ010000011.1:484502-501464 GCA_032355405.1 Rubia balearica | reverse complement strand
ATGCTCATAAATGATATTAGACTTTTACTACCAAAAATAGGTGACCCGATAGTTAGTTGGGTCCCTAGGGACAAAAACTCAATTGCGGACCAATTGGCCCAATTTCAAAAGACCAATTCTTCGGATAGGTGTTATTGGAGTATACTCCACCTTTTGTAAACATCTCTGGAAATTAATGGTACCAATATTTTTCTTTAAAAAAAACAAGCATGCTAAGTTGTCAATGTTGAGAAATGCAACCTGGACGCTATCTAATTTCTGCAGGGGCAAGCCTCAGCCTTCATTTGATCAGGTCAGTACTAACCTTAATCTTTGGAAGGTTTTGAAACTAGTCTTGTAGCCTTTTTCAAGGAACTCCCCTAAATGAAAATAATAAATTTTAGGAATCGCTCTGACGGTCTCCTGCTCGTTCCATGATTACCCGCTCCGATGAGCTTAGGTTGAATTTCCACTGCTACACCATTTGATCCTGCTACACAGGCCATGCGACGCTAGAGGAAGATAGCGAATCGAAGAATGAAGCACGCGCGAGAAAGGAAGAAAGTCGTGCCTGATTCAGCAGCGGCGGAGGTCGAAGAATTTTTTCGGTGGCGGTAGGTCAAAATCTGAATGGAGAAGGAGGAGTGGCGTTTCAGTGGAAACCTAAGCTCACCGGCGCCTCTGCAAGCTCGTTGGTGGAAACCCTAGCTCGCTTCTTATTCCCACTAGCTGAAACCGTAGCTTGTCGGTGCCTATGCAATCAGGCGGCGGGGAAGAGGTCAGGGCGGTGAGGAATCGGGTGGCGGGGAAGAGGTCAGGGCAGTGGGGAAGAGGTTAGAGCAGCGACGGAATTAGGTGGCGGAAAATTGGGTATGGGCAGCGGAAATCGGGTCTTTTTTTAAACTCAGGGGTATAATGGTCATTTCATATTTTTTTGTCCAATTTTGCTGTTGAATTTACTTGAAAACCAACTTTTGGGACCAAACAAATCATTTTGTATTTGCTGGTTATTGAATGTATTCGATATTGGCATCGGGGACCAAAAGTTGGTATTGTGACATATGTTGGGGACAAAAAAATAATTTAGTCAATTTAGATTTTGAGTTTATGCTCTTTGATTAAACCATTAGGCTTGTCCATTATAGATCAGTGCTTAGAACCGTTAGGATTCTTTGTGTTAATTTTGGTGCAACTAGTGCTTGAATTCTGTGGAATTCGACTCTTGTGTTAGTGAAGTTCATAAAGTTGTGTTCTTGACTAGACTTCATTTTTGTCTTTTTGATTTCAAGATGGTGCTTCGATGAACTTTTGTGAGGAGTGCTTCTTAAAAGATCTACAATCCAGAGTATTCGCAAGGAGATTCATATCAGAGGGAGGAGAGAGATAAATCATATTTGACCAAAAAAGAGTAGGCATGTAATTATTGGGTTTAGGAAATATATTTCATTGATTTACACCTAAATTGGGTTTGATGTTATATTTGAAGCCAAAACTAGAAGGGGCTAATTTTATATTTTAAATATTTTAGGAGGGCTATTTTGTCTTCTAACCAGGCAACCAGGCTTACTATCATAATTTTTTTCAAAAAAAAATAGACAATGTAGAGTTTAAGGTGGGACAATTTAAAATAGAAAGTGTGAATATTAGTTTGAAACAAAAATGGTATTATTTTTCATACCTACACATAAAAATTATGTGTAATCAAGATCTAAATCTAAATCGTACGTCATAGCCTAGAATTAAAATATCATTATCATATTTTCATTTTCTCAACAAAAATTTTCATCTATGTCAATATTCTAAATCGAGATTTTCTGGCGCTGATCCAAGGTTGAAAATCTTTATCGACATCTTTTGAAAGCAAGAATATATATTGGTGCTGATCAAGATTGAGGAACTGTATCGGCGCCTTTCTGAAATCAAGATCTATGTATAGCATAAAAATGCCTAATCTAAACTCCGTCGTAAAATTCTCTACACTTTCATTATCTATCTCATTGCCTAACCCGTAAATCAACTACAAAATCTATCAAGGTCCAAAAATCTCCCAACATATTCGTTTTAAAATCTATAGCTCATTCTGTAAAGTCTTATTTGGAGTATCATAGTACCCAACTCAAATACCTCTTTCCATCTTCACGTTGAAATTATCTTATGTGTGCACACTTTTGGCACTCAATTGCATCAGGTTGGAACATATTTTGCACTCAATAGAAGCTCATGTCAAGAAATCAAGCCATTTTCCATGTCTTCTTAACTTGGTCTGGAACACAAACTATAGGCCTGGTACAACCTTGATCTAGCATCTCTTAGATTTTCACAATGGTGGGCCCACAAAATATATAAAAATTCACCAAAATTTCAATTGAGATCTACCTGATCTAAACGCAATTGCACTTTCATATTCGATCTCATTACCTAAACCTGAAATCTAATATAATATACGTCGAGATCCAAAAAATACTACACTACATCCAATTTTTTCATCTGTCTACCTGTAAATACCCTAACATATCTGATCAGAAAACCCATTGTTCTCACCGTACATAAAGTATCAAGTACCTTGACCACAACCTTGTTTCCATTTCAACTGCGGGATTATCTCAGGTGGGCACATCATTTTCCCTTAATATAAGCTTATGTAAAGAAATTAAACCAATTTTTTTCCTTCTTAGTTTGAATATTTATGTTTATTTTTTATCGCAGCATTATGATTGGGATTTTTGCAATTGCCTTGAATTTTTGTCAATTTTCATGTGTTGTTTTTTTTTGATAGAAGGTTGAGTTCTTCGTTGTTCGGATAATTTCATAGCATGCATTGTGCATTTTAGTGCATGAAGTTCATTTTTTAATTGACTTGTTACGTAGAATTTTTAGATCTTTTGGTGTATCCATAGCTCCAGTTGAGTTTGCATTAGTTTTTTACCCAAAAAAGTGTAACGGTTATCATACGAAGTGAGATCTATTCTAATATGTTTTTTGCTTAACTTGCAGGTGAATAGGGGATAGAGAATGACAGTCCAGTTCAAAAAATGGGAACTTATTAGACAAAAATGTATGGATGAATCTTCATTAAAAACAACGTTGTTATGAAATAAGTAAAAAGACATGGATATTATGATCGCATAAACCAACATATATCATTTTGATTGCATAAACCAACACATATCACTTTGACCGTTATTCACATGGATATTTTTCTCTTTTCACATGGATATCAACTATATCAAAATCAACTTTTCCCTTTTCATACACCCACCTTAAACTCTCGTGAAATCAATATTTAAATCTACCATCGATGCATTTAGATTGAAAAATCCTTACCGAAATTTCATCTATCCTCATAAAATTCCTAATATTATAATAATTTTTGGAAAGGTGTGCACTTGGATGCAATTTGAAAATTGTTTGATATTTTCTCTTGTATTGAAGCGAAAAATTAAACCACCTGAAGTTGGTGAGGTGGGCACATGTTCTGCACCATGTTGACACATTTTTTGCACCAAGATGGCACATATTTTTGTACTTGATATCATCTTACATCAAGAAATTAAGCCACATTTATTTTTATTTTTTAGTTTAAAATTTATGCAGAATTTTTATAGTAGCATTTGGATAAATACTTTTTTTTAAAAAACTTTATTAAAATTTGGTGTTAATTGGAGATTTTAATACTTATTTGTATGTATGTGTGTATATATATAAGATATGCCAAAATCCAAAGAAATACTATACTGCACGCGATTTCTTTCATCATTCTACCTAAAATTTCCCCAACATACCCAATTGAAAAATTCATTGTTCACGCCGCTTACCACAACCTTTTTTCCATTTCCATGGAGGAATCATCTCAGGATGGCAGAATCATCTCATGTGAGCACATCTTTTGTTATTAATTTAAGCTTGTGTTAAGAAATTAATCCGTTTTCGCCTTCTTAGTTCAAAAATTTATATGCATTTTTTACTTGTTGCATTATAATTGGGAGTTTTGCTATTTCCTTTGTTTTGCTAAAAGGTTTAGTTCTTTGTTGTTGGGATAAGTACATAGTATACTTGACCGTACATCTTAGTACATGAAGTTCATTAGTTTGATTGACGTGTTAAGTGGAATTTCTAGATCTTTTGGTGTGTTCTTAGCTCCAGCTCAGTTCGTGTTATTTTTTACAAAAACAATTGTGTAAGGCTATTATATGATGCGAGATCTATTCTAACATGATTTGCTAAACTTGCAGTTGAATCAGGAGATGGAGGATGACAGTCATGTTCGAAAATACAGGAAGAGGTAGCGTTTTAATTGGAGGGGGTGGGTGGGAAGGGGGAGTGTGTGCGGGTGGTGTGTGCGGGTGGGGGGAGATAAATCACATTTGACCCAAAAAGAGTAGGCTAAGAAATATATTTCATTGATTTACATCTAAATTGGGTTTGATGTTATAATTTGGAGCTAAAAATTAGAGGGGGCTAATTTATATTTTCAAAATTTTAGTAAGGGTTGTCTTTAACCCGACTTAATATCGTTAATTTTTTGTCAAAAATGGACAATGTGGAGATTAAGGTGGGACAACCTAAAATAGAGAGTGCGCAGAATAGTTTGAAACAAAAGGGTATTATTTTTCACACCTTCACATAAAAATCATGTGAATTCAAGATCTAGATTTTAGCTATATCCTAGACTTAAAAATATCCTTTCATATTTTCATTTTCCCAACCAAAATCCTCATCCATGTCATTCTAAATCGAGATTTTCTGCCACAAATCCAAGTTTGAAAATCATTTTCGCCATCCTTTTGATATCAAGAATATATATTGGTGCTAATCAAGATTGAGGACCTGTATTAGCACCTTTCTTAAATCAAGATCTATGCATAGCATAAAAACTCCTAATCTAAACTCATTTGTAAAATTTTCCACACTTTCACATTAGATCTCATGCCTAAACCCATAAATCAAATACAAATTCGTCGAGGTCCAAAAAATATTCTCATCCGTGTCTAATTTTTTTTATCCATCCAGCAAAAAGTCTCCCAACATACTCATTTTAAAAATCCATAGTTCATTATGTAAAGTCTGCTTTGCCAGCTCAAATCCCTCTTTCCATCTTCACAATGGGATTATCTTATGTGTTCACGATTTTGGCACTCAATTGCATCAATTAGCACATTTTTTGCACTCAATATAAACTCATGTCAAGAAATTAAGCTATTTTCCATGTCTTCTTAACTTGATATCAGGAGTATGCATTTGTGCTCACGCGGACCACAAACTATTGGCCGAGTACAACCTTGTTCTAGCATCTCTCATACTTTCATAGTTGGTAGGCCTATGGAATATAAGAAAGATTCACCAAAAATTCAATTGAGATCTACATGATCTAAAATCAATTGCACTTTTATATTCGATCTCATTGCCTGGACCTGAAATCTAATGTAATATACGTCGAGATTCAAAATATACTAAAACACATTCAATTTTTTCATCTGTCTACCTATAAATACCCTAACATAACCGATCAGAAAATCAATTGTTCTCACTGTACATAAAGTATCAATTACCTTTACTGCAACTGTGTTTCCATTTCCACTGCAGAATTATTTCTCAAGTAGGGACATCATTTTCTCTTAATATAAGCTTGTGTAAAGATATTAAGCCAATTTTTTCCTTCTTAGTTTGAATATTTATGTGAAATTTGTATCATAGCAGTATGATTGGCATTTTGGCTATTGCCTTTGGTTTTCTTTTAATTTTCATAATTGTGTTGTTTTTTGCTAAAAGGCTGAGTTCTTCGTTGTTGGGATACGTTAATAGCATGCATTGTGAATTTTAGTGCATGAAATTTATATTTTTAACAGACTTGTTATGTAGAATTTTTAGATCTTCTGGTGTATCCTTACCTCTAATTGAGTTCGCGTTAGTTTTTTCCCAAAACAATGTGTAAGGGATTTCATATGATGTGAGATCTATTATAATATGTTTTGCTTAACTTTCAGTTGAATAAGGGGTGGAGGATGACCATCCAGTTTGTAAATATGGGAACTTCTTGGACAAATACATTTCCCTCCTCAAAGTCTTCTTGATGTTGGTCGCGGAAGATATGGATTTGAGGTAAGTGATCAGTTAAGGAGTTTGTCGGATCCAAATTTCCAAAGTTGATGTTGTTGTCTTTTTTTCCTCAATTAGCTAAAAAATTCCTTCGCACTAGATAGGGATACTTCAATTGACAGGTTAGTCTTCCCACATATGATGCCTCAACTAATAATTTTTGGGAAGGCTCTTGAATGCTATTTGTAAATTGTTTGATGTTTTGAAACAAAACATTTGGCCACGTGATGATGGCGAGGTGGGTACATGTTGGCACATTTTTTGTACTTAATATCATCTTACACCAAGAAATCAAGCGACATTTATTTTTATCTTCTTAGTTTAAAATTTATGTACAATTTTTATTGTAGCTATAGAATTTAGATAGCTACTTTTTTATTAAAAAAAACTCTTCAGTAAATTTTGGTGCTAATTTGAAATTGTAAAACTTATTTGATTAAATTAAAAAAAATCTCCCTTTGGTGCCAAAGTCGCACAATTCAATGGTGGGTCATAGGCGGCAGAATCACTTGTGTGAAAATGAACTTTTCCGTTTTCATTCACCCACCTTAAACTCTCGTGAAATCAAGATCTAGATCTACTATTGCAGCCTAAAACTGAAATCATTAACAAACTATCCTCTATCCACCTAAAGTCCCTATTCCTATTGCCTAAACCCAAAATAACACCATCTCGAAATCAACTTTTCCATTTTCATCCACCCCTCTTAAAGTCTCATGAAGCTGAAATATAGTACTACTAATGCATCCGAGATTAAAAATCCCCACCAATGCTTCAATAATCCACTTAAAATCTTCATCTATGCACCTAAAGTTTCATCTACCATTATTGCTTAAACCCATGCATATCACCCATATTGAAACAAACTTTTCATTTTCATCCACCCATCTAAACTAGGGGTGGGTGTCAGTTCTATTTAATAGGATTTTGATTAACTCAATTTATTTTAATTGGGTTGACCTCTTAAAAATCCGAAAAATAAATACCAACCCAAAATTTCAAATAGATTGATATGTACGGTTTTTGGATTGAAGTTGAACCTGATTACCCGAATTACCATGAAATTAAAAATAAAGATATTAATTTCCAAAATTCTTAACCAAATTTAAAGTGTCTAAGACTTTAACTACAACATACAATACATACCAATTCACTAAAATACCATTGTATATTTTTAGTATTTAGTTTCTCTCTCTATACATATACATACATACACATATACACACACACACACACACACACATATATATATTTGTAATTTCTCTCTATACATACACACACACACACACACACATATATATATATATTTGTAATTCAATTTTCAAATCGGGTTTTGGTTGGAGTTTTAATATCCAAAACAGATTCAAAAATCATATTAAGAAATTAGTTTAATCAATTCATGCATTTAAAACATAATGTTAAGTCTGGTTCGGGGTATTCAAAATTAGGTTATTTGGTTTTTGAATTGGTTTTTGTTTTCCATATTTTTTTTCTACTCATACCTTAAACTATTGTGCAATCGAGATCCATATCTACTGTTGCGGCCTAAATAAAATTCCTTACCAAATTTTCATATGTCCACCTAAAATCATCATTCCTATCATTCTAAAATTCAAGTTTACGGTCGCTGATTTAGGTAAAAAATAAAGAACCCGGATTGGAGTCATTTTAAACATTACAATAAAAGCACTTATTACCTTGGTTCTAGAGGGCTTTTCACCTCAGTTATTTTCCTAAAAATAACCAAGGTAAAAAGAAGCACTTTAAAAAGTAAACATTTTCCTTCAATTCACAACCGAGATGAAAGGTAGGTTTTACCTCATTTTCCCCTAAAAATAACCGAGGTAATTTTTTTGTAGACACGGGCAATTGACACCTGACCGATGTCAGGCTGTCTTGCATATGCCCGATTGGAACTGCAGTGACCGATGCAAGTCACTACCAAGTGTTGAATCAATCTTGCTCAGTACAGAGTACTAAACCAATGTCGGTCGCTAATTGATGTCGGTTTTCTCTTAATTGAACTGATGGCATGATCAACATCTATCAATAAATTTTTTTCTAAGGTTGGCCAACTTCGGCTATGTAAGTGACAGACGTCGGTTGGATTGGCATTTTTAGTTGTGTCCAACTGATGGCAAAGTTGATGTCAGTCACTTGGTTTTGGTTACACTGACAGTTAATTAACATACAATCAAGATTGACCAATAATATGAAATAGTTTTCTATTCAAGCGAAATGGAAGCCAGGACACTACCATCGATACAATAACATATTTAAAACATATAATAACTATAGAAAAGTACAAAATACTCTCGATTGAAGTTCACAAGTGGAAGTCAATCTCCATTACATAATCTATTTAACGGCTTCATAATAATACATAAGAAAAGTTTATATAGGTAATACGGGAATAATGTTTAGAATCGATATCCACTACAATACATTAGTGTCATGGTATCTGATGGAAAGACTTGGTGCAACTACTTTACTGTAACATAAACAGTCCAACTGTGATGAACTTCATCCAAGAGTACGTTGAAAGTTCATGAATAATTTTCTTTGCTCCACTACTACAATTTCACACAAAGAAAAATTGATTTTAGAAACTAGCAATCTGTAATTGAAATATACAAGAATCTTAGTTATATAAGACTAGTACTTATAATATGTCATTGTAGAAATTTAATGTCGTCTATTGATATTGTTTCGAAGGTAGTGATAGACAAATCTCAATAATATTCCATCATTTCAACTGTTCCTACACGTTCCCATCTGTGACATAATGATTTCCACTATAGTGAGTCATGGAGTGTATTCTCTCCAATCTCCTAAAATAAAATGCCACGAGTGACCAACGTCGGTCACATATTAGTTGAGTTGTCGGATAGGACGACAATTGGCATCCCATGTCGGTCATTCAAAACATTTTCTAAAAAAACAACATTGATGACTTGAATCAAACATTATCTATACCTAAAGTTCCTCATAAGCTAAACGTGGCGTTATATTCACAACAACAGTAGAGAACACAATCTACAAAATAAATATGTCACACAATCATCACAACTCATATAAAGATTCAGTCTTTTATTCTTCAACATATAGAATGATTTTCACCAAAAAAATTGAACCTGAAGCATATGATGAATGAATATAACCTCATTTTTTATCTGGAAATGCTCCACCATTTTGTAGTTGTGGGAGTTTGATTGATCTTTCCAGTTTCTTGGATTGTACGTTTGTGGATTTCTTGGTATACAGTGAATGTAAGGTGAGAGAAAGATGTTGAGGTGTGGATGTTGGAGGAGATGGGTGGTGGGAGGCATTTTTTGTTTGTAATTGGCCTTTGGTACAATGTGGGGCTAATAAGCCAAAAATTGGGTGATGAAACTTCATTCTTCCACCAGTCTCACCCCAGGAACAAACACACGAGCGATGTCAGTCATGAATGTGGACTTCATGTGGATTATGATGGCCCAATATGATCTTTTGACCAATGTCGGTCGGTTTCTCACGTGGCATCGCACTGACCAACACGAGGACTGGGCCCAACCAAATTGGACCAAATTCGATATGAACATGCAAAATAACTCTACAATAACGATACAGGTCAACCGTAACTTGACTTGCAAAATAAACCTACTTAATTGATGGTGTTTTGATATTTACTGATTTTGGTAAGTCGTTGCTCGACAATTAACATAAACCAATACAAATGATCGAGGTTTGACCTTTATTGATCATAGGGCAACCATTGTTCAATGTTCAGTATAAAACAATGTATATGACCAAGGTTTGACCTTTATTGATATTAGCTCAATCGTTGCTCGAGTTATAGTATAAACCAACACAGATGATCGATGTTGGACATTTACTTAGGTCAACCGTTGCTTGAATTCTAGTATAAACCAACAAATATGATCAAGATTTGACCTTTACTGATCTTATGTCAACCGTTGTTCAACTTCTAATATAAACCAACAAAGATGATCGGGGTTTGACTTTTACTGATCTTAGGTTAATCCTTGCTCAACTTCTTGTATAAACCAACACAGACCGATCTTAGGTCAACCATTGCTCGACTTCTAGTATTATCCAACACGGATGGCCGAGGTTTGACCTTTACTGATCTTAGGTCAATCGTTACTCAATTTTTATTATTAACCAACACGGATGATCGAGGTTTGACCTTTACTGACTTTAGGTCAAGCGTTGCTCGATTCTAGTACAAACCAACAAATAGGGATGGGCAATAAAATCGAAAACTGAAAACTGAACTGAAAACTGAATTATCCAAATTTGAATAACTCAAGCCGAATTTAATATACGGTTTTTGGATATCTGAATTGAATAAACAAAATTCTGAATATGGTTTTTGGATATTAAAACTCAAACCGAAACCCGAACTGAATACCGAATTGTAATTAATTAATTAAATATAATAATTAAATTTAAAAACAAAAAAATATTTATGAATAAATTTAAGTTGGAGGACCAATCTTTATATTTAAAAAATTATCCCAAACTCTAAAGCCTAAGTAAGTTTGGGGTAATAAGTAAATAACATAAGTTACCCCAAGTAAATTTGTGGAGTGCTTGAAGGTGAAGGTGAATGTGAATGTGAATGTGGAGTGCTAGAAGGCTTGAAGAATGTGAAGGCTTGGAACATAAATATTAAAACAAACTATTTTTCTTTAATCTTAAATGTAATGTTAAAATTGTTATTGTTGAATTTGTACTATACTTGTTGGATTTTTATTTTGAAAAATTGATTTTTATGATGTAGAAATTAGATTACATGTTTTTATTAATTTTATATTAAATTATTCAATTTTAGAAATTATTTTAAAAAATTTACAGTCAATTCGGTTTATTTGGGTTGAATTCGGTTTCAAACCAAAACCAAATTCTGAATTCGGTTCTGATAATTTGGGTTGTTCGGGTCGGATTTGGTTTTGGGCTTTTTAGGGGCAAAATCGAATAAACCGACGCCCACCCCTACCAAAAAAGATGACCGATATTTGACGCTTACTGATATTAGGTCAACCGTTGCTCACCTTCTAGTATAAACCAACACAAATGACCGAGGTTTGATCTTTGATGATCATAGGTCTAGCGTTGCTCGACTTCAAATATAAACCAACAAAGGTGACCAAGGTTTGACTTTTACTGATTTTTGGTTAACCGTTACTCGACTTCTAGTATAAACCAACACAAATGACTGAGGTTTGCCCCAAAATGATCGAGGGTAGCTAAATGATAAGGCGACTCTAATTTATTTAATTTCTAAATGATAATATTTCATTTCAACTTAATCATTTATATTCAATAGAGGAAAACTAATCATTTAAGCAACACTGAAGGCCAAATTCAATGGGCCAAAATAACTACTATATGTGGATGGTCCAAAAAATATTTTGGCCCAGTATTATTAGTTAGTCAATAAGTGGACAAATGTCGATTGGATTGACATGGTGGCCGGTGTTGCAAGATTATTGGTGGACTGTACGAGATAAATCGTCATTCAATGCGACGTTGTTATGAAATAAATAAAAGGATATGAATGTTTTGACTACATAAACCAACACGGATCACTGTGACCATTATTAACGTGGATATTTTTCTCTTTTCACATGGATATCAACTATGTCAAAATCAACTTTTCCCTTTTCATAACTTTAAACTATTGTGAAATCAAGATTTAAATATACCATCGATGCATCCTAAATTGATAAATCCTTATTGAAATATTATCTATCCGCCTAAAATCCCCATTCTACCACATTAATTATCATCTACCCATATCGCCTAAACCCGAATATATCACCCGTGATAAAATTAACTTTTTTTCCCATCTTAAAATATCTTTAAATCGAGATCTAGATCCACCATTCCAACCTAGATAACAAAATCCTTACAAAAATTACTCCTACAAAAAAATCCCCCTAACGTAGCCGATTGGAAAATCCAGTGTTCCAGCAGCGGACCACAACCTTCTTTCCATCTGCATGGCAGAATTTTCTCAGGTGAGCTTTCTTTTGCTATAAATGTAACCTCATGTCAAGAAGTTAAGCCATTTTTTTCTACGCCTTATTAGTTTGAAAATTTATATGCATTTTTTATTTGTTGCATTAAAATTGAGAGTTTTTCGATTGCCTTTGGTTTGCTAAAAGGTTGAGTTCTTCGTTGTTGGGATAACTTTATAGTGTACATGATTGTACATCTTAGTTCATAAAGTTCATTTTTTTGATTGACTTGTTAAGTGTGAATTTCTAGATCTTTTGGTGTGTTCTTAACTCCAACTGAGTTCGTGTTAGATTTTACAAAAACAATTGTGTAAGGTTATTATATGATGAGGGATCTATTCTAATATGACTTGCTAAACTTGCAGTTGAATCAGGAGATTGAGGATGATAGTCCTGTTCAAAAATACGAGAACTTATCAAAAATCATGAAGGGAAATGATCCTAAACTCCCCCCTGTCAATGCCAGTGATGAAGGTGTGGGTTTGCCTTATGCTCCTATAGACTGGCCCAACCCCGGTGATTATTGGAGATGGAAAGTGGGGAAGAGAACTTCACAATCAGGGTATTTCACAGACAGGTACATTTACCCTCCTCAACATCTTTGTGATGCTGGTCGTGGGGGACGTGGACTCAACAGTAAGCGATCACTCGAGGAATTTGTCCGGTCCAAATTCCCAGGTGTTGATGTTAGGGCATTCTTTGCCTCATTCAGCTGGAAGATTCCTTCGCAGCCGATAGAAGACATGCCTCAGTTGACTGGTTAGTATGAATATTGTGATGATTTTTGTGGATAGAAATATATCACTTGCGTAGTTTTTATGTTTCGATACGTTGATTAAAATAAAGGTCTCATTATTTTTAAAATTAGGGAAAGGCCCTTAGATGATACTCCCTCCGTCCCACCAGTTTTGACCTATTTTTTGGTCAACTTTCTCAGATCATATTTAACATAAATTTCAATTAGTATATAGACTCTAATATCATCATGTGACATATTATTAGACTCCTATGTTTACGTAGTTTCTAAATATCAAATTTTAATGTACCATTAGTAACCGTAATTAAAGTTATTAATGGTTAAACATGGTTTGAGAAAGTTGATAAAAAAATAGGCCGAAACTGGTGGGGCGGAGGGAGTATATCATAATGCTTGATGTTTTCTCATCTATTTTAAAAACTAAACCTAAACCACCTAAAGAGTCGGACAATATTAGGGCCCCTGAAGGGTTCCGAAAACTTCTGAGTGAGTTCAAAAATAGGGCTCATAAACTATTGAGTTTGGTTTAAAGTTTTTTAACCCATTTGATTACTCTATATACTATATTGCTGAGACCCGAAGTATCAAAATCAAGCTATATAATTATACTGTACGTGTGTTTCCGCTTATCTTAGTTAAGTCCGCCGGAAGAGAAAAAATAAACCATGATCAACAACCTTAGCGAACATATGTTTTATGGGTTCATAGAGAAATCATATAATCCTTTAGCATCTGCGTCGATCATCATTCATCGCAATGCCTTTGACATAGGGCGGTTAGAGCCGGGCATTGGAATGATTCCTTTGACAAGCCATCTGCTGTTTGTTTCCTTACCTAGGATGAAGTCGAACTGGACATTCTGTTGTGATTAGGTTTAAAGTTATCCATTTAATGATCCTTAATATTTTGGTCTGTTGATCGCACCAATCCCTTTGGTATCAATCTTTTGTCCCTTCCCGATTCATGTATTTGAGTTGAAGAAAAATATCATCTTATTACCAGGGTCCTTCAGTGACCTGTAATGGAATTTTCTGATTTTCAAGAATTATAGGTTTTTTTACTTCAGGTGAAACCCAGCATATTAGATGCTATTGGCTGTAGGTCTTTCTTTTTTCTTCCAATTTTTTGCCCCTCAACTTTCCAGTAATTCCGTCTCTGTGGTTTTTGTGCTTTTCTCACAGTGGCAGTTGGAAATTTTAGCTTGACAATATGCTGAAATGGCCCTAAAAATTTTGCAGATTTTTCTCAATTTAAAAAAAAAACTATGGTGGGATGCGGTTTTTGTTGAGAATTATACTTTTCAGTCCTAATTTGCTGAAAAAACCAAAGTATTATTCCTGTATATTGGTGGATAGCAGTTCATGCAATAGTGGCCTTCAAACCTCCACTAAGGAATTAGAAGTTAGGATTCTGAAAAATATTATGATATTGCACTTGAGCTCTTTGTTTTGTTGAAATTTGTACGACTGTGAAAGTTCTTTAGATATGAATTTAGAAAAGAAAAGAATGCCAAACCTTTTCAAGTGCTGGTTTTTGTGTTTTCTTACATCTGCAATCTTCATGACACTGTCTTACTTTCAGGGTTGGTTGTTTCCAATCCAGTACATATGTGGATTGTTTTCGTAAATATTTCTGAGATTGATATAGTTATAAGCCACGTTATGATCTCTCTTATACTGTAAATATTATTCATAAATGCGAAATTCTCACCATAATGTCGCGAAAACTCCGTATGTGCAGAAACCGCTGTGGATGCGCCAAAATGCAAGGCCGGTAACAAATCTTGCCACAGCTTACTCAAGCATGAGGCCGGTTCTCCCCTCGTCATGTTTTGTGATGGTTGCTGCAGTGAACCGCGGTTCTGCAGAGAATGCTGCTGCATTCTTTGTATGAAGACGTTTAGTACTTCAGCTTATGAAGGGCTCGGCTATGTTAGATGCGAGACAATAGTTGATGGAAACATTTGTGGCCATGTCGCGGACCTTAAATGCGCTCTCAAGGCTTTTCTGGCCGGCGTGCTAGGAGGAAATATTGGTTTGGATGCTGAGTACTACTGCCGATTTTGTAATGAAAAGACGGATCTTGTTCCGCATGCTGAAAAGCTGTTAAAGATCTGCCAGCAGATGACCTCTCATAAGAGCGTTGATGAGATACTCGCTCTTGGTGTGTGTATTCTGCGCGTCTCTGCAAGACCTCACGCGCAGCTGCTGTTGCGTCGCTTCTGTTCCACGCTTTTTAAGGTACAATTTTTTTCATTTTCAACTATCTGCAATGTCTGTTACAATCGCCTCTAAAATCATTGCATTAGATATTGAAAGCATTGCAATAATGTAAAATTTTACATATATTGCATTAGATCATATGTTGCATTTGGCCTAATGGTATGCCATTCGGGTATTGCAATAGTTTTATTTTTGTGTATTACTCTGCCCCTGTTGTTCTTACTTGTTACCTGTACTTTGGGACTACAGCTCAGAAGTCGAGGTCCTCGCGTAGCCCTCGAAGATATATGGAAAGCTGACAACAATGCTGAAGTTGTCCCAGGTAATGTGAGCTCAGAGCTGCATTTTATTCTGCTAAAACAATTCATGTTGTAATAATTTCATGTGATTCGTACGAGTTTTTGTTTGTCTTTGAAGCCTTCAGTTAAGCTGATTTATATCCATAACAGGAATGCTGTACGAGGTTCCTCCAGTCTTATCATTTCCAATAATTGATCAAAAAGTGAAGACAATACAACTTGATGAAGAAATCAACGAGGTTCTAAAGGCATTGAACAAGTCCCGAGAACAAGAATACACGATTGTCGAGAAATGCCTTGATTCTCAGAAGGAACTCATTCAGAATCTGTATCAACAGCTTGATCACAACCGATGCGAATTTGGGAAGCACCTGAAGTTGGGCGTGATCGACGCTATTCTCAGTATGGTGGGACAGATCAAGAAAGAGGTGATCAAACTCCGGGAGATGATGCAAGTTTCGAAGGGGTTTGAAAAATCACCAAAAAGAATTCTAAAGGAGCATTTTGGTTTGGAAATTGAGAAGCAGCAGCAGAAGTAACTGATTCTTTCTTTTGTTTGTTTTTTCTTAACTGTGTCCAATAAAAAACTGTGTAAGACTTCTGTTTTGTTTGGTTTTTCTTTGTGCGTCCAATAATAAAAATGTGTAAACCTAAAACCATAGACTTCTGTTGTGTTTATTTTTCCTTGTACCCAGATTTTGTTTCTCACTTCTGTTGCAACTTTCGTTGGGATTAAGTAATGAAGATTGTGATCTTAGAGTAAATTACATTTCTGATTAAATTTGATTGATTTTAGATAGACATGTTGACTGAGTTAGAATTCTACTAGCACTAGTTTTCCTTATTGTATTCTATTTATTTATGTCAGTAATACAGACATTCATTACGGGAAAATACATTCTATCATGGTATCAGAGCATGTTCTGTTTCAAGACCTAAAACCCTAATATACTTTCGGCTGCCACCTCCCTCCCCCTTCTTTTTCCGGCCGCCACCTCCCTCCTTTTCCACCGTGATTTTCCGTCACCGATCCTCCCCCCTCACGGCAATTTTTTTCGTCTCTCCCACTCAAAATGGCCGATGAAAGATTATCCTACAGTACTCTCCTTCATATGATGCAAATCAATCTCACCTCCACCAACTATCTTCTCTGGAAACGTCAAGCAGATTATGTTCTTAAGCCTCAAAAATTATTTGGATTTGTTGATGGTTCAACCCCATGTCCGGAATTGCCACCACCTCCGGAATCTGGCTCCTCCTCCCTCACGTGCGCCGATCGTACACTCTAACTATAACCAAGAAGAGGCGAGAAATATCTTCACATGAAAGGTGTTGATAAGTTTTCCACAATATGTGACTAATGCATAAAAATAGGTTAATTAATCGATGATGAAATTATGACTAACCAATTGCGCCAAAGACTCGTTATCATCTTAATTACATCTTTCGTGCTAGTGTGTTTGTAGTTGTATTGTTTTCTCTAATTTTTGGTTAATTTAGATATTTAAAGTAGTCGTAGTGTTTTCTAAAATCAAAACCCCCCAAGTTTGTTACCACACACTTAGAGTGACATCTTTGTG
>JAULKJ010000011.1:450465-465823 GCA_032355405.1 Rubia balearica | reverse complement strand
CTATTTTAAATGAATCATACTTTTATATTTATATAACTATTTTATATATTGTAAATGAAACATACTTTTATATTTATATAAATGTTATATATATTGTAAATGAATCTTACTTTTATATTTATTTTCAAAAGTATGATTCATTTACAATATATAAAATAGTTATATAGATATAAAAGTATGATTCATTTAAAATAGTTACACGTGTGGCGCGTAACTATTTACATGTGGCACGTGTAATCCACGTGTGGCTACACAGGTAGATGTGACGCGTGTAATCACGTGTGGCGCGTGTAATTGAAGAGGACGTATTCCTTTAATTTTAATTAAATAAATGTATAATTAAATAAATGTACAAAAACTGTGCGTCGGACAAAGGGAAAAAGACAAGAATATAGAAAAAGAGACAAAGGGAAAAAGACACGGGAAAAAGACAAGAATTTAACGCATTAAAACAAGATAAAAGAGAGTGCATGGTAAAATTTTAAAAAAATGATGAGGGCGCATTTTGTAAATGCGCCCTCTCCCTTTGTTTCCAAACTCAGGTCAAACCCTATCAAGCATCCAAAATTGGTCAGCCCACCCTCATCCAAGCAAGAACTCCAACATCTGCACATAATAAACTTGGTTCAAGTTCTCCTCTAATCATACGGATTATCCCGAGTGCATCCCCTACAATGGTGACTTGCTTGATCTGCATCTCTGTAGCTCAAAGGACAGCTTCCAGCAATGCCATGGATTCTGCCGTTGCAACATCAAAATTGACATGCCTTTTGAACGTTGCCGCTTTCCAAAATTTTGCTTCGCCGTCGATGCAAAGTATACCGAAGCCTACGTGCTCCTCCGCGGTACTGGCATCGAAATAAATCTTTGGTCCCTCTTCCAGTGGCCTCATTAGAGCATGTGGATGGAGCTCCATCGAGACTCTCTCCGGCTAGTGATTTTCCTCCCTGAAGCTTGTAAGGCACGCTGCTACACTCGCCGTGGTGTCCTCCGGTGTAGGCATTTATCCTCAAACAATTTCTTGTTCCTTTGAAACCATATTCCATCGCACATCATGGAGACTAATTCTGCAACACTCTCTTCGCTGGTATAGGGCAGAGTTCTGAACCAAAAGTCTCCTTTAGCCTGCCTCGCATTTTCCATCGAGTCTTGCAGCGCAAGCAATCTCCAAGCCACCACTGCATAGGTACATTCATATAGGAGATGGATGAGTGTTCCTCCTTCTTCACCGCACAGTAAGCATGCCAACAACACTTCCATAGTTCTTTTCCACATGTTTTCACACATAGGCAGCGAGTCCATACATATTTTCCATGCGAGGTGTTTCGCTCTTTGCGGAATATGAAGTTTCCACAATTTCCTCCACAAAGATCTATTTGAATTCTCCAATGGCAATTGATGGTAGAGATCCGATTGTCGCGATTCAACTAGGTAATGATACGCCAACTTCACTGTGTACGAGCCTGTAGCCATATGGTGGCAACATCAGTTGTCGATTCCAGCGTTAGGGTGCCAACACCGAATTCTCCGAATGATGCTTGTATCGTCTGGGTGAAAGTGCGCCACAAGCAACTCTTCTCTCCACCTATGCGTGTGTACGCCTATGAGATCTCCAACGAATCTTAATTCTGTCGGAATGGCCTTGGCATGCATTCTTCACGAAAAAGTTCTCCTCTCTGTGCAGCCATGGATCATGGAAAATACTGGTTTGCCATCCCATTCTAACCTGCTTACGACACCCGAATCTAAGCACACCAACACCTTTCACAATGCTTTTCCATGACCACGAGGGTCGCGTCCCAAAGTAGCTTAAAAAAGTGTAGATCCTGGAAAATATTTATCTCTAAACACCTTAGTGACGAGTGCATCCGGATGTACCAAGAATCTCCACGCCTGCTTGCCTAGTAGCTCCAAATTTGTTGCTTTTAAGTTACGGAAACCCAAGCCGCCATTAGATTTTGCTCTAGAAAGTTTCTCCCAAGAAATCCAGTGGAACTTCTACGTTCCAGTTGTGTTTTCTCCCCACCAGAAGTTGCTTATCATAGCCCGGATATGTTCTAGGAAACAACAACGAAAATTTTAGGGTTTAGGTTTCGGAATTCTAGACTTTGATACCATGTAGAAAGTGAGGGTGTAATGTTATGCTGTATTCATGATTTGAGTTACAATATATAGAGGTACAAAATACTTATACGGAAAAGGAAAATGAATATATTCTAAATACAAGTAATATTTACATAATATTATATTCCTTAATAATAGATTATAAAGTGCTATTTAAATTTCTGAAAAATGTTACCTAAATCTCAAAAAGTGTTGTGTTGGATTTAACACATCAGTTAAGGTAATACTTCTAATTAAAAAGTGTTGCAATAAGTCTAACTTAATATTATTAGTATTTAAAGTAATACTGTTATAGTGCTACATTAGGTTTAATGTGTAGTAGTGTTTTTAAATTTGTTTTATATAGATATATTTCAGTTAAAAGTTGGTACTGTTTTGCATTCATTTCAATTTAAAATGTTACTCAATCTTTATTGAAAGACAGTCTTAAATGACATAAAAGGAATATATAAATACTTTTATAATAAATCTAAATATTGGATACAAACTGATAGTTTTGGCTACCTATTGATCAAGACAAAAAAGAATGTAATAAGAGTCCATAAAATTATATGCATCTCAAGCTATTTATAAAAGGTACTTCAACGCTACAACCTTTCACTTAAGCAGAATAGAGCCACAAAACTCCATTCTAGCGGAATAATACTACACTCAACAAATCATAGCTATTTCATCCTCACCACAAATGTACTAATCTATGCAAATTCAGCCTATATATTTTGAGGTAACCCCAATTCTTCTAAGAGCAATATAAGCAATAAGCCTATATCCCACAAGCATAATACTCATGGCAATCAAAGAAACCCCAAGTCCATTTAGTCCCACGGTCTTTAGGGCAGGAAAATCCTCAACAAAACATTTCCCATAATTTGTAGGACAAGGGTAGGTTTCTCCATACCTGTATTGGGACAGCACCAAAAGCTTGTAAGTATACTGACTTATGGAAATGTACTTTATCCATGCAACAAAACATGGGACATGTTGAACATAGTACCCTCCAGCTAGAAGGAACCCTAGCATGATCACTGATCCTGTAATGGTGGCTGATTTCTGGTCCATCACGAGTGCCCCGACCGCGAGCCCTAGCCCTTGTGACACTAGCACGCTGAAGAGGAGCACGAAGAGGCACCCAAAGAAGTTCCCGGGCGTGGCCTTCAACCCGGCCATCCAGTAGGTTATGAGGACGAAGATGGTCGGGAGGACTAGCTCTATGGGGAGATCTCCTATGGTTCTTGCAATGAAGTACGAGGATAGACGGTACATCCCCGATGCCCTTTCCTTCTCGAGCATCAGTCGTTCCATTGGAAATGTGAAGATCGCATTGAAGAGTGGGAAGAATCCCCAGAATCCCGAGTAAAAGAACAATAGACCCATCTGCATTACCAATATTGGCAAAAAATAAGCACATTACGCGAACAGTATTACAAACACAACTCTTCTGATGAAACAAAAGCCTTGCCTGATCTTGCAAGTGACTGATATCGGATTGCCACCATAACAAGCCGCAAAGGAGAGCTATGGCCAACACTTGTCCCATCTTAATGCCGGAGAAAGATTGGTGCTTTCTTTCTTTCACACCTCTCTGAAGTAGAATCGAAAACTGCTGACACCAGGTTGTTCTCCATCTTTCTTGCTTATTAACATCTGATGACATTGACATCCCTTGGAGATTATCATTTGGCTGTTTCAGTTCGACTTTCAAATTCTTCGCGGTTTTGTCTCTGAAAGCAGCTACCAGAATCTGCTTCATTGCAGCTTGATCAACTCTTGATCCATCTCCAGGAACACCTGCAACATCAAATGATCATCCCATAAAAAACCAGTTTCTGATACGCATAACGAAAACTTTTGAATTTGTGATCATACTGACATACCATTTGCAAGATCTAGCAAGAAATCTGCAGGACTCATGGGAAACGCAGGGATAAACCCTAGAGCGGAGAAGTAATCCATGGCATCAGAACCTCTCCCGAAGAAAATAGGATTCCCTTCTGATAAGAGCAAAACCTTATGAAACATGTGGAAAAGCCTACTAGAAGGCTGATGAATGGTCATAACAATAGTCCTGCCTCTATCATTAGCCAAATCCCACAAAGTGGAGACAATATTCTGAGCAGTTGTCGAATCTAAACCTGACGTCGGCTCATCCAAGAACAGCAAGCTAGGGTTTATGAGCATCTCCTGCCCTATGCTGACCCTTTTCCTCTCCCCTCCTGAAACCCCACGAACCAGTCGGTTCCCGATGATACTGTTCTTGCACCTGGCTAATCCAAGCTGCGTGATCACGGCCTCCGCCTGAGCGGTTTTCTCCGGCTTGGACAGAGAATTAGGCAGTCTGAGGAGGGCAGTGAAGACAAGAGTCTCAGTTACAGTGAGATGAGGATACAAAACATCATCTTGTGTAACGAAACCCGTGTTTCGCTTGATTATGTTCGAAAATGGCTTGGAATTGTAAGTGATTGAGCCATTTAAACAGCCACTTAAACTTCCTCCCAATGCAGTTAAAAGGGTTGTTTTACCACTCCCTGAAGGTCCCAACATTGCCAGCATTTCGCCTGGATTTACCACTCCAGAAATCCCTTTCAGAATGATTTTCTCCATGTTTTCACACTTCTCATCCTTTCTCCTCAGAAACCTAAAGCCTTCGGTTTTCGTTTTAATCTTGTATACCACATTCTCAAACTACACTTAAAAATGAAACAGTTAAACCAAGAAAAAGGCAGATGAAACATTGTTCACAACTCCATAATTTTCGTACAAATATGAATCAAAATCATTAGGGTAGAAATGGCACAAAATACAAACTCGGGACAGAAATTATATGGAAAATAATTATTTAAAACCCTTAAGAGCTAGCTCAAATAAAATCATTAAACCAAGAAAAGGCAGATTAATTGATTTATTACCTTTAAAGTAACAGGACGACTGGCTTTGTCAAGAACATACCCATTTCCATTGGACTGTCCCGCTTCAATATCTCCCATCTCCCTTTCCATCATTCTTACTAAACACACACAAAAACCCAGAAAAAAACCCCCTTTTTTTTCTTGATTCTATGGTGCAAACTGAATTTTTTCAATGAAAATAATCAAGAAATACTGTTCTTCTCTGCATGCGGTTTAGGGCTTGCGAAAATCACAATTTTGTTATACTACTTTTTATGAATACTTGATTGACATATCAAAAGAGTTTTCTTAGTTGTTTTCAAAAATGAAAAAAAACCTTCACCAATAGATGTAGAAAAAATTGAGTTGATGATTAAGCAAAGAAAGCGTGTTTAGTGTTATTAAAACCCGTAATACGATGAGCATGAGCTCTTTAATTTTGATTTTTTCCACATCTCCACGTTTCTCTCTCATTCAGTTCCCACTATTTTTTTTCTTCTGATTCTGTATCATTAATTATAATTAGTACAGTATATATTGTCATGATTAACATTAATTACACATAGTCACAATTTAAATTTGTTTGTTTGTTCAGCGATTTTTAGGAATCTTGCAAATGTTTAATTAGTTATCGTATTCTTTTCTTACACGCGTTGTTTCTACACCATTTTTGTGACCTTTGTAGACTCTATTGCACGTCTCTTCACGTCCTACTAAACATGCACTATGATTTAGAGCATTAGCTAATCTCTTCATATATACTCTCCCTACTGTTTGGACAAATTATAGCTAAAACTCTCAAATTGTGAAAATTATAAGGATTTCTTTCTACTTAACTCCCTTTGTGCATTGAAGATAAAGAAAGACTCATATGAAACCGTCTTATCATAGGTTATGGTAAGATAAGAGACTAACTACAGTTTTAAAAATTACTGTAAGAATCATGGCATTGACGATAAAGAAATACTCATATGAGACCATCTTATCATAGGTTATGGTAAGATAAGAGACTAACTACAATTTTAAAAATTACTGTAAAAATCATGGGTTTCAATTATAAAACCAATTGACATTATGTATACGTGACCCATAATCTTATATACTCCCTCCGTCTCAGGGCAATCTTCACTATTTGACTTTTGTTAGTTGACTCAAAAAAAGTTTGATCATTGATATCTATAATTGTGTGTAAATACAATTTATGAAAAGTTGTTATTTTAAAAATACATGTTATTACGAATCTAACAAGATAACATACGACAATATCCTAAGTTATTTATCAATTCAATTTTGAGGTCAAAGTTAAGCAATTTTGACTAAGTGACTAGTTAAAGTGCAAATTTGCCTGGGGTGGAGGGAGTACTGAACAAATACTTTGTCAAGCACCAACGTGGGACCCTCAAATACGCTCTCTCTCACATGCAACGGTATTATTCATCACAAAAATGTGGACAAAAGGGGTTACAAGCTTATCAGTGGGAATATACGTCCACTGAGCCGATCACACCAACATTGGACTCTGATACCATGTAAGAATTATGGGTCTCTATCATAAAATAAATTGGTATTATGCAGAGGTGACCCATGATATTATATACTAAACAAATATTATGTCATCCACTAATGTGTGACTCTCAAACAATTACATAAAGTACCTCATTGCATCTTTCATATTTTAAAAATTGTATTTAAATCCCAAGTCTTATCATAAGATTGGATGAGACCATCTCATCCAAGTCTTTGTAGACCAATAATGCTCCAATACATAAAATTGCAGAAAAAATGTTCGACTATAATTATAATAATTAGAATTAGGGTTGGTCGTGTTGACCCTCTCGGATCTGGGTGGGTCAGCTGTTCCGCTTCAAATCGACCCAAAACTTTGGGTTGGGTCAAAATTTCCGTAGTTTAGTGTCGGGTCAGACTAAGTCACAATGGCCCAAATCATATAAGAAAATAGTAATTTTTATAATTTATTCAAATAAAATGAATAATTTTTTAAAGTAATAATATTTAAATAATAAATAAAATTGCAATTTGTTTTCATATAATTTAAAATAATAATATTATATTTAATTATGAAAATATAATGATTTTCATTCTACTTAGTTAGAAAACTTTTTATTACGATTAAAAAAATATGATGTTACTATAATTTATTTATATAGTTATGAGTATATACTTCATATATTAATCAATATATTATTTATAATTAATAGTAGTTTTACAAAATTATTTTTATCTTTATAAAAAAATAAAGAATGTTAAACTTGTCTGTGAAGTAAATAAATGGTTGATATGTTGGATTAAACTAATTATTTTATATGAGTTTCTTAAAGAATGACATTTTCTCAAGAAAATAAGATAAAAATGCAAATGGATCAAAACGGATCAATTTTGGACCAAAACCCGATCCGACCCAAATTGAACTGACCCACTTGATCAAAATAAGGCATTAATATTTGGATCGAATCAAAATGGGTCGGGACGTGAACGCGTACCCCTAATTGAAATTAACACTCAGATGCAATAATAAACAAATTATGTTCAACTGAACTGATTATTCATCCACAATCACGTATTAGTAGTCTAGTAAAAATAAGAAGTTATTATGCGCTTGAAAATGTATATTTGCTTCCTGCAAAATCTTTTAACAAATAAAAGGTGTTTTACACAGCAATACCACTTCGCTAAACAAGAATATTTTTAGAGATTTTGTGCGCAAATATGCGTAAACAAGAAGTAAAACACCTGAAACCTGTAGAGACACCTATTTCGTCGTCCTTAAATAGTTTGAACAATATAAATCATGTTTTGGATCAAGATCAAGTGATGCTACAACTGTTGTAGATCCATGTTTGACGCAGTACTATTGATGCTGATATGCTTCTCTTCGCCAAGTGGTCATAATTTTTGAGCAAGCGAGTTAATATCCCTGATGGCGGTGTTACATTTTTTTTATTGGATCTCTGATCTGTAATAGTACAGACGATCAGTCTGGTTGACATGTAATTTGAATATCCTTGTAATAAATTAGTTATTGTCAGATGCTTGTTAGGTTCGATGTCAATTTCACTTATTGTAATCGCTGCTGGGCGCTTTTGCAGCATCTTGGAATGAATGATTTTTCTATATAAAAAAAAAGGCTTGCTCCCTGAAAATGGTAATTAGCAGTAGAGTCCTAAACTACAATTCTTTCTGGTAACGATTTCATACGGGACTTGCTAATTGTGGGTTGAATTTGTATGACATCATCAAATTTTAGCTGTCAGAATTTGAGGGAAAATGGGAAACATTAATTTCTCATTGCTACATTCATACCTTTTATAGGCATAACATTAATCCGACAGCAAAATCATGTCAAGTGTGCATTTTTTCAGGTAATACATAGTGCTTATGATACTTTTCTTGTAAACCATAGATAGAAAAGAGAGATTATTTTTGTAAAATATTTGGCATTTTTAAATGTTACTTTGTGTATCGTCATTCAAAATATGTTACTACTTTAGGTCAAATTTACCACTATTAGGAAATGGCGTTACTTGTAAAATGGCTCTTCAACTTGATTGTTTGATATTATAAAATTATGGAGTTGTCTAATGGTCAAACATGATCATTGAAAACAATAAAAAAATAAATAGGTCAATAATATTGGGAGGAGAGAGTATTACTTAAGCACCACCTGTATTTATAACATGATCATTGTAGAGACACTCGTTCCACCTCAGCCCTAGAGACACCTATTTCGTGGTCATTAAACAGATGCCTCATCTTTATCCTCTAATGACACCTTACCTCGCTGACTTTCTAATCCCCAGTCCATCATAGACACCTTCGAAACTTTATAAATTATATGTATGCATTATGATATAAGATTTTTTAATACATCTAACAATATCATATCCTTAATTATATTGATTTCAGTTTACTAGCCATTTTGGGCCAGCCTAACTAATTATTTGGGCAAATCTTTGGGCTCAGAATTATACATACTTAGCAATTAGCATATCTTAGAAGTTCCATCTGTGGGCCTGTATGGGATTATGGTCCTACAAAACTTAAATCTTGAAGAAAAAAGAGAGAACATTAGAGTCCAACAAACTTAAAGTAAAATATCAAAATGATCCTAGTATATAATTTTAAAAGTGTTAAAATATCATTAAATTTTTGTTAGAAGTGCTGAAATAACCTTGCATGCGTTGACTGTTAAAAATTTTGCGTTTATCATTCCGGAAATGACAAATTACCCCTGCTTAGTTTACTTTTTGAAATTTTGGACAATTTTACTCTATAAAAACATAAGGTTAATTCAGTACATTTTCTAAAACAACAGAAAGTTAATAGGTTATATCAGAACATTTTATAAAATACATAAAGTTAGATCAGTACACTATGAAAAAATAAAAGGTTATATAAGTACATAATGGAAAAACATAAGGTTAGATCAATACTTTTTCAGAAATATAAGGTTAGATCAGTACTTACAACAAAACTTCTTGTCCAACTGCAAAATATAAATGGTTGATTTTATTCATGATACAATGGTACAATATACAGGCACCATATACAGAATCACAATTGGAAAATGATTCTATCTATAGTACAAGATATACACCCTACTTGCCAAAAAAGAGTCTGAAATGCGAATATGATGAGTACCAATTTCACCAGACTATACTAAATCACGAACAAAAGGATAATCAATCTCAATGTCTTTCCTGCGTTCATGAAACACATGATTAGCTGCAATGTGAAGAGTTGTCTGACTATTACAATATAAACGCATGGGAGAAGAGTGTTTTATGCCCAAAGATTGAAGAAGATACTTAAGCTAGAGCAACTCACAGTAAGCAACGACCATAGCGCGGTATTTCGCTTCAGCTAAAGACCGAGAAACAGTGGGCTGCTTCTTTGTCTTCCAAGAGATATGGATCTCGTCAATCATAACAAAATATCCAGTCAAATAATGGTGAATGATTGGGCAAGTTGCCCAATCAGAATCACAAAATGCAGTAAGCTGAAGCAAACTTTTAGCAGAAAGAAATAAACCTTGACTTGAATAGCTCTTCAGGAAATGTAAAACGCGCAGTGCAACTCGTCAGTGAGCTACACTTGACTTCTCCAAAAATGCGCCAAGGTGTTCACAAAATAACTCAGCTCCGGACAAGTAATCGTAAGATAAATCAATGTCATCCAGACGCCTAGACTACACCGGGTCATCAAATGCAGGGACATCCATGTGTGCCAAGTTGTGTTGTTGCTCCTTGGAAAAATCTGTACGTTTGGCTGCCAGCAAACCCGTATCCGGCAATATATCAAGCTCATATTTTCGTTGACACAGTTGCATGCCATCAGGCCTTTGAGCAATCTCAATTCCTAAAAAATACAGCAGCATGCCCAAATCCTTATGTGGAAACACAAACAAAGATACTTCTTGAACTCAAACATCAGAGTCGAAGAAGAACTAGTAACAATAAGATCGTCAACATAGACCAGGACGTGGAGGGAGACACCATCACGTAAGTAAGAGAACAAAGACTAATCCGCCTTACTCTGAACAAAACCAAATATACGGAGAGTAGCTGCAGGCTTGGCAAACCAATTTTGTGGTGCCTAGTGAAGACCATAAAGAGATTTTCAAAACTTGCATGCCGAACCATGTGCAGGAAGCGTGTAACCAGAAGGTTGCTGCATGTACACTTCCTCATCGAGACCTCCATGCAAGAATGCATTATGAACGTTCATCTGATGAAGTTCCCATCCTCGAATAACAACAATAGCAAAAAAGAGAAGAACGGAGCTCATTTTGGTAACAAAAGCAAAAGTCTTAGTATAATCAGTGCTTTCAATCTGACAGTTTCCTAGAAAAACCAACCGAGCCCTGTAATACTCAATCAAACCATCAGATTTATACTTAGTTTGAAACACCCAATTACTTCCTATGAATGTTTTCCAGGAGGCAAAGGTGAGAGAACCCAAGTATCATTCCACTCCAAAGCATCAAGCTCATCCGTCATAGTGGCACGCCAATGAGAGTGATGATAAGCCTCAAAATACGTAACAGGGTCGGAGCCATCTGTAACTGTAACTAAAATTGTAGAATGCAAAACTGAAAAATTATGACAAGAAAGATAATCAGCAATAGGGTAACGTGTACCCGAGGACAATGCAGGAAGGAACGAGGTAGCAGTAGAGGGAATGTTTAAATGGAAAGTAGTAGTGCAGACATATTCCTTCAATTTAACTGGCGGCTGACATAGATGAGTACAAGAGGACGAGTTTTCCACGCTAGTGGAGACAACTGAACCTCAGAATCCAAAGAAGTTAGCAGTTAAAGTCGTGGCTCAGGGAAGGCCAAACGCAAATCCAGAATGGCTGACAGTTGCTCAGAGTGGAACTTAACGAGAGATAGCCGAGACTTAACCGACGCCGACTGGGGGGCGAACTACGCTGTTCATGGCGGCGTACTGGGATCTGGTTGTAGAGGAGGAGTTAGAGTTGGCGGCAGCTCAGACAGAGAATCCAAGGCGGACGGCGAATGTAAAGGTGGCGGGGACATGGCATCATAAGCTGGAAATGGTAATTCTGGGGTGGTAACCGACACTCTGTAAATAAAAAACAGATGCATACAGAAAGCAATCTTCATAAAATGGAACTTCTCGACTATCAAACATAGTACGAGACTCCAAGTCATAAACATGCCAAGCTTTCTTGTCTATCGGATGTCCCAGAAAGACACATTTGCGACTTCCAGGTGCAAACTTATCTCGTGACTTTGGAAGTTAAGAAGCAAAGCACATACAACCAAAAACTCTGAGATGGTTGTAATATAGTGCACGAACATGAAGAAGTTGATGAGGTGAACAACCATCCAAAATTGATGATGGAGTGCGATTGATCAGGTGGGCAGTAGTAAGAATGCACCCTCCCTAAAAGTCAATAGGAAAATTATCTTGGAAACGTAGAGCACGAGCCACGTTGAGGATATGATGGGCTTTCGTTCCACGCAAACATTTTTTTGTGGTGTGTAGGTTGTAGATGTATCGAATCGAATCCCTTTCTCTACAAAGTAAGGCTTGAGAGGTAGAAATTCAGTTTCATTGTCAGCCCGAACCCATTGCATAGGTTGACGGAACTGCGTCTCCTTCATCTTGACAGGTACATGGGACTTAGAAACTGACAAATAAACCCAAACAGCTCAAAAAGTAATCATAAACTATTGTTAAAAATAAAAATTCTCCACTAGA
Source organism: Rubia balearica (assembly GCA_032355405.1). Taxonomy (NCBI): domain Eukaryota; kingdom Viridiplantae; phylum Streptophyta; class Magnoliopsida; order Gentianales; family Rubiaceae; genus Rubia; species Rubia balearica. The sequence continues at coordinate 453,567 of JAULKJ010000011.1, read as the reverse complement.
AGAAAGAGAGGCATAAGGCCCCCAAACATCACAATGTATAAGTTCAAGCAAACAAATAGCTTTAGAATCACTCATGGGAAAACTATTTCTAGACAGTTTAGCCCGATGATAAATCGAGCAAGGAACAACTTTATTCAATTCCGTACGACTTAAAACAATAACTGGGATTAAAGACAACACCGAAGAGGATGTATGGCCAAAACGTTGATGCCATTACTCAGACGACGACACAGCTGCAGCAACTGACAAAGATAACGACAAAGCTAGCGGAGCACCCAATCTGTGCAACCAATAAACCCCACTCCGGTAATCACCTGCACCAATCACTGTTCTCGTGCTGATATCCTATAAAATGCATAATTTCTATGTAAGCAAAGCTAAACATTTTTAAGCAGCAGTTAATTTGGAAAATGACAACAACTTACAACGTAATTCCGAAATAAATAAAACACGGGAAACAACAATGTCTCTAAAATGTAATTTTCTGTGTTGAGCAACAGTGGAAATAGTTCCATCAGGAAGGACAACATCAACAACATCATGAGGCTCAATATCAAGTAAAATATCCCTAACACAAGTCATGTGATATAAAGCTCCAGTGTCAAGAATTCAAGGTAAAACAGTCTTACTTGACGTATTGTCAGAAGTATTCAGCTTAGAAAACATGTTAAGAACTGTACTCCATTGTTTCTTGGACAAAGAGGGCCCAAAAGCTGACTGATCAGTATCGGAGAGGACGACGATGACGTTACCCAATGGTGGAGTTGCAGCAACTGCAGGCTGAGCTGCTCCGGCAAACGACGCGGTAGAAGGAACGCGGGTTCGATGGTTTTGTGCTTTCGGGATGAATTCAGGGGTTTCGTTCTCCACAAACCAATTCGGTTAACCGATGATGCAAAAGCAAGTAGCGAGTTGTGGCCCTTAAGGTTGCAATGGGTACACAGGAGGCTCTTCCGATCAACAGCGGCGGCGAGCTAGGTTTTCAGGGCGGTGGCTGACTGGCTTCGGAGCAGAGTTCGGCGTCGGTCAACGTGCAGCAAAGGCCGTGGTATCCTAAGTGAATTCACAGGCATTGAAGACAGTCTTGTGACGCTCCTCCTGAATAACAAACGAGTGAAAACTACCAATAGAGGGTAAGGGATCTTGCTTCAGGATATGCGATCTGAGAGTATGATAACCATCATCGAGACCAATGAGAAATTGATGAACCACCTTATTCTCAAGCTCCTTGATGGAAATAGCAGCACCAAGATAGACACATGTCTGAGAGGGAACGTAAGTTAATAGCTCATCCCACAGTTTCATACACCATCCAGGTAGCAACAGACTGATAATTCTGACGACAAGTATAAATGGTTGCACGTATCTCACACATGCATAGAAAATTCCCAACAGAAAACGTTGCTTAAGTTCATCCCAAAACTCCTTAGCAAACGCACAGAAAGTAATAACAGAATGAATGGAGGGATCAAGAGTCTGAACAATCCAACCAACAAGCATAGAAGTCACTCTATTCCAGTCATTGTAAAATGGTTCACTAGGCTAAGGCTTAAGGCTAGAGCCATCAAGAAAACCAAGATTACATTTTGCAGAAAACACACTGAGCAAAGAGATACTCCAATCATTAACACTATCACCCTTCAAGATCAGGGAAGAAATAAGCAAACTTGGATAATTCGACAAATGCTCATAATAGGGGTGAGTAGTGGGCAACGCATGAGAGTAGTCAGCGGCGGCTTGACGGAGCACCTAAGCAGCAACGACCGCCGCTACCCGAACCGCGGTTTGGAAGGTGACGGCATCGACAACGAGCAACTCGAGCAGGAAGGAACGCAGGGAGCCTGGAACGGTGGCTGAGGATCCCCGGCGGGGAGACCTGGAACTACAGCACCACCATCGGTGAGAAGAGCAGAGATGGTGGGCGGAACAACTCCGATAAGAAGAGGCGGAGCTTCATCGTTGACGGGTGTCGAGTTCGACATCATCAAGGTTTTCAACATGAACTTGATTGTAGAGATCCATGACAAAGGTGAAGAGAAGGCGGCAACGGCATCGCGAGAAACTTCAGCGGCGGCGGTGGCGATGTCAGAGCGTGAAGAAGACCGGGGCGGCGTCGGCGCATGTAACAAAAAACAGAGGGTAGCGACGGTGAATTTTAGTGTTTTGGAAAATTTAGGGTTTCAGAATTTTTAGGTTTGATACCATATAAAATATGAACAGTTGATTTTATTAATGATACAAGGGTACAATATATAAGCAACATATATAGAATTACAAATGGAAAGTGATTCTATGGTACAAGATATACACAAAATATAACAAAATATCTCCTTAACAACAATGAATAAGACACCCCACACTCAACATTCCACATTTGCTACGCTACTTACAGCTACACAGTCAATCCAAGCAATCCAAGCATATACAATTATCCAACAAAAAAAACACGTCATATATTAGAGAAATAATGTCCACATAACTAATTTATCCTACATCAAGGATTTGGAATCGATATCTAAATAAAAAATAAAAAATCGACAGTTCAATAATTTGATCACCATCAAATCATTCAACCACTGAATGAATTCAGTGGTACCCTAATTCAACGTTAGTTAAAGATGTACGTATCATCAATAAGGTGATGAAAATCACCGGTTTATTAAATGTAATGCTAATCTCTGCAAGCAACTACGTTTCCTTTAGCTGAAGATGGGTCCACCAAAAGCATCTTCACATATTGGTAATACTTCCCTTTTCGTCTTTTTCCTACTCAGAATTTTAGTTCCAACTTTTTAAGAATATGAAGTTACATGTATTTCAGCTTCATACAATCAAAAGTTATAATACTTATGTATCAGCATTGTACTTTTACTATTTGATAGTCAATATTGTTAAATATCGATCACATATTTAAATAGATATATAAACAATAGTATTATCATATGTGATATTGTTGGATTCATCGTAATAAGTAGTTTCTAAATATTATTTTTTATTTGACGTTATTATACATAGTTAAACATATTAACGGTCAAACATGCTCATTGAACACCGTGAAAAAGTAAATAAGCAATTTAGAGTGGGACGGAGGGAGTATGTATC
>JAULKJ010000011.1:434833-446472 GCA_032355405.1 Rubia balearica | reverse complement strand
GAAGGTCTGAGATGGGTGGCGGGCGGAGATAGTGGTGGCGGGGGAGAGGAGAAGGTGGCGTGGCAGAGCGGTGGAGGAAGTGGCATGATGGAGCGTGTTTGTCGGTAGTGAAGGATGATTAGGCGGCGGCAGTGCCTACCCCAATGGCGTATTCTGCTTTGACCAGGACCGTTTCTCTTCCGATGGAGACTGAGAAGGAGTGGAGGAAGAGGAAGGAGCTGCAGATTCTGAGGAGGATGGAGGCCAAGAGGAGAAGGTCTGAGAAGTAGAGGATTTTGAAGGCGGTGGCGGTGGTGGTGGTCGGTGGGGGAAGGAGAAGAAGAGAGAAGTTGAGGTGAGTGTGAGGAGGAGATCGGATAAAGATCATTTCTTTGCGGCTTCGAAGCGATTTGGTCCTCCTGTGGAATGCCTGTGTTTGGTAGTAACAGAAGCAGTGGCGGAGGCGCGGCGATAGAGACGGTGGAGCAGTTGAGGTGGTGGCAGAACAACGGCTGACAAACGGCATTTTAGTCTTTTAAATTTTGTATTTGGCCAAAAGGGAATTTATGGTCGGTCAATGGCCGGAAATGGCCAGTCTATACTGAAATATAATATTTAGGGCTATATTTGCACTTATATGAAGTAGTTAGGGTTGCTTTTGCACTAAAAATGTTTAATAATTATATCTGCACTTTTTCAAGTATATAGGATTATAATCGTATATTTCCCTCCAATTAATGTTAATTTAGTTATGTTTAACTTAAATCACACGAGTTTTGTTAGATAGAAAAGAGTATAGCCTTAAAACTGATGATAAAGTGCTCAAAACGAATTAAGACATCTGAACTACCCTTTCATTTTATCCAACAATGACTCCTCTTTGGCCCCAATCTAATCAATACAAGTAAGACTATACTATCAAACATCATAATTTTATTAATTATACTTTATGCGTCCCAGCTCCCAACTTTATTTATTCTCTTTTCGTTTGTAAATGTTCCATTTGAATTTGAACATTTTCACTTTAAAAAATATTCAATATAATAATAAATTCTTTTACCCATATAATATTTACCATTTCCTTGAAAGTAAAAAATATGTTCTATATTACTCATTTACCATCGTTTCCTCTGTTTTCCTCAACTTATTATGTCAGAACGCAAACTGACATCATTGGGTTGTTCCGCTTTAACTCACCCGCCTTCACAAATACGGGTTTTTGTGGTGGTGGTTTTAATTTTGTGCAAAAGTTGATGGTTGTTGTTTAGTAGGTGGTGTTAGTTACTTTAGTTATGTTCACTGATGGTGGCAAATGCAATGCTGGTGGTGGATGGGTGGTGGAAGGAGTAAAGGCAAATTTAGAAGGATAATATAGTTACTTTACTTTGTCAAAATTTTTACTCCCTCTCTCTTTGCAGATAGAGGTAGGATATGGGGAATACTATTTATGTTTGAAAGTGTCAAATTGTCAATTATACCAAACATAACAAAACTCATTCTCATAATTTGAATGTCAGATGGTAATTATTTATATTTGAAATACATTTTAAAAGATTTAAAAATTATGAGAATGTCGTTGCAATAAATAAAAATAAACATCAAATCATTTCATTAGTTATACTATTAACTATAAAAATGACTCCATCAAACTGTTAGATGGTTTAAAACAAGACTTTGTAATTATTTTCGATTATTTTGAGTTATTTTCTACTAAAATGAATTGAAATTAAACATTACGAAAAATAAAGATTGGATTAAATTATTCTAATTTATTTTAAAATTTTAATATCGTGAAATGAATGTGATTGAATTGAATGAGATACAGTGGAACTGAGGGGGTCAAGGTAATGCGGGAGTTTTTGTTTTCCGGTCAGTTCCGGCAATTAAGGGAGTTTTTGTTTTCCCTAAAAGTTTTTACTCCGTCCTTAATCTTCTCAAAAAATCAGGAAAAAAACGCTTTATTTTTGTCGGTATAGTGCCCTCGGATGCGATCGTGTTTCCACCATAGAATTAAGCCCAAAATAACATGGCGTTACAGTTCAGACAACAAATATGCTGTTCCACGCACAGACTAGCAAACATGCATAATGCAGAGATCACATAACAGAAGAAGGAAAAGTACATCTCCACTGCCAGCCAGGCTGCCACAAAACAACAATCCTAAACATCATTTCTCGACAATGTCGGCAGTCAAATCAATGGCAGCCCACGTTTATACTCTGTAAAAATCCCCCCAAAAACACTCACTCCCATGTGCCCATGATTCAACGTATTCGCTGAAGCAATCACCCCCAACAAATCCCTGTATTTCTCCACCAATTTCCCAGTTTCTGTGTACCGGAATCATGGATTCAAGAACCCATTTAGAGTATGCTCTGTTTCAGCTCACGCCGACGAGAACCAGGTGCGATCTCGTCATCTTTGCGGCGGCGGGTGGAAAGAGCGAGAAGCTCGCTTCTGGGCTTCTCGAGCCTTTTCTTACCCATCTGAAATGCGCCAAGGATCAGATTTCGAAAGGCGGCTACTCCATCACTCTGCGTCCCGGTTCGAGAAGTGCGGCTTGGTTCACGAAAGCCACTTTGGAGAGGTTGGATTTTGGCGTTTTTAAGTTTTGTTTTATGATGTTTGTGGGGTTTTTGATCTGGGGTTTTGTTCAGGTTTGTGAGGTTTGTGAATACTCCTGAGATTCTTGAGAGATTTGTCACAATTGAGAAGGAGATCGCGCATCTCGAAGATTCGATTCATTCCAATGAGCAGTCTAATGGGATCACTGAAACTGAAGGTAAGTTCGGTTCAGTTTAGTTTAGTCCAGTCCAGTCCGGTTTAAGAGAACATGTCCTTAGATCCTTAGACTGATCTGCTCTCTTGATTCGATGTTAGGACAGAGAGGAGTACTTCCCTATGATTGTGTGTGTGTTTGTGTGCGTATGAATTTTGAGGTTCTTTAATGATTGTTGCTTTATCAACAGGGAACTCCAAAGCTAATGGTGCTCCAGCTAAGGTAAATGTCACTTTTTTGGATATGCATTTTTTAATCAATGGTGGTTTTGGATGTTGTTTGTGCGATTGTTGATCGCGTTCTTACCCTTCCCTAGGTTGTAGATTCGAATGGAAGCGCCGATGGCACGCCACAGCAAAACTCCAAGTATGTAAAATGCTCTCTCCCTTGATAATATGTAAATGAACACAGTTTAAGGTCTCTTTCGTGGTCATTCTTAAATGTTTTGATTTGTCAAGGGTTCATCTGTTGCGAGCGTTGGAATCGCGAAAGGCCGTGTTGAGAAAGGAGCAAGCGATGGCTTATGCCCGGGCCTTGGTGGCGGGGTTTGAGGAGGATGACATCGATGATCTGATCTCTTTCAGCGATGCATTTGGCGCCAAGCGATTAAGGTAGGAAACTTAACTTGTGCTTCCATCCGACACTCCCCATGTTTTTGTATTAAGTATAGTGAGATTCAAACCTGGTTGGTTTGTCTAGGGATGCATGTAATGATTTCATGGAATTGTGCAATAAAAAGAGTAATGACAACATGTGGATGGATGAAGTGGCAAGAATGCAAGCCATTTCTCCTGAATTTTCTTTCTCGGGAACATCTGGAATCATCATCGCTAGCGAACCTAATGATGTGCAACAAGTAGATGCATCGGTAGTGTCAGACTCAGCGACAAATGCAGGTAAATTTCATTGATTCTGCACATGTTTTGTAGAGAATGTATGAAGTTTTAGGGCTAATGTTTGATTCTGGTTTCTGATGAATGAAATTTTCAATGGTTCGACAAAAGCGCAACCAAGTGCAGTGCCACCACCTTGGGCGCAGTTCATGCAAAACTTTCAAGGTCCTCCTCAGTATCCCCCTTACCAAGGGTACTATTATCCCGGAATGCATCCTCAACCGTATTATCCCGGAAATGTTACTGGCGCGGGCCATCATCCGCCCGATGATCATCATCATCGCAGAAGCAAGTCCTCTAAAAACAAGAAGAGAACGTCGAATGGAACAGATGAGCTTAGCCACTCCAGCTCAGGGAGCGATTCAGATGACCGTGAGGATAGTGGAAGAAAGCATTCCATGGGCTCTGTGCCAAAGAAGAAACCGTCGCGAAAAGTTGTCATTCGCAACATAAACTACATCACTTCCAAAAGGAATGGAGAGAGAGATAGCAATTCTTCCGACGATTCATCTGATGAGGATGATGAGGTTATAGATGCTGATTCTCTTAAACAGCAGGTGGATGAGGCTCTTGGTTCATTTGACAAACACCATAAATCAACATCAGGAAAGAAGAACAAGAAAAGAGATGGTATCAGGAAAAGCAAGAGTAAAATGGAGAATGTTTCTGATCATGATTTAGATGATGATATGCCTTCTGAAGGAGAGAAGAAAGGTCAGAACTGGGATGCTTTTCAGAACCTTCTTATGAAGGAACCAGAGGAACAGGTGACTGATATGGGAAGAAGTAACGGTGATTTCCACGACTACATTTCCAATGGCAACGCAGGAAAAGGAAATGTGCCCTCCTTCAATGTTGAGGCCGAGAGCGCACCAAAAACCAGTGGCATTGCTTCAGATGCTTTTCTCTTGGACAGGACTTTTGTAACTGATGAGAGTAAAGCAAGAGTAGATAACTTCGAAGCTGGAGAAAGCGTTCGTGGAATGATCAAGAGAGGTAATGGAGATGAGGAGTTGATTCTATCATCACGAGTTACGGGTTCAGACATATATTCTAATGATCCTTTGTCTCATTCTGGCACTGAACCATCCATCATGAAAAGCCAAAGGGAAGAGGATTGGTTTGCTGCAAATCGGCCGGATATATCTCGTCAGGAAAACAGGATTTCCATACTCAATGCTGATGATCCTTTGGCATTCGGCGTTAGCTCTAAGGAAAACAATAGAGATGTACTCGTTGATGACTCGTTCATGATCCAATCAGCGCCTTCTTCCATCGAACAGAAGACTGATATCTTCCTGGAAGCAGACATCATTGGCTCAAACCACAATGAAGATGATCAAGAAGATGGCATAAGAGCTGATGCCTTCTATGAACCAGATGATCTCTACATGGTTCTTGGACGCGATTCAGCTGCTTCTGAGCAATTCGCTGCATCTTGGAACCCCGAGATGGATTACAATGATGGCTCAGAAACTGTGAAAAAGCCAGCTGAATCAAGCGATCGCGCTGATGGTAAAAAGCTCCAAAATGGTAAGCCAGGAAAAACCACACCAAATGGAAAAGCGCCAATCAGGCCCGGAATGGCTAGAACCACTCCTGGATCACTCGGAAGGAGCAAATCGGAGATCCCTTCAAGAACCAGGTCAATGACTTTAAGGGGTAAATCTGATCAGGTAACGAACCACGCGAACTCATTCGAATTTTTGTTAAAATGCTGTGTTTTTACCATTCCCTGATGAATGCATGGAAACTTTTGCTATTATAACTTGTCAGGAAGAAGAGAAAAGAAAGAAAATCGAAGAAGTACGCCTGGAGCGACAGAGGAGAATTGCTGAGAGAAGTGCTGCTGCTGCATCAAGGATGAAGAAATCGCCGGTTTCTGCAGCTCCAACACAAGAAATGAAGAAGCCACAAAAGACAGTTTTCAGGAACTCCACCATTGATCGCCTCTCAGCTGCGCGAACATCAGCTGAATCAAAACCATTAGGACAAAACAAGAAGGCTGTCTCCAGGGAAAAGGTGAAGCCCTCAGATAAAAAAGCACCTATTAAGAATTCCACTGTAAGTGCTTCAGTTCCTGATGCTGAAAATATTCAAAATGTTTTGCCAGAGCCAGCATTGACAGAGGAGCGAAACAGCGTGAAAGATCGCGATCAAATCATGGAGAAAATCGAGTTCCAATCTCAAACAGAATCCATTATAGTTCCAAGAACTGAAGCTCCCGACCCTCGGATCTCAACCCCGGTTGAAGGCATTGAAATGAGCATGAGCCCTGAGAATCACACGCGAAAGAAGTGGAACAATGGGGAAACATCTCCCAAAATCTCCAAGGGATTCAGAAAGCTTCTGCTCTTTGGAAGGAAGAACTGAGAATCTGCAGCTTCGAATTCTTTTTCGCATTGGTGTTTATTGTTTTTCTTTTGATTCTTGAAGTGTGGATGCCATAACAAAGTGATTCTTTTCTGTGAATGTGTATAATAAGGCCCCTGGTGTTGCTGCCATTGTGAAGAGTCAGTTATCTTGTAAGTTGAATAGGTTTGTTGCAGCATGGATAGAAGAAATGTAAAATAGAGCATTCTTTTTTGTTTCACACGTACTATACAGTTGAGTTTGTACTGTAATTGTTTTTGTCAAGATTTGTCTGAATATAGATTGATATTTACTTAACTGAATTACAGATAAGTTTTAAGAATATAACCTAAATTAGCACATGATATTAGGCTTAACCAAGTTCTTCTGATAGCCATAACCTAAGAAGCATTCTATAATAGCTTAGTCCATAAGTTATTTTGTATAGTTGGGGGCAACAAATGTTCATTTTTCAATCTAAAGTTTGAGAGCTTTGGGGTTTTTCTCATTGAAGAAAAGAATCCAAAGGAAATAAAGATCAAATTGAAATAAATTGATAAGGAAAGACTTTAAAATAGAATTTTCTTATTCTATACTAGTATATTTCTTTCAATTTTCTAATATTGCCACCCTTTAATTTTGTATATGAATTTAGATGGATTTTTGTGGAGTAACTTGAGTCAGATTTTTTTAAAAATAAAATAAAATAAGTAAATGAAATTAAGTGAATTTCAGAAATAGAAAAATTTTGTTGTTAAAATATCATGTTAAATAGAAAAAACAATATGTTAAAAAATTAGATGAATTGTATAGGATAAGTCCTTAGATTCACTACTTGGATTTGATGATAATTGAGATACTTTTATAGTACTCAACAATGCTAATCATTCAGGAATAAAAGATTGTTCAGATGATCCAAAACCCAATTATGCCCCAACATAAATCACACATTTACTTTTTTTACACTATTTTCTATCAAAGTTTGACCATATATTTAAAGAGATATTCAAGAAATAATATATACATATGTGATATTGCTCAATTCGTTGTAACAAGTAGTTTCTAAATATCAACTTTTTATTTGCAGTTATTATACGTAAGTGAACATATTAACGGTCAAACATGTTTCTTGAATATTATGATAAAAGTAAATGTGTAAATTATGCTGGTACAGACCCAATTCAAGCTGCACACTTTGACTTTCAGCAGTTGACTCTAAAAATGTTTGATCCTTAATATCTTTTATTAAAGATAATTAAAACTTGTAAAAAGTTGATATTTTGAAAATATAAGTCATAACGAATTTAACAAGGTATCACTCAATAATATTTATACTTATACACCCATTCAATTTTGGGTCAAAGTTAAAAATTTTGATTAAATGAATAGTTAAATTGCAGCTTGAATTGGGATGGGGGAATATTAAAATCATACAATCAAAGACTTTTTAAAGTTTTCTAGCTGTCGCCCGGTGATGAGCTTCTTCACCGACACCTTACACTCCACATCACCGTTTCCCAGCCGTTAGATCAACATTTTGCGTCACCGACACTCTTTTTTCTCACCTTTTTTCCTTTTTCATCTTTTCATCGTCCATTATTTATAGAATATTTCAAATTTTCCCATCAATTTGACAAAAATCTGGTAGTCAGTAGCTGTTGGAAGGTTGTCATTTCTTTTCTTTTCCTTTTTTTCTTGGTAAAAAATCCATCTCCCCAACTAAATTCTTGCTAATTCTTGAAGGTTGTACAGTATACTTCTATATTACTCAAAAAAGGGTTCTTTTTTCAGGTGTTTGTAGAGAGAGAAGGTTCACTAGAAAGTAGTGAGAGAGTCGAAAATGGCTTCCAAGCTTTTGATGATCGTTGTCTTCATCCTTGATCTGATTGCTTTTGGGTTGGCTGTTGCTGCTGAGCAGAGAAGAAGCACTGTAAGTTGGATTTTGTTGAGTAAAGTTTTCAGCTTTACGCATGTTTCTTGAATTGTAGCCTGCTTTCTGATCTTGTACTTTAAGTTCTGAATTGACATGTTTTGCATTTTGAGGAGTATTGCAATTTACTTTTGTTGGGTAATTTTTAGTGTTTTTGCAGTTTCAATTGTGTAGATAATAGATCCCTTTATTTGGTGTGGCTAAATCTTCAAAATGGAAGTGGTAAATCACCAATCTGGATAAATCAGAAATTGTTGAATGCAAAATCCCCTGGTAAACATAATGATGCATAATTGTTGAAATATTATCTATCCCATGTTCAGAGCTCAGTATATAAGCTTTGTGTCTTGCTACTCCTATAACCAGTTGGTTCGGTATCTATATTATCGATAATCCTTGCATTTAAAGTTGATCTGTTTACTGATCATATGTATCGATCAATTTCGTTACGGAGTAAATGGAGTGATGGAGTTGTCGGGAATCATATGTATTGATCAATTTCATTACAAACATCCGATGTGTGATGCAGATTGTGACCTCCACATGTTTCAACTATTCTGTTTCGCTTAATTTATCCGCTAGGATGTTGCTTGATTTTGTTGCTCACTCATTTTCGGTGTAACCAGTTTGATATCACATTGAAATGGATACTTTCCTCAGTTTGTATAATTTGTCTTTTGAATGTGGCGCTTCTTGTACTAATGGCTTAAGAATGTGGTTGTTGACAGGCTACAACTCAACCCGACAGCGAGAAATACTATGATTACTGCGTGTATGACTCCGACATAGCTACTGGCTATGGTGCCGGTGCATTCTTTGCCCTCCTGCTAAGTCAAGTGCTCATAATGTTCGCGAGTAGATGTTTCTGTTGCGGAAGGGCACTTAAACCCGGAGGCTCAAGAGCATGTGCCGTCGTACTCTTCATCATTTGCTGGTATGTTTTTGCATAACTAAGCCTTTAACCCTCTATGTCTAGACACATTGTATCGAATAGGAAATGCAGACGGAATATTGGTGGCGTGTGAAACCGAGAATGATTATTGCATTTGCAGGGTGTTCTTCCTGATTGCTGAGGCATGCCTGTTGGCTGGATCTGTTAGGAATGCCTACCACACCAAATACAGGACGATGCTCAACGTGGAAGCCCCGCCATCCTGTGAGACAGTGAGGAAGGGAGTTTTCGCGGCGGGAGCAGCTTTCGTGCTCTTCACTGGCATAGTCTCGGAGTTCTACTACGTCTCCTACTCGAACTCGAGGCAGGGCTTCGAGCCTTATGGTGGACAGGCCGCGGTAGGCATGGCAGACTATGGCAAATAAACTAAATCCCCTGTTAGATCTCTCCGTGTCATTCTAGGTTCCTTTCTGATTTAAGTTGGCTGTGATGATCATGAGATTTGATATACATTTTGAATGCTCGTTTTAGTTCTTGGTGAATACTGTTTCTGTGGTGTATAGTACTATAGGATTCTATATACTGGGACTCTTTCTCTTAATAATTGCTGGTACCAGAATTTTGACTGTTTTGTGGGATGAATATGTTCTGATTCCATTTTCTTCTTTCGCAATCATGGCGGGTCTTGATGAGTCGGTTTCACATAGCGCGATAAGAGTTTTGTTATCGATTTCGTGATTTCGTGTAGCGCGATAAGATTTTTGTTGTTTTAAAGACCTTGATCATCTCTTCTTCCTTCAAATCATCTGGCTAAGTATACAATGTTGATTTTTGCATTAAGGGGAGTTTTGTGACATAAGTCCTGAATTATATGGGTTTGAGGATAAAAGGAGGGGGAAATTGGAATTCTTTGAATGTATGCTACGTCATGGGATTTTGTGAATGGGCTAGTGATGCTTGAAAGCCTGATACCCAAATTAGATTACGACTATGTTTTGCAGAGCTTCTAAACGGTTGTGCTTAGAAGCAAAATGTTTTTTAGTGTTTGGTAAAATGATAAAAAATAACTTATTTTGAAGGCAAAAGTTATTTTTGGGGGGGGAAATGGAAACTAGTCTTTCCTTACTTTTAAAATAAGCCAGTTTTGTTTATAATAACAGCTCTGCCAAATAGAACCTAAGAATAGTTGGTGGTTGTGTGTAAATGAAAGAGAATTCAATCCCCTAATCTTTTCTCATCAAGATTTTGTCTATTAAATCTGGGGGGAATGGTGTGTGGGGAGGTGAAGTCAGTTAAATACTGACATGTGATAAGTGAATGAATAAGAAAAATACTTCCTCCGTTCCAGAGAAATTGACATATCTTGATTTTTGAAAGACAGTTGAATCAATTTTCTACAATTAATATCTTTATTTGTGTGTAAAAAAATTCATAAAAAATAAAAATTTCAAAATACATCTTATGATTAATCCAACAATATATAACATGATAATAGTCTTACGTATACAATAATAGAGTTTAATGGTTGGAGTTGGGTTAGTTTGACTTTTAAAAGTCAAAATGTGTCAATGTCTATGGGACGGAGAGAATAGTAAAAAGTATAAAATTAAATTATGACACTACTCACTTTCCACGTATAGCATTAATTGGGCTAACCCCCCCCCCCCAACACGAGTTCTACGAAAACCACCATAAATATAAATTATTTGAGGCAAGAGGAGTAGGCTATACTCGAGCGATGAAACACGAATAATCACATCGGTTATGAGGCATCAGTATTTCCGTCATCCATGTCATCTTCTTTCAAGAACTCAATATCGTCGTTATTCTGTCGGTTGTTGTCTCCTCTTTTATCGGAACAGATTCATAACTGAAAGAATCAACAATAAATTCAGTCTAATTTTTCGATCGTTGGGGCTTTATGGACCTTAGGACTTCTCGACTACTCTTGCAGCATGGGAAACAACAAATTTCATTTATGCAATGATGGTGATAGTACGAATTCCAAAATAATGATGATTTGGGTGGTCCTGATGAGGAAAGTCAAAGAAAATGAATACTTCAAACATGTGTTGTATGTTGGGGTCGTTTGAAATATTTTGTGGTCATAGATACAAAGGGAGAGTGTTGGCGATGGCAAGAAGAGGGGTAGTGGACCAGTAGGGAAAAAGGGATGGCGAGCGAGGAATGGAAAGAGAGGCTATGTGGCGATGTTGAAATTGATAGTGATGGTGGTGCGATGAGGCGTTACATATGTGATGTTGAGTTAGATGGCATTTATGGACGACATGGTGTTGTGGCAATGTTGGTGGTGATTGAATTCAACGGTCTAGGGTTGCCAAACAACCGAAACAATTTTGTCATTTGATTTGATTTTATTTTTGGTTGAAAAAAGGTGATAGAGATTAAGTTATAAAATTTTATACCAATTCGGGTTATACTTGCACTTTCAAAAAACTAATACGCTGGTCAAAGGTGATATGGATACTTTTGATAAACTATACTAGATCATAATTTTTCGTTCAACAAAAATCAGCACTACCGAGAGTATTTATGTCATTTATGCAGTCTCTATTGAAAATTTTCAAGCAAACACTGATCAACAATCAGAAGGGTTAAGTTATTCAATTCAATATGAGCACTTTTAGAAACTTTGAGATTATAGTAACCCATAGACAAAAATGGGGATCACATACTCCCTCCGTCCCAACAGTTTTGACCAACCTATTTTTTCACGGTTTTCAATGATCATGTTAGACCATCAATATCTCTATCTACATGTAAAATGTCTACATAAAAATTTAATATTTAGAA
>JAULKJ010000011.1:402851-412975 GCA_032355405.1 Rubia balearica | reverse complement strand
TGCACTAAAAATTATCTGAGGGTTATATTGGCACTTATGTCAAGTAGGTAGGGTTATATTGGTATATATCCCATTTTAAAATTATGCCCCTACCTAATTCATGCACGGCATCATTTTTTCTGATTTGCAAATTGACCCAAAAGCACAACTCACATTAAAATGAAAGATTTGAACTTCTAACCCCAACACAATCAGATGCATGAAACTATTTTCCCTTCTACAAATGTTGTAAGCTTGTGATAAAGGAGGAATAATTTACAACAAAAAAAGCCCAGATTTTCTTGTGAATTAGCAGAACTTAGAATTCCAGACTTAAGGAAATGGAAAGTGAATGAAAAGTCTTATGGTATTTTATGCAATTACAAAAAAGTTTGATCTTCAACATCAAGAATGAAGCCAGAGATCTCAATTATACAATCACAAACAATACCTAACATCTCTATCAGAAATGTTCCCTAAATAAAATAATACATTAATTACACATCCTTCTGAACAAAGATTTCAGTAGGGTTTAGACAACCTCTGAGAGTATCATGCCCTAGTTGAGCTCTTTCATTATCCCCGAATCCGAAGATTCGTCCTTGACTGGTAACCACAACACTGTGGTACAACCCGGTGCTAACCTGAGCAATGCGATGGTCTTTCAAGCAATCGAGAACCCGGGGCTTCACGATTTTGTCAGACATTCCTCTGTCGGGAAATCCTAGACTCCCGAATCCCATCCACCCGAATCCATACAGAGAACCGTCGTCCACGAGAACAAAGGTTTTCCTCTTGCTTGCACAGACCTGAATAGCATGATTCAGAACTTTTATGAGATACATAAAGAATGTGACTAGAACACATTTGAAAACAGGATGGGTTCAGACCTCCACTGAGAGATGTCGCTGAAGGCTGATCAGAAGTTCTGGTGTGGTTCTATCTGTTTCGTCCCCGTGTCCCAATGCTCCACAGTAACCTTTGCCCCAAGTATACACCTGGAATCAGAAATGAAGCTTGAGAACTACGCGACAATTGTACGGGAAAAAAGTTTTTAAGGAAAGACGAGTATTTACACGTCCATTGGAGTCGAGTGCCACCACATGTTCATCACCAGCACATGCACGGATTATATGAATCCCTTTCCTCCTAAAGGACTGTATTGCACGTGGCTGGAATTCGTTATGCTGATCCCCGTGGCCGAGGCAGAAATTGGTTCCGGAACCAAAGGAGAAGAGTGTCCCGTCATTGCAAACGGCCAGTGCGTAGCTAGGACCAGCAGATACATAAACTACAGGACCAGCATGCTCGAGTACTTCTACGAGTTTGGGCGTCGGTCTGTCTACTGTGTCACCATGTCCAAGTTGACCATGGCCATTGGTTCCACATGTGTATACACGTCCTTCTCTGGAGAGAAAAACAGTGAAACTCAGACCAGCAGCAACCTGAAATAAGCTTTGGTCAGAATGAACAAGAATCCATAAAGCAATGTAAATAGTATACGAAACTACAACTTCCGATGACATCATATAAACCTGTTTAATGGGAATTCCGTTCAGGGCTTCAACTAAACGAGGCCTGAAAATGGGACGGTTTGTATCTCTGTGCCCACAACAGAAGGAGGAGTTATCTCCGCAGGTGAAAACCTACACAGACAAAAAATCACATTAACTCCAACCTAGAAAAGTTTCTGATCAAGAATGTCTATCTTTAAGTACTATACACAGACTGACATATGTCCATAAGAACCAACACAGTTACAAAATCAGCTTATAGACAGTGAGAGTCTGACTATTCAAATTTCAGTAAGTTCCATAAAGGAAACAAAGGACGTAATCAGAGATGAAGATGCATTTGCTTATAAGGATTATGTTTTAATATGACCAGTGGAAATTCAACAGATCATTTCCTCAATGCTTGAGTAAATATGTGATTTTTTTTAGCATGTCAAAAAAACGAACACAAACATTGTAAGCAGAGGGTAAAAAGGGGTTTGATCAAAGTAGGGAAGTACCTCCCCAGACTGAGTTACGAATGCGGCGTGGTTGTGGGAGGCCGATAGTTGGACGACTTTTGAAGTAGTCGGGAAACTAATGGGTGTAAATGCTACACATTGTGTAGTTTCCGGGCCATGACCAAGAACACCACATAAACTGGAACCACAGGAGTATACAACTGAGTCATTTATCAGCAACGTATGATATCTACCACTTCTTATCTGCATCTGCTAGTGGAATTATCAATATTAGTGATCCAACTGAAAATCAAATGCTCAACAGAGAAACGAAACAAACAGAATGGCTAAAGCTGATACGCTCACTAAAACTGTAGTTTCCATTTTTCAAACTAGAAAACACACAACATGCCAGGATCATAAACAGATACACAAGGCTTTTAGACAAGCATAATATGACGTTCATTCCATTAAGTAATATGCTGTTAGATATATGATATCCGTGACTATTAATTGTAATTACGATGTAAAAGAAACTCAACAAGACCGATGATAAGACCGCTTCCACTGGAGAAAATGTTTTCGCAACAATTACGCTAACTCGTTTAACCGTTATTTCCCTTAATCTCAACATTAGCCAGGACTAAAGCATTTCATCCACCACCCTTGTAGATATTGTAGCTAAAACATCACATATCAGAGAGACAATGGTCCTACGTAAGACTCCATTTCCTAGATCCTGGTCAAGAATGACATTCGAGTACCCTTAAATGGTACCAAAATCTTAAAACCTTACTATAAACAATGATACTACCGATTTCGAAATACAAACAAAAAACAACTATGGTACGGTTAAATACAACATCACACATCAGAGAGTGCGTGACAATAATTTATTCTACATACTTACATTTCCTAGTATTAGGTCTCAAGAATGACATCATAAGACTTCTAAAAGGATTCAGAACATCAAAAACATAGCACAAACAATGAAATAAACCGAGGTTAACCGACAAACAAAAACAGCATTACAGAAAACATTAAAAAATCACATGAATTCAAAGAAATAGTACATTGCCTGCAGAAGTTTCCACCACATCAGAACACTGTTCTACAGAATTTAAGAACCTCAAGAGCCTCTTCCAGTTCCCACAACACCTTTCAAGAACCTCTTTCTGAGCATTCAAAGGTAAAGAAGCATAAATTGGGTGCACCCCACAAAGCTGAAAAGCTGCAAAATCAACAAGAGACCTAAATTCTTTCGACAACATCCCATGATTCCCTCTAAACAAAGTTCTCGAAGTCAGCTCCAAGCAAACCAAATCCACCCCTCCCAATCTCCCCGAGGTCAATATCTCAAGCACTATATGATCCGGCAAGTCTTCCATAAAAGAATACCCCATCTGATCCCCCATTTATCCACAGACAAACACACAAAAACAAAAAGATCAAGTTTTTAGGCGAAATTTGAAGCAATATGAACAATTCACAAAGAAGAAACTATCAGGGTGGAGAAAGTTGGATGAAATTGAGCAAGAAATTAAGGGTTTCAATGAGAAATTGGAGTAAATCATGAGAAGGCCAAAAACCAATAATTCGAACTAAAATCAAAACTTTCTGAGAGCCCAGCTGGGAAAGAGTTCGATCTGAAGAAACAAGAATGTGGGCACTTTAAGATCAGGAACATGGAATCATTTTGTTCTCAATAGTTGCTTATTCGAAATTATGAAAATTTTGAAAAAGAAAAAGGAATGGGAAAGTGACTGGAAAAGCTTTTTCGGTGATTGGATTCAACTTTATGCGCAAAACCCAATTGAGAAAAAAAAGTTTGGGGACAAATTGGAAAACGGATATGGGATTAAAAGAAGGAAGAAGCGGGGTACGATGAAGGGATTTGTTTTATGGCTTCATTGGTTTGGATTCAAAATTTTGAACTGATCGAAGTGTTAAGGTTAAAGAAGAGAGTTTAAGTTTAGCAATTAGCGTTGTTGATGGGTCGGAATTACGAGACTTTTATGGTTGGAATTTGAGCTGTGTGTTGTGTTCTGCTGTGTTCCTCAACTTGAGGTTGATTCCTCATTCTTCCACGATTGTCTGACACGTGGAGCATCACCGAGGCTAACACGTCGGAAAACATGTGTAATTGTGACTCGGATATCACCACCACTTTTTGAAAATTTGAAATGTACCACTTTAGTTTTATTTTTTATTTTTAAATGAAAATCGTCGATGATAGGATGTTTGGAAATCCAACCAATTATACTATGATTATTAAATTGATCAAAAATTTACATTTAAGTAATCTATTACCATAGCAGATTATTAACGGAGTTCATTTATACAAACACCAAACATTAAATTTTAAACAAAGGTTTTTGTGACAAAATGAAAAGCATACATATTATAATAGTAGCTAGTCCACTATTGAATCTCATCTTCTACCTCTGCTTTCGTTGGATGTGACACTATAGGTTTAGTTGCTTGGACAGGTGAATGAAATAAGTGGATCAAATTGAATTTAGAAAGAGAATACTAGAATGAGTAGATGCAATTGAAGGAATTTTTTCATAAAATGAAAGTGTGTCAAATCCACAAAAAAAACCCAAAAATTGAAAGCGTGTCACATCCAATGAAAAAGGGAGATTAACAAATTCGATCTGAATCCATCAATGTATTTTTCGATTTGGAATAGTTTCCCGCCTTGAAATGGATACAATATATCTATACTGTCTTTAAAACGTGAGTTCTTTTTTTGGGTACAGGTGTTGTCGTACTACGTCCACTTCGTCCTCATGCCTGCTTTTCCCTCTCGGCTTACAAGACGGTTGTCGGTAGCCAACAGACGGTTGTCGGTACACGGTCAATACTGGCCTTGAAGACGATGCCTTCACCCTGCTTACTCCAACCCCCACCTTCAAGGCCAGCCACCTGCTTGCGCCGGTCGGCGGTCGCCTTTCATTTGTCCTAGTTTCCCCTTACTAAAAACCCACTTTTTACATTCTAATACTTCGGTTTTTCGTTTCTTATCCTACAATTACTGTATGGGTGAATTTAGATTTGTTAAATTTAGGAATTTAGGGTAATTTATATGGAAGAACTAAATCATAGGGTTCTTAAAAGGGTATTTTTGTTTGTTCGTTGATTATGTGTTTCTTTCAAATTGTAGTGAAAGGTTGGATGATTCACATAAGAAAAGGCTTTCGCACTGGTATTCTCTGTGCCAAGTATGGTATTGCAGAGGCTGCAATTTCTTCCCTTGATGGCAATGTAATCAATATGTAATTAATCTGTAAATATATACATTTCTTCAATTAAGTGAACCACAAAATGATTTCAATTTCCTTTTGCATATCATTCAAGAGCATCTGTTGATTTGTTATGCTGCAATTTGGGCCCTTTTAAAATATAAGTGCATAGAATTATGTGCTTAAGGTCAATTACATACCATTCAATTTTTCATACACTTCTATACAAGCTTTGATAAATGGATCTTAAAATATTTTGGGTTATTTAATATTTGGTATAATTAATAAGATAATTTAATTTTTTTTCTAATGATTTTTTTTAGAAAATAAAATATATATTTGAAGTTTAATAATTATAGTAACAAGATTTGTTGTAATTCATCTAACTATTAATAACAAAAAAACACTCTAACAGTATGCTTTTATTTTTAAAAAAAAGTTTCTCCCATCAAAATCAGCAAAATAAACTAAAAACGGAAGAAGTGTTGCTGAGAAGGAAACGTGGGAGAATGTGGTCAACGAAAACAATATTCGTACAACTCATATCTTACACCCTAATTTAAGGGAAAAAATTTGTATGTTGGGAAATAAGTATGTTGGGGGCGAAGGCTCAATCATACTTTAACAAGTGTTAAATAAGTTAAGAAAAAAATGAAAAAAATTAATATATGATGGGCTCCACTTTATTTAACACTTGTCAAAGTGTGATTGGACCATCACCCCCAACATACTTATTTCCTAACATACAAAATTTTCTGAGAGTATACCTACTCCCTCTGTCCCGTTGCATAGAATATTTTTCAGGATGCTTAAAAAATATGTTAGATTGTTAATACGTTTGACTATGAATAATAACGGTGAATAAAAAATTACTTTTAAATAACTACTTGTTATGAATAAATCAATAACATCACATATAATAATATTATTGCTTATATATCTACTCAAATATGGAATCAAAATTTGATAGAGAATAATGTCAAATAATAAGTGATCAATTTGAGATGAGATTGTTTTTCAGAAAATTTTTTTATATGGGAGATTTTTTCATTTTTGTACGTTTAGCTAAGAGTCCAATAATAACTTGATATGTGTGTGAAAAAATTACATAACCATCACAGTAGAATCGGAAAAATTTGCAATTTTTTCATTTTTCTGTACACGTCTAAAAAAATCCTCCATGTAAAAAAAAATATATTCTATCAACTAACTAAATAATTTGTGTGAGCCTACCTTTTGTTTTGAGTGCGTATTCGATTACACCATGTATTACACTTCCTTCATCCCATTTTGATAGTTTTTCGAAGTTAAAATTAACTAATTTTAATGATATAATCTCGATATCAAATAAACCAGCGGGAGAACATTATTCTAATCCCTCCGTTCCGCTAAAATTGACACATTTTTCATTC
This sequence comes from Rubia balearica, assembly GCA_032355405.1. NCBI lineage: Eukaryota > Viridiplantae > Streptophyta > Magnoliopsida > Gentianales > Rubiaceae > Rubia > Rubia balearica. The sequence goes on along the minus strand of JAULKJ010000011.1, from coordinate 406,385 downwards.
AATTTTCTCTAGCCACATTTAACCATAAATTTCATATACCATATAAGTAGTAATATTATCATGTAAGGTATCGCTGGATTACACACAGCATGTACTTTTCAAACATTAAAATTTTATATGATATTAACATACGTATTAAAAGTTATTAATAGTCAAACATGCTTTGAGAAAATATGCTAAAACGTGTGTCATAGTTAGTTGAACGAAGGAAGTATATGATCATGTTTCACTTTCTTAATTGTGTATATGTGTATGCGATGGTTGGGTATTATTAGGCATTGTGAGTATGTTATAATTTTATAAGCACACCAATCATATTATCACTATGAGAGGAAAAAATCATGAAAACATGAGAATTAAAGTATCATATTACCTCTGCTCCTTTGTGTATGCCACCATAGATATAGTTGTTTGGATTTAGTTGACTGGAATGAGTGGTTAAAATTAAATTTTAAAAATAAAAAGTAAAATAAGTGAATGAAATAAAAAATTCTTGCCAAAAAATATAAAGTATGTCAATATATAATAAATAACTCAAAGATAAAAAGCGTGGCATGCATAAAAGGAACGGGAAGAAACTAGGAGTGACAACATGAAACATGATTAAATGTTACAAGAAATAGAAGATTAAATTCTTTTTTGGATCCCGAGTATCCTGGCATAGATTAAAAGGAAGTTCTTAGGCCCCAACATAAAAAAATAATAAAAATGCCCCCTTTCTTACCCTAATATTTCGAAATTTAGTTTTAGGGCCTAAACCCTATTGTCATAATCGCAAATACATTTTATCACACGGTGTGCACATGATCCATCTCGTTATTACAGTTTAATTTGGCGACTAATCTATCTCACCGTCACTCATTCTAAGCTCACTTATTCGATTCATGCTCAGTTTATGTAAGAATTGTGTGTTATTCAATGGCATGCTGCTTTACACGTTCTTCATTATTTGAAAAGTCATCCAGGTCTAGAATTTCTTTTTGTCTCCTAAAAGCCCGTTGTAGATAACAGCTTCTTGTGATTTCGATTGGTTGCGTGTATGATCTCTTGTCGCTCTTTGTCTGGATGTTTGGTAATGCTTAGAGAGTTACCAGTGTCTTGGAAGAGCATGAAGCAACCTACGGTTTCTCGTTGGCCCGCGGAAGCGGAGTACAGAGTTATGGTTGTTGTTTGTTGTGAGTTAATTTGGCTAAAGTATATCATTTGTTCGCTTGGTGTTGATCATTCATCTCCTATGCACCACTTTTGCGATAGTTAGGCGGTTATTCACTATGCGGCTAATCCTGTTTTCCATTAGCGTACAAAGTATATTGATATTAATAGTCATTTTGTTAGAGGTCTTATTCAATCTAGTGAAGTGGTCACTCATTACCTTGGCACCTCAAGTAAACCAACTGACATTTTCACTAAATCGCAGTTTCATCATTTTCTTCGCAAGTTAGGCATTCTCGATCTTCATACTCCAACTTGAGAAGGAGTATTGAAATATATTAGGATATTTTGTAATATTTTGTATACCGTTTATTGTAGTATAATGATCATATTTGAATCATTTTCCTTAAGGACTTATGCATAGTGACCTATATATTGGGACCTTTGGTGATGAATACAGTCAACCGTTCATATTTTACATATAGTTTTTGGGCCCTAAACCATATCCTGTCGTAACCGCCAATATATTTTATCATGTGGTATGCATGTGATTTTTATGAAGGACATTTTTATCTTTTCAAACCCCTATTTATTTTTACCCTTTCCCCGTTGGCATCCTCCCTCCTTCTCCCACATATAGGGTTGGTCATGCTGACCCACAAGTTAGAGCGGGTCAGCCGTCTTGACGCAAATTGACCCAAAATGAAAACTCATTTATGTTCAGAAACAACTCAAACATATTACATTTCATTGATTTGTTATGAATTATTAATTGCAAACTATTAATTAAACTCATTAGAGAGGCGCTTTAAAATAGTCTCATTTTTAGACAGTTATTTTATATCATTTTTAAAAGGGGTTTCGATTTCAAATGAGCTATAGAAGATGGTAATTCTACAACAAAAGGAAAAGAAAAACACTTTCATAGTGACATGCCATCATAGTGAGTCCGCAGAGGATAAATATATACAAAGTGAAATAATAATACAAGTGGATACTATTTTCTTCAAATAAATACACTAGAACTATAAACCCATTTAATAACACTTTCATTGTTTCAAGGGCTAATTTTGATGATTCTATAGTGATCATGACCCGATTATGAACACTTGAAGAATCAATTGGACGTCATAATTAATTCCGATAGTTTCTAAAATATTTTTCTTTTTGGGTAGGAAATGCTACACTTCAACAAAGAATCATATCGTAAGAATGATCTAATTTCAAAATTAGATACGATGAAAGCATTCTGATCGAGCATCAGTCAACTAGCCGGTGGAGCTGGAGTCCACTTTCAAATTCAACCATTACTTTGTTCAGTTTCTTGTTACTTATTCTTTGCTGGATCATCTTTCCATTGACTTCAGCATCATCAATACTGAAACAATTCATTCAATTACAAAGATTAGCAATTAAAAGAAGAAAAATGTTGCATTGTATAAAGTTATTTGAGTTTGCCTATCAGGGGGGCAAAATGTAAAGTTATTTTGAGCTGACCTATCAGGCTGTGAGGAGTCAGAAGGTGGGGTCAGGAGTTTTGCTAGTTTGACAGCGTCGTCACCGTTGTTGATGACGTGGTTGAAACACAGATACCGGCCATATGTTGAAATGTCTTCGTATACGCAGACTTGGGCATCGACTAAAAAGCGTAGATCTACGGTTGCGAGTACTCCGTTCGCGTACATTTCCGCAGAGCCTTTAAGGTACGGATTTGCAATGGATAAATCGGAGGACAGAATTAACCCTGCATTTATGCATATCATGTTCACCCCTCTGTCCATGGCCAGGGCTAAAGCTGTCTTTTCGGCTAGTGTTTTTGACAATGCATGCCACAACTGTTGATGCAAAAAAAATTCACTTTAAAAGAAATGTCACTAATTTATTAATAATAACATTTAAAGTGTCGCTAATTTATATATAGTGTCTGAATGAAGCTAATACCTTCCGTTGTCCCTTTGAAAGCTACACTCAAGGATTTTTTTTGAAAAGGAATTCAAGTAGATTTGATCAAATATATTTATTAATAGTAAAAAAATAGTACTTTTTTAAATTCATTGTGATATATACTTTAAATTATTAATTTTTATAAGATTTAAATTTATCTTTATTAAATCTATATTATTTTAGAGTGTTACTCTTAAAAAAAATAATGTGTGAAAATTAAAAGAAACTTGTCAAAAAAAGTGTCACTCTTAAAAATCTTCATTTTAGAAAGAGTAACACTTTTAAAAAATTGAAGGAAGTATGAACTTTGCAAAAGGATTATTCAGTTCAGGGGAAAATGCAGTATGTGTAAAAAATCCAACTCCCTTTATTTTTTAAATTTGACATACTCCCTCTGTCCCAGTTCAAATTGCACACTTCACCAGATGTCACTATTCA
>JAULKJ010000011.1:368792-389618 GCA_032355405.1 Rubia balearica | reverse complement strand
TTTCTTTTCTTTTCATAGAAAGCCAAATTCATGACCCAAACTCGGCTATTAGTGCTTTCCCACAATTCACCAAAAAAATATATTATTTAATATTTTTATATTTAGGTAAGAATAACAAAAATCGTGTGTTTTAGAGCAATGGATAGTGGGGAAACACAATTTTGGGCCACAGTGTAATTTTTAAATATTGTGTGCAAGTAATCAATGTTGACTTTTGACACCCTTCCATTCACCCATACATGCCCAAATTGCAAAATCGCAACCGTATATTATTCAATTGAATTTTGGCATCACCAATTTCGTGATTCGACAATTCCAAATTTCTTGGAGGAACCTAAGTGCAAAAGGCAAAAACTTTACTCGTAACTCCAAATTGAAATCCGCTCGAACGTGGTGCTTCCCTATTCACCCCCATTTTATTTTCCAAATCCGTAACAGAATATTTACCATCGATCGGGCACAAAAACATATCCGGAATCCTTTCCGATTTCTTTTCCTTACTTCTATGTAATCAATTCTAAGTTACTCTGGAACATCTACTAGCGCTTTCCCACAATTCACCAAAAAAATATATTATTTCACATTTATATATTTAGGTAAGAATAACAAAAATTATGTATTTTGGAGCAATGGTTAATGAGGAAACACAACTTTTGCCCACAGTGTAATCAAACATATTTAGGGGTGGTAATTCAGATCATCCACATTACAAATCATAAAATTGGAACAAGAAGATTCGACTTTGGCATTCAAATATGAAAACCACTCGACATTGGTACCTCCTATGCAATTTCTTCTTGAATTAGACATTTGAATCTCCAAACTTCATCCTCCCTCCCCCCACAAAGCATGAGCTAAGACCTGCTGCCATAAGATGACGGAGAGAGTGAAATGTCCTGTCTTAAACATCTTTTAGGCTGGAAAGTTTTAGGATAAGCCTCCAACTTCCCCTTCATATATTATCAATTCCACATGCTGCCTCCCCAGCATGAGCCGAGTATCGAAGGAACCTACAATTCAGTAAAATCAGGTTCCTAGAAGGTTCAGAGAAATTTGGTATAATGTGCGCATGCTACGCGGGGAGAAATTTGAGTTTAGCTAAAAAAAAGGAACTACACTAGTCCCACATCGAGAGAATATGAAAACTAGAAGGAATAATTTACCTATAAATTATCACTCCAACATTAGTTCTGAAACTCAACAAGACCCATATGAAAGCCTATTTTATATCATGGCTTCAAAACAATTGGGCTAGGAAATAATTATTTTGAAAGTTAAAATTTTAACTTGCACCCAAGATCGGTTATCAGTTCAGTTTTGAGCTGAATATGAGCTGATCTTGAGTTTGATAATTTTAATCAAGCCTTTGGTTTTTCAAATATATTTGAATTAAAACCGATAACCAAAAAACCAAATTTGAATAAACCGAATTTAGTTTTTTCCAATTATGGTTTGGTTTTCGGTTTTAGCTTTGAAAAATATCAACCCGATTAAATCGAACCGAATAAACCGAACATTTGAAAACCGAGCCGATGCCCACCCCTAGAGATGTGCCCAACCAAATATTATGTGGAGTTGGTTGGGCACATCTCCCAGGAGGCATGTTGTCGGGGCCTCGCCTTCTTTAAGAAACTCCAACCGAACGTCCTCGGGTACTCGGAAGTAGGTCAAGTAACTCTTCAGTAAGGTCATGTCATCCTCTGTCATGTAATAAGGATTTTCCCCAAGGGGTGGCCCTAGTCCTACCTAATCCTTAGACCTATTTGAAGTATCGTCCATCTCGACGATTCTAGTCATCATAAAAGATCGGATCCAGCTCCCAAACAACATCCTTTTGGGCTATCCTTTCCTCCTCATTCTTGTCTATGAGGGAAGTCGTCCATCCAGCCTCTCTCTCTCTCTCTCTCTCTCTCGTACAGTTCCTGCAGAGGACCCTTCATCATCAACTACAACAATCTTAGAAGCATTTTCCACTAAGTTGCCTTCCTATGGCCATTTCCCAGAGAACAGAATCTCATCCCCATCACCAGAACAAACCAGATCATTCCCGCCATTCTGAAACTCAGCAAAAAATGGCCAAACCTCTTCTTTGTTGGGCTAGTAACCTTGATCATGTAGATCTCTTGGAGGGGTTATGGAAGGGGTTAGAGGAAGGTTGTTATTTTCTTGGAGAGAGGTTGGTGATGGTGATGGCGATGAGGTCGGAATCTATATTAAAAAGTTCAGATTCGGAAAACTTAGGAGAAGATCATGGTTATTTGAAGAAAGACAAGAATGGATGGATTTGATAAAAGTGCAAACTCAGGGAATTGACTGATCTTCTCTTAAAATCACTTCAAATATGCAAGGAAAGAGGTGGAATTGAAAAAGGTTGAACACATGGGAATGGGGTTGGAAAGCATTTTTTCAAGAAAGATAATGATTACCTTGGGAATCAGTAAAAATATGAATAGGCGTGTGTGCTAGAGAATTTCTATTTCTTTCTCTCTCTCTCTCTCTCTCTCTCTCCAATTGATGCAAACTGACGCATGGTCTGTGACTCTAGATTTACCCTAACTATACACGCCATCCTTGAGCCTGGGGCTCAAGAGGACCACAGTCGAGAAAACCAAAAGAGTAACCCTACTCGAGGAGCTATTGAGAAGTCCCCAAAACTCAAGGGTCTCCTTGAAGTACTCGCCTGAACCAAGGATACTTATCGTTCACTAAAGAGACCAGTTGGCTCTCCCTCTCGAATTCACCTTTTGGTGTCCTAGGGGACTATTAATAGTACTTTGACTGATGCATACGAGGTCTGGGTTCAATAGGCCCAACCCATGGTTAGGTCATATGTTTAACTCTCATGTTGGGCTGAATAGAGATTAAAAATTTACGCTAAAAAGGAACCCCATATCTTTTTTAGATAATACCAGCTGTAATAGTGGGGGTTTGGTTGACCCCTAACTAATTATTAATTTTATAAAGAAAAGAACCTTACCTCGAGAAATTGTTATACCAACTGTTATAGTACCTTACCTCGAGAAAGAACCTTAGACTTCATTACTATATATTTTCCTAATGAATCTATTGAGCTCAAAGTTCAGAAAATGTGGAAGTAAGTGTAAGAAAACTAAATTGATTACATTAATGACCATGCCTATGTAAAAACTAAGTAGTTCTTGTCCAAAGAAACAAGATTGTTATGGGAAATTCCTTCCTGACCGACAGAGTAACTGGAATCAGCGTGGTATCCTTGCCAGCTCTAGGAATCCTGCATAACATAGTTCTCAGGAAGTCCCCAGTTTTCTCTCCGACGCCTAAGTTAGTGTATAATCAATAAGAGAGCAAGGTCTAGAAAAATGACATTACCTGTTTTGCTGCTTGGATCATTAATTTATAATAGGTGTTCTCCGCCATTCTTGCGGATCATAGACTATGTCCTTAGATCATGATTTTAGTGGAGTGGTTATAGGTGAGTATCATTTCCTCTTCTAGGTTCGCTTAGGATGGCTCGCTGTAGGTGAGGTGCTACTCTCAGCGAGGCTATCTCTCCTCTAGTGAACAATCCTTTTCTTGGTTTGCTTGGTTCACTTGCTTCGCTGGGCCCGAGGTATTTTCTCTATTCTGGACTTCGCGTAATTAGAGGAGGTGTATATCATAAGTCCCCTAGCCGCTAGGTTCCACAGAAGTGTATTTTTTATTTTTTTATGAATACACGAAATTTAATACACAAATCACGATGAAATGTGGACTTTGCACATAAATATAAGATGCTCCATAAATAAATTTTTCATTTCGGTAAGTAATCATTATGGGCACTTTTAACGACCGATGGTTCCCTTTTTATCTGACTTACGTAACTTACTCAAGTTGAAAAGGGTGCGCTTTTTGAGGCATAAACTTTGAGGATTATAAGGGTACCTTTTGTGATTTTGTGGTGGCGTATATGAAGTAATATCATTGTAGCTGGGTCTTTTGATTGAGTTCATTCTTAAAGCTTCTAGGTTTCAAAGGTACTTTCCTCTGTCGTTTTCCATTGCTCAAATACGATGATTTTTCTATCAGATTCACCGTCCTCTGTAACCCGATCTAGTATGGGTTTTGATGGGGCGGCGTGTGGTAGAGATTCTAGTTCCAAGGAGGAGCGTGTGGCTAAAAGTATAGCTGTAGAATACATAGATGATACAGATAGTATTGTAGACAATACCTATATGTCAGAGTTGATAAAATGTCATCTTTCCCCAAACACTTTTGATATTAAATTTCTCGGGGTTAGAGGAAAGGGAATGGAGCTCTCCAAGATATTTTAGTGTTTATGAACATCATTTCCTTATGAGGTAGTATTATGATGAGACGTCAAATACATGTATTTTCCGAATCATTTAACATCTCTTTTGTTATCTTTTTGTTGAAATATTGCTATATTTAGGTAGGTTGATATCATAAGGGGTTTGGATAACCATTTTTGGATTTTGTATCTAAATCCTTCATTTTGTAACCTAGTTTGAGTCTAATGGTTTTTAGTCCTTACGAGCATCTAGATTCATTTTTGTGATCTTAATTTGTAGATTACTCGTAAGAACTTTGGAGTAATTTATTGGAGGACATTATCAAGGATGGGAGAATATTGAAGACCACGAGTCAAAACGTGTTAGAAGATAAAAGGGTCGGAGAAGGAAGACAAAGAAGCGGAAGAATTGTGATCCAAAAATTTGAAACAAGTTTTGGAAAAACTCTGAGAAGAACCAACCTCTGAGAGTGGTACCATTAGATTCATTTTCTCGAGCACTATAAAATTGACTACAATAACTCTTAAAATGGATCAACGGTTCACCCGTAGCGACGGAAGTTAGAAGAGAAGACCAATTATTCTAAAAATTGGTAGAAGATGGGTAGAACACTTGACACTGACCGTGTCAAGTGTCCAAGCAGCCATTTTATTGCTTTTCTCTTTTAATATTTAGACTATAAATACTCCCCTTCTTCCCCATTTGTGTAAGCCCGACTTGGGCACTAAAATCCTAGTTTTTCTTCTTCTTTTCTTAGTTTTTGTACTTCATCCATGGATTCTTGTAGATTTTTTTATGGATTTTCATTATCTAGCCTAGATTTCATCTTGGGAGCAATTGGTAAGCATTTCTAGCATGATATTGTGAGACTTGGTTTATCCTATTTTGTGGTTTGATTATCAACTATGTTTTATGCTTTGTTGTGTGAATAATGCTTGATTTAGATTAGGATGATTAACTAGTTGAAGATAATGAATTGATTATTTTCTAGATTTTTGGTCAAACCCGGGAGACTGTCTTTTTATAGATGTGATTATCGTTGGTTAATGTTAGGTTATAATTGGGTGTGACAACTAATTATGATTATTGATTGAAGAAATTGCTTAGATTTGAGATGAATTTGAATGGTTTTACCCAATTATCGAAGTAGTACACTAATGACGCCTAGCATAAAGGCCGATCCTCGTAGTCGTCATTAGGGAACATAATTGTACTATCCCGATATTTCTCGCTTGTAGGACATTGGGGTAGTTGTGTTGGGTCTCCATGTTTATTTCTATTCTTGGGAAAGTCTATGACGCCGATCGTGTAGAATGACCTGAGGGTAAGGGTTATTGTGTGGCGCCGATCGCCCATTCTAACTATAACCTAGGAGAGGTGAGAAATGTCTTCACTCGAAAGGTGTTGATAAGTTCTCCACAACATGTGGTTAATGCATAAAAATAGGATGATTAGTCGATGATCAAAGGATAACTATAAATGTAAACCAATTGCGCTCAAGATTCATTATCATCTTTATTACATCTTTCGTGCTAGTGTTTTCGTAGTTATATTATTTTCTCTAAGTGTTGGTTAATTTAGCTATTTAAAGTAGTCGTAGTGTTTTCTAAAATCAAAACCCCCAACTTGGTTACCACACACGTAGAGTGACATCTTTGTGTTCTTTTAACTACGGTTAACACTCGATAAAACCCTTTTTTTCTCATAGTTAGCCACAATTAGGGTTTATAAATACTATCTTTGAGAGGCACGGCGACAGCCTCCCATATTACTTATCCCTGAATTTATCAGGCTTAGCCTTTATAGGTATAGTGTGGCTCTTATCCAACTTCAACCACTATGTTTTACTGTAATAGTTGTATATAAGAATTGGGAAAAGATACTTACAAAGGTTTAGAGTTTAAAATTTTTGTTAAGTTTTATAAGTCATGTAGTGTTGGTTTCATAGGTGAGTATGCATTTTACTCTATGATTCCTACTGTTCAACTTGTGGACAAGTTCCCTAGTTATTGTGGTTCCTGGAAAAACAAGTATTTCTTTATTAAGGAAGGAGATGGTATGCCCATTCCTCCTTGGAACTATTCTGTTACTGTTGAACCTCAAACAAAGGTAGGAAAGTTAACTAAAGAGAGTCAGCTAGTTAGGGATATGTTACGCCATGCTGTGAAGATAAACTATCCTAGTGACAAGCAAGGTTGTTCTCATTATAATTTTCTTATGATTGATCGCTTAAGTGCTTTGTTAATTGATTGTTTTTTCGTATGCTATGTAAGGATGACATTATCTAAAGTTGGTACTAGACCAGTAAAGGATGGGAAATGAGGGAAGGAAGGGAAATCTATATTAGAACGCCTCCCCGTAAGAAGGTTAAGACTATTCTTGATGTTCCTTCTAGCATTGATGGGGTTAGCTCCGGTAGCGGGGAAAGCAAGCAGGTTCCCATTGCTGTTATGAAGGACGTTCCATCCCGGATAATACTGGTTTGTTTGTTGTTGGTTTTATGAGTGCCCATCATAATTGGTTTTTTACGCTTGACTGTGAATCATAGTTGAGTGATATGATTAATGAGGTTGGTCAAGAGATGCAAGGAAAGTTGAAGATTGTTGAAGAGAAGTGTCAAAAAATGAATGTTGCTATGGAGGAAAAAGACAAGGTGAATAAAATCCCGATGGATCAACTTTCTGAGTTACAAGATAAAAGTTATGCTGATCTTGAGTATGCATGTGCTCTAGTGAATAAGTTATTGAATTCTCAATATTTTTATAACTTCTTTGACAAAATTTATCCTAAAATTGCAGAGTTGAAGCACTACCGGGTAGGGAAAAGGTTGCGAGAGCTAAACCCTAACATGCTATATACTATTCATATCCTAGATCAATGTGTTAAGGATGTTGAGGCAACTGTAAATGGTACTTATCTTGAAATGATCGTTGACGACAAGCACCCATTCCAATGCTGAATGGTTTCGAGAAACTGTCTCAATTTCCAAATTTGAATGAGCTTAGGGAAAATGAGTATGATAAGTATACAGAGAAGGTTGAGGGTGAGAAAGCTGTAGTGGAGGAAGAAGCTTCTAGAGATATGATAGCGGAGCATCTGAAAGGAACAACACCTATGTATTTAGAGATGCTTGGTCATACTAGCATGCCCGTAAGAACTAGTAGGGATTTAGCTTATGATAGTGCTGGGTTTTCAGGTGTAGAAAATAAAGTTTAGTCAAGTTTTAATGTTTAAGTTGGGAGTTTTTGTGTTAGCCGAATATGTGGCCTTGTATCTTGTGAGATCGTGTTAAACAAGTAGCTTTTGGCATTTTTATGTTTTATAGTTGTAGATGTTGCTTTAATGTTTGTAAACCGTCAATTCCGTGACATGTTTCATGGTGTTTGAGGTGTAGCGTCAATGGTTGGTCACTTGTGTTACTGGCTGGTGATGTTCTAAGCGTATGTGAAGCTGTGACCAATTACATTGTTATGTTGGCATCGTGTTTTCTCTCTACACGTATCCATAGTATATGTTTCATTTACAGACGGGTTTAATTAGAATAATAAAAGGTAAAAGGTTTTAATTACAATATTCAAAATTTACCATGCTACGTATAGTAGTTATAAAGTTTATAACCCGATTCATGCTATCAAAAATTTCATCTTCATTTCTTCTAATTTGGAATTTAAACATTGATCTTTCCATATCATATGGAAAGACCGTATTTTAAGAGACGGGGTCATTTTATAACCCGATTCATGCTACCCAAAATTAGAATCGATAGCATCGGATCAGTGTAACTGATCTTGATTTTGCTGACATGCATTAGAAAAAAACTGCACCATAACCACATGTGAAAAAAATTAGACATTAACCTCTATAAGAACTATTATTATGAAATTATTGAAAAAACACATTTATTGAAAAAAATTATCATTAACCTCTATAAGAACTATTATTATGAAATTAAACATATTCCGAACGTGGGAGGATATAAAACCATAAGATACTAGGAGTTATATAAGATACGAGTGACATAAATTTATAATGTAGGTAGATAATGAAAAATATACCTGCGGAATTCGCAAGGTTTTAAAATTATTTTTGTAATATTTTTTAAGTTTGAAATGATAATTTGGCAGTACTACCTATTAAATATATTTTTCCTCTCATAAATTTGTTGGTTAATATTCAAAATTTAACATAATTATTCGAGTAATTGAAACTCATGAATTACACAATCTCAAATAATTTTTCTTTTATAAATTTGTTATTAATATTCAAAACTGAGTTTGATAGAATTTGAATGGTTAGAACTGAATTATAATATGGTTAAATATATAATGACATAGTAAAAAGTTGCACAACTAACATTAAAGAGATGGTCTCCTGTGAGACAGACTAAACTTTAGGCAGGGGTCTTTATGCAATTCTAGCTATATTCTAGTTCTAGGGACCTATCTCTAATAATTTTACAAGTACCTATTGCTAATATTTCTTCAAGGGTTTTTTTGTCCAATTTTCTCCATCATTTTCCATCTATCTGCATTCTGCAAAAAAATTTAAAAAATTTGGAAAAAATATTTTAAAATATTTTAAAAGTGCAAAAATTAATATAATCATCGAACTAAAAATTACAAACATCAGCAAAAAATAGCAGAACATCAATGGAAAATAGAAAAACATCAACTAAAAAATTGGAGCAAAAATATAAAATAAAACAGCAAATTTTTATATATATATATATATAATCAAATAAAAATGGATAGAAAATTTAAAAAAACGTCGACTACAACTAACAAAACATCAATTTAAATCATAATAACATCAACAAAGCTTCAATAATCAGTTTTTTAAAAATAAACTACAAAAACAACTAATATCAACCAAAAGCTAAAACATCAATTCCCCTAAACTTCACCTTAAAATGAAAACGTCTACATAAGAACAAAAACATTACAAAAAGTCAACCTATGTCACCCAAAACTACAAACATCAACTCGTATAATCTAAAACGCACTGAGAAAATGAAAAATATCAACATGAGAGGGAAAAAAAGCAAAAAAACATATCAACAAATATAACAAAAAAATACAAAACATCGACTCTTATCAACTACAACTCACTCGAAAAATGAAAAACATCAACATCAGAAAAAAAACTAAAAAATCAACAAAAAACTACTATACCTCAAGAGTATAAATTATTCACTCCAAAAATCATAAAACGTCAACGATTTTTAATTTTTTTTGTTTACAAATATCACCCAAAAGTTACAAACATCAACTCCTAACACCTGAACCTCATCCCGAAAATGAAAAACGTCAACATAAGAAAAAAGACACTACAAACATCAACTCATGTCACCTAAATCTCAGCCAGAAAAAGAAAAACATCAACATGAGAAAAAAACACTGCAAAACATCAGCTTCTATCACCTAAACCACAGCCGGAAAATGAAGAATATCAACGTGAAATTTTTTTATTATAAAAAGTACAAATATCACCCATATCACCTAAATAATCTACAAAACATCAACTCATATCAAATAAATCTCATCCGAGAAATTAAAAATATCAACATGAGAGAAAACAAAGCTACAAACCTCAACTCGTATCACCTAAAACTACCCTAGAAAATGGAAAACATCAACATGAGAGCAAAAAAGGAAAAAAAATATCAACCCATAAAACAAGAAAAAAATACGAAAAATCGGCTCATATCAATTAAAACTCATCCAAATAATGAAAAATATCAACGTGGGGGAAAAATGAAAACATCAACAAAAAAAACTACGGTACCTCAAGAGTATAAATTATTCACTCAAAAAATCATAAAACATTAACAATTTTTTTTAAAAAAACTACAAATATCAACACATATCACCAAAAAGCTACAAACATCAACTCCTAATACCTGAATCTCATTCAAAAAATGAAAAACATCAGTATCAGAAAAATAATACTATAAACATCAACTCCTATTACCAAAACCTCAGCCGAAAATTGAAAAACATTAACACGGGACTTTTTTTTAAAAAAAACTACAAATATCAACCTATATCACCCAAAAGTTATAAACATCAACTCATAACACCTGAATCTCGTTCAGAAAATGAAAAACATCGACATGGGAAAAAGCACTACAAAAATATCAACTCCTATGATCTAAAACCTTTGCAGGAAAATGAAAAACATCAAGATAAGAAAATAAGAAAGCTGCAAATATCAATCCATAGCAAAAAAAAAACTACAAAATATCAACTCATAGCAAATAAATCTCATTCGAATAATGAAAAATATCAACATGAGAGAGAGAAAAACTACAAACATCAACTAACAAATTACAATACCTCAACGGTAAAAAATCTTTTAAATAAAACACCACTGAACCCATGCCACTTACCTTATGGTCAAGAGTACTAACCACAGAATAAAAAAACTCATAACTAAACATAAAATTAAACGTCAATAAATATATCATAAAATCATCATCATTATCAAAATAAAAAACATAAACATCATTGCATCATCTTAAATCATCATCACCACATCATAAAACATGACCATTTCACCATAGAAAAACATCACACAGAAGATCACACATCATCATCATAAAAAACACACTAAGCATCACACATCATTATCACAAAAACACACAAACATCACACATCAGACACAACATCACACATCATCGACGTCTCAGTGATAAAACACAAAAGACTATAACACAAGATTTTGGCTCCGACGACACCACAGAAGACCCGTTGTCGGAGCAACAGTCACACACAACAATAAAACGCACAACAAACACACACTCACCGTCGTCTCAGTAGACCACGAAACTTTGGACATCGCAAACAGAGTTAAATTCGATGTGTTGAGCTTTGCGGCAGCGGCGTGTGGAGTTCACACGCTAGAGCTTTCATCCAGGGCGGAGCGCGGTCATCTCACGCGCCTTCTTCTCCAACGCCTGCTTCTTCCGCCGGCGTCGCACTCCTCTTCTAATAGTCAATCCTTCGCCGTAGTTGTGCTCCGCCTTGGATTCACCGGCGTTGTGGTCCGTCGGGATGCGCATCGCTGTGCGCCTTGGGAATCGTTGGTCACCGTGGATGCGCTGCCACATAATCATTGTGCACCGTGGATGCGTTGCCGCTGTGCTCAGCCTGAATGTGTCGTCGTCGGAATCGCTATGCGCCTACGGTGCAACCACCGCCAATTGGAGGAAGAGCGGTTGAGTGGCGAGGAAGAGGAACTGGAATTTGATCTGATTTCTAAAAATAAAAGTGATGTACATGTAGTTATTATATTTACAAGGTAAGTCCTCCAGTTTTTAAGTCCTAAACCCTAATAACCCAATCTATGCAACTCAAAAATTTTATCTTAATTTTTTTTTATAAATTTTCATTTAGATCTTGGCATTTCAATAACTTGTAGATATATCGTCTTTTATGAGAAAGACTCTTATTTCTTTTCTTTACTTAAAAAGTTGTTTAAAATCAGACTTTATATTACGATTACCCGTCAACTCAAATTAGTAATCGAATCGATTGTGTGTACAGTGTACATCAGTAAAGGAAACCGGTCCACTCCGGTTCCGACCGGTTTCTCCTATTTCCTCGGATTGATTAAGAAGTAAAAATCCCTCTCCAAAACCCTAGGCTGCAACTCGTGCCATTTGCTCAAGAGATGGCGAAGAAGAAAGAGAGGTCGGTGAATGTTTCGGGTAAGCCCAAGCATTCCCTGGACGTCAACAGAAATGCCAGCGCCACCAAAAATAGCGGCGCCAGGACCGCCGCCACCGTCCGGCGGCTGAAGATGTACAACACCAGACCCAAGCGCAACGCGCAGGGCCATATTCAGAAGCACGATTTGCAGTCCAAGGAATTGCCGTCCACTAGAATCCAACCTGACCGCCGGTGGTTCGGTATGAAATCATGAATTGCTGAGAACTAAGTGCATTTTTTACGTGTGTTTTATGTTTGATTTAAGTTGTAATGTGTGTAATTTTGTGCAGGGAATACTAGGGTTGTGAATCAGAAGCAGCTGGAATATTTCCGTGAGGAGCTGACTAGTCGGCTTTCAAGTAATTATAATGTTATCTTGAAGGAAAGGAAGCTGCCACTATCACTCTTGAACGATCGTCAAAAGGTTAAAAAAAAGGAATTCTTTTAGTTATCAATGTGATCTTTTTTATCTTCCCAATGAATTATTCCCCCTGTCAAGAATGTGTTATGTCCGTTTTGCGATTTTAAATCGATGTTTTTTATGCTGACTGCTATGAATTGCTTATGATAATATTATTCCCTGGTGAGATGATTTGAAGGCTCTAGTTTTTTTGATATTTTATGGTGGTCATCTGGTATTTACGGATTTCTTTCTTTCTTTCTGATTTTAAATGGTGAAGCAAGCTAGAGTTCATCTTCTGGATACAGAGCCTTTTGCTGATGCGTTTGGACCTAAGGGGAAGAGGAAGCGGCCGAAGCTTCTTGCATCAGATTACGAGGCACTAGCGAAAAGAGCTGATGGTTCTCAAGGTAGCAAACTGACACGCTATTCCCTATTTAAAATTATCAGTCACCAGGCTATTCCCTATTTAAAATTATCAATCACCAGGCTTGGAGATGCTGATGAAGATGATGTTTCTATTTTCTCAATTATGCAGATGCTTTTGAAGATAAGCATGGTGCCAGCACTTCTGTTGAGGAAAATGAGGATGGTTTCCGAGACCTTGTACGCCATACAATGTTTGAGAAAGGTCAGAGTAAAAGAATATGGGGTGAACTTTATAAAGTGATAGATTCTTCAGATGTTGTTGTCCAGGTTGGTGGGAACTTTTTCAATATAGCCTTCATTGTTTATAAGGATGCTCTGTGGGTTTTGAGCTTAATTGTATGCATCTTGTTTTCAGGTTTTAGACGCTAGAGATCCACTTGGTACAAGATGTTATCATCTGGAGAAGCACTTGAAAGAGCACTGCAAGCATAAACATATGGTTCTATTGCTAAACAAGGTTCTTGCCCTTTGCTTTGAATTGCTATACCAAATGCACATTGTAATTGAATCTATTCCGTATTTCAAAATTCACTACTTAAATTTTGCCTCTTGTATTTACTCAGTGTGATTTGGTTCCTGCCTGGGTTACCAAAGGATGGCTTAGAGTACTTTCAAAAGAATATCCTAGTTTGGCATTCCACGCAAGCATCAACAAGTCCTTTGGCAAGGTATGCACAGTTGTTTACTGTTCAAGCATGAAAGGCTACTGATGTTTCATAGATCAAACTTCAAAGAATTAGACAGCTAACCATAGACATTAGCAGAAAATAAGGATAACATGAATGTTGAGATGAATTCGTAGCATGCTGAAATAGATTAAGTATGTGTTTCATGGCCCCAATTGACAATAAAATGAGATACTCTCTGATGATTTTTGATGCACCAGAACCATTGTGGTGGGTAGAAATAAGAGTTTCTTACTCGAATTTAAAATGGACTGATAGAGTTATCAAATCAAAAGAGAATACTCTATGATCAGTATTTGAGTTTAGAAAGAGTTTGAGAGAATGCTATGGTAAGAGTAATACCTTTGGATGATGCCCGATACACTTTAATGTTACTCAAATTTAAAATTGATGGAGAGAGTTATCCAATCAGTAGAGAACAATCTAAGAACAGTACTTTGAGTTCAGAAAGAGTTTGGGAGAATGCTATGGTAAGAGTAATACCTTTGGAAAAAGCATCATACACTTAAATGATAACATGTTTGATAGAGTATGTAGCAATTTATCATTAACATGGCTGACCAACATTGTTGGATTAAAGCGAATGCCAATTCCAAAAAATTGCTTATGCATGCCTTCTTCGCTGTTATTTAGCTGTAACTTTGTCCCCCTTTTGGTTGTAGGGCTCTCTTTTGTCGGTATTGAGACAATTTTCACGATTGAAGAGTGATAAGCAAACTATATCTGTGGGGTTTGTTGGTTACCCCAATGTTGGGAAGTCATCAGTTATCAACACTCTGCGTACTAAGAATGTAAATTTTCCCCTCCATTTATTTGCGCATGGCATGATTTTTTCGTTTCCCTAGATACATTACATGTGTTTGAAACTTTTTTGAAGCAAATAAATTGAGTACACGAAAAAAAACATCTGAGATTTTTTTTGGCATTATCTGTACAAGGCTATGCACCAACCTGTATATGGTCTTCCCCAGTATATTTAATTTGATTCTTGTTCACTTATCAACATTCTATCTATTTCCTTGATACAGGTTTGTAGGGTTGCTCCTATTCCTGGAGAGACCAAAGTGTGGCAATATATTACACTAACAAAGAAGATCTTCTTGATTGATTGCCCTGGAGTTGTATATCAGAGTAGTGATACTGAAACTGATATTGTCTTGAAGGGCGTGGTATGCATGGCATTTCCTTGGCTCTTTTGAAATTGTTTCTTTGCATTTTCAAATGTTCAGTTTACTGATTGCCATCTCTGTTACAAAGTATGATGACAGAATTCCAATAGCACTCGTGGCTTTTTTTTCTTAACTTGCATTAGCAGTAGTAGTTTCGTTCGGTATTTTTCATTCAAACGTACCTGTACATCTATATAAAATGCTGACTGTTTTTACTTCTTTGCAGGTTCGTGTAACTAATTTGCACGATGCTTCGGAGCACATTGGTGAGGTTTTGAAACGTGTTAAGAAGGAACACCTTCAGAGAGCATACAAGATACAGAGTTGGTGCGTACTCCAAACCACCAGCTGGCATTTTAGCGTTTTTGCTCCCTCCATGAAATTTTGCATTGACAATCAAAGAATTAATGCCTCAACACTTCTGTCTTTGTGCTCAGCTGTCTATCATCATGTTTTTCTGTTGGTTTTGCAAATACCTCAACACAATTTCTGAACCCCCTTTTTTCCTTTCTTTCCAGGGAAGATGATAATGACTTCCTTGTTCAATTGTGCAAGGCAAGCGGAAAACTTCTAAGGGTGAGTGTACCATCTGAAATTATAGTATTTGTTGTACCGTAGTATTGTGTGCCTCTTCTATTTACTTCCATAAACCTAGGAGCCAACCAGTCATGTAGAATTGTCCTTGATGTGTGAAAGAGATCGTAGTTAAATGATGTTGCATGATTTGTAGTATATGTTTTGTGATAAAACTTCCAAATTGCTCAATTACCCTTGATTGTGTTATCTTTATTTCAATTCAGGGAGGTGAACCCGACTTGATGACAGCTGCAAAGATGGTTCTTCATGATTGGCAGAGGGGTAAAATTCCATTCTTCGTCCCACCCCCAAAGCTAGAAGAAGAGTTGGCCGAAGGAGGACCAGAAACACTAGCCATAGAAAATGGTGAGGCCAAGGATGATGATCAAGCATTAGCAGCGAAGAAAGCTATTGCAGATGTTATTTTGTCGCAGCAGTTGAAAGAAGTTCCAGTTCAAGTAGACCTTTTCACGGAAACTGAGTTAAAGGGTGACAACGACGTCGATAAGGGTGGTGATGACAATGATGATGAGAGTGATGATGACGATGATGAGGACGAGGTATGATATACAAGGTCACACACTTCAGCTCCGCTCCAATTTTTGCGTGTACCTTTTTTTCAGACAGAAACCTTAATGACTTGCACCCTGATTTGCGAGCTTGTGTTGTAGGCATCGCCTTATCTTTCCTTGGGCAAAGAAAATGAATACATAGATGTGATGCTCCTTTTCTCGTTTCTGCATTTTTTTCCCGGGTTGATGGCCTATAGGGGATGAGTATTTTGTTTCTCCAAATGCCAAATGATGAATTCTTCTCAGCGTAATAAAATTTGACACAACAGCGTAATAAAATGCATTTGATTCATGCCTAAATTTGACTTCACGGTCAAATTAAAATTATGTCACCTTGTGCATATTCATAGTCGATAATAACAAGTAATTTTCTATAAATGCCAAGATACGCAAATATTTCAGGACTATATAAAGAAATAATATTTTAAAAATCAGTAATATTGCAACACACACACACACACACCATAAATACTATTACATTTAAGTAAAATAGAACTACAACATCTGAACATACAAAACAAGAGTTGATGTGTACATGCCTCCAAGCTTTATTAGTAAACTCGTACATCAAAACCAACACACATTAATTTTATTACTGACCTCGTATGTTCAAACTCTTCAACTTATTTGGAGTTTGAAGTTGAAGATCAACACGAAAATAACATCTATCATGCTCTCTGATATAAGAGATGCGTCCGTTCATCAAGGTGACCACACGATTGTAGCAAATATTGAGAGTCATCCTTAGTTCTTCAGTGCATTCACTTCTCTCTCCACACGTCTTCAATGAGGTTGGAAGGAAGACCCTCTCCGGGGTGAGCCAAACTAAATGAAACCAATCAGTTCAAATCAATGCAACTTAAAAAAAGGAGTTAAGGATAGGATTTTCATACACATGATCATTGTACTATGTCAAATGTAATAAACTGAGCTAAAGGACCATACGTTTGTTCATATCTTATGTAAACATACCTTATCTGTAGATGGATGTACTCATGTCGACCCTGTATCAGTTTCGATCCCAGGGAGACCTTGATTTCCACCCAACCATCACAAACCGTATGATGCGCTACGCTATTCAACAAATCAGACAAAACCATCTGAATCTTTATGCCATCTCCAAATATGACTAGTGCCTTTGTCTGCTGTGGGATATCTGCGCTCAATCGTATGTTTTTCTCTTTCAGCAAAATCATAACTTGGCTAACCATAGCATCAAAAACTTTTCCCAGGATAAACTCTTCACATTGTAGTCCCCTCTCGCTGAAAACAAGGACAAGAAAAAACACTAAATAAGGTTGATGGTAACTTAAATGTCTGTCCAGATATAGTAAAACTGTAACTTATATATAGACATACCCTTCCACTGGACCTCCCAAGTTGATGTCATCAAGGAAAGACATTAACTGTCTTTCACAGCCACCACTGGTTTCGAGAAGCTTCTTCTGATCATCTGATAGAGCCATTACCATTCAATGGTTTTTTGATCTCTTGGCAAATATAAGCCACCTCTTTATTTCTGACTATGTTGCTCTCAGTTTCTAGTGAAGGCGGTGGTTGTTCATCGGCTGCAACTAACTGCAAGAAGCACAAGCATCCGACCATAGCTCCATGCTCATTGACTCTCTTATTTGCTGTTATGAACACCTCCACAAACTTACCCTTTCGATCAGAAAAGCCAAATGGTAGATTCTGTATATCATGACCACCGATTGCTTTATGTAGCATGATCATGAAATTTGCGAGAGAATCTTGATCCTTGAGTTGACATAGATCACCAAAAATTTCCCTTGGGAGGGTCTTACCAATAACCTCATGTCTCATGAAACCAGTTAACTTTTCCATGGCTGCGCTCCACTCAGTACAGCAGGCATTCTCATCGCAAGCAAATATAGGTGGAATTAGTGGGTTCGGACTATGTAAAATAGCATCGTAATCTCCCTGCAACCGGATGAAGTTATCCAGGACAACTTTCTCAGGAGTAAGATCTCGACCCACAAAACACTCCCACGACGTCATTCTTGTAGTCCTTGCTTGTACATGCATTAACAACAAGGTAAACAGCTGCATTTGATGGCTGTGTTTCAAAATTCTGCAGCTGCACTTGTATTTCCTGTACTTCCTCTCCTACAAATGGATGAGAATTAGTCATGAAAGATCGCATATAGATGAATCCTAATCACCATACAATTTGTCCAACTATTTTAAATTTGGGATAGTACTCAATTAGCAACAGCAGATGCGTATATAGAAGAGTTACATCAGCCATCAGGTGAGGAACTTAACCATATAAATAAAGAACAAATATGACAAGTTCAAAATCAGTGTCATTCACTTTAACCGCAGCAATCGTGTTGATAAGTAAATATTGAAAGGGTCATTCACTTCAACAGCAGCAATCAGGTTGATGATAAGTAAATATTGAAAGAGTCATCCACTTTAACAGCAGCAATCATGTTGATGATAAGTAAATATTTCATATTTCAAAGGAAGAGAAAGCATATTTACCTTGCAAAGCTCTGTGTAGAAGACTTTCAAAAGCTGCGCGTGAGTCTGTGTGAATGATTTCACCAGTAAGTGATTTTCCCATAGCTTCACTAGGTTGCAGACCAGTTAATTCAACCATCTTCTTGTTCCAACCATTGATAGAGCCACCTTTATCAACTCCAAAAATAGGGGCAGTTGCACCCTCTATCAGTCCAACCATTTCAGTAGCCATTGAGTTGAGCTCAGCTACACTACGCCCTGCAGAATCAAGCTGTGCTTTGGGAGTAGTATCACGACATGAGTCTCTCATTATAAGTTGCAAGGAATGAATGGCATTAATTTCTGCAGTGTCCCAGGGCAAACTTTTGTTTTTGATCACTTGAAGAAATACTTGGAAGGAAGACCTCGGGTGCATTGTCTCGCTATGGTCCCTGTCCCCAGCATGATGCATAGCACCTCCCCATCTGATTTCCTTTCCAGCATTGGACCTGAACCAAAACAGAAAATCGTACGATGTTATTCTAGCAGTGGCCATGCCACAAACTGCATCCCCAAGCAGAGCTGCACCCGGACAACCAGCTTCAACAAGGCTATCCGTAATCAATCCAGTGGAGTCTTTGTGGGTGTTTGTCAGCCACTCTACTATGTCCACCACTTGAGACTCCGTAGGGGTCACACCAACCAAACAACACCTCCCACCGTACACCATTGCAGCTCCATCGCATCTCACCAAATCCATCATGTTGGGAGATTGGCTCATGATACCAAAAGGAGCATTTCGCAATAGCATGTCAAACAGCACAGTCTGCATTTGCAGGACTCTCTTCTCGGCCTTTTGGGCGGCCAATTTCAGTTCCATCTGAAGCTGAACCGAAAAGGCCTGCATCAGAAATTGAAGAGCCTGACGGACAGGGTAAGTGATGTATCTTGGGGAGCTGTGGTGGCAGACTGTCAGTCCCCATAGCTTTGAAGGTTTATCTTGAGTTACCACAATTGCCAGCACCAGCGACGCAGTCGAACCCATGTTTGCCATGTACTTGTTGTGACAACCGTGTGCTGCTCGAAGGGTGGAAGTAACCAAGGTAACAGGCCTCTCTAGTGTTTCACTTTGAACAATCTTCGCAGGCGGAGCAGTGCAATCACATATCATCCTCACTCCGCTCTGCTTGAACAAGAAGCGAGCTGCTTGTGGAATGTCAGTAGCAGGATAATGCAGTCCCAAATATGCTTCCATATCAGACCTTCTAATCTCTGAAACAACCTCCCCATGGTCATCCTCGTCGTGAAACTTATAAATCATCACCCGTTCATACCCGGCTAGTTTCTGAACTTCCTGAACCAAAACGTTACACAAAACACCAAAATCTCCACCAGGTAGAGATTGCAGTCTAGCTATTGCCGTCACAGCAAGTTTTTGTGACTGCACAGTTTGGTTCATTACCATCGCGGGATGACTTGCTGGAGCAGGCTCAAAATCAATCATAATACCAACATCAATCGGTTGCAATATAGCATAAAAATACCTGCTCCTGAAATTAACACACACAGGGTTTATCATAGACGCGTTCCTAGACGCTGCCACCTTTACCAGTGAATCCATAACCTGTGCGCTAAAAAGGGTTCTTGCATCAACTCCGACCAGGCTTTCTGACTGAGGTTCTAAACCCAGCAACTCGCAACAATTTTCACTGAATGCAATTATTTTATAGGTGGATGTTTCAACTGTAATCATACAACCAAATGGCTGGATCAGTCCACCCCTCTGAATTTTTGATAAGTAAAAATTCATTTCACTGTCACTCATACTTTTTGAGCCTTTAACGTTTGACACCGATGCACAGTAATTAAACGACTCACCTGATTGCTCAAAAATTCATTACCATCAGATTCCATTAGCCCTCCCCTGTCGACCTTAAAGTTTTGTATTCCGATCATTTCTCCATCTTTCGACTATTACCTCCCTTCTTCGTTTACTTCCATTGTTCATCCAGACAAATGAAAAACAAATTTATTTTTAGGATGGGTGAGCTATGAACTGTATAGAAAATCGCGCATTCTTGGTTCATGTATTCTCACTCAAATATCAATTAATTTCAACTACCTGCATGTCGGAAATATTTTACTAATTTCGTGTGTCTTCGTGTCATCTTCTCCGCACATTTTCATGTCTCCGTGGCTTCTTCTCCGTCATCTTGGCATTCGTTAACTATGTGTCTTCTCGTATTATTGGAGTACTCTCATTCAAACCTCATAGCCTAGGACTCTTCACATTAATTATAACGACGTGGTTTTACATCCATTTGACACGTTTCATCTCGCACTATTATCATGTACTAGGTTTTTTTCCCCCGAAACATACATGTACTAGGTTGTGGTAGGTTCTTCTCTACCTGTGACGCTATTATCACGTAGGCTCTTGTATGTGTTATATTTTATTTTGGGACATAAGTGTTAATATAATGAGTCCGTCTCTTGAAAGACGGTCTTTCCATAAGTCATGGAAAGACCAAGGTTTAAAGTGTAAATTAGA
>JAULKJ010000011.1:297509-307530 GCA_032355405.1 Rubia balearica | reverse complement strand
GAAATGAAAAACAACCTTTTAACTTCCCATCATATACATTTGTCATGATACTATTGGACTATCATCTTAACATATTTAATCTCATACCATACAAAATTTTCTGGTAATATAACTTGAATTTTTCGTAACATATATTTCCAGATTTTTTACAAGATATTAGTAGTAGTTAGATATTGATACACGTACACCTACCTCCAAAGACCACATTTTTGCTTAAAAACAAGTTACGAAATCATGTTTTGTGCATGCTATTAGGTATTTTACGTTGTACAATCGCTGTATAGAACAATTACCGGATTCTCCGTAGGCGGCGTCGGCCGGGGAAACCTTGGAGCCGACAGCAGCAGCACCGATGAGGACAGTGAGAGCCAACCTGCGGGAAACGGAACCGACATCGGCCGCCTTCTGGGCGCGGCAGATTAGGTGGGTGGGCTTAAGGGAGAATGTGGAGGGTGATCTTGCTGGTGTGGAAATGGCATGGTGGGGGTGCAAGAAACAGGCTGCAGCTGTTGAGGCCATTTTTGCTATAAAAAACTGTTTTTTGGTTTGGATTGTTGGATATGAAATGTTGAGATGAAGAAGAGGAGGCTAATTTTTTTGGTTTGTTTTAGGTTTTTGTTTTTGTGTGTTGAGTGGATTTTGGGACATGGGAACTGGATTTTTGGATAAGGTTTTATAGGCTGTTATGTTTTCTGATTTGCTGTGCTTTGTAATGCTATCTCCATGTCATGCAGAGTAGGGTCCAGGCTGGAGAAAGGAAGAAAAAATTACAGTAAGAAACGTAAAAAGACAAAATCTTGAGAAATAGCGTATTTCTATAAACTTATGAAAAGACGGGTTATGGAAAGACCGGTTGAATTAAAATCATGGAAAGGTAAAAACCTTTAGTTATAATATTAAAATTTTACTATGCAACGTGTAATAGTTATAAGTTTATGAACCAATTAATGCAACCCAAAAATTTTATCTTAATTTCTTCTAATTTGTTATTTAAACCTTGATCAATTCATAATTTATGGAAAAACCATTTTCAAGAGACGGACTCAAGTAGAAAACCAATCTTTCTAGAGCTTCAATTAACGAGGAGGATGTTTAGCAAAAATAAGATGAACGGTTATATTTGAGCTATCTTTTGAGAGACTGTCTTTCTATAAGTTATGGAAAGATTAATATTTAAATAAAAATTAAAAGAAGTCAAGATAAAAATTTTGAGTTACATTTTTCAAGTCATAAACTTAGAACTATTACACGTTACGTAATAAAATTTTAATATTGTAAAAAAAAACTTTTACCTTTTTATAATTTAATTCAACCCCGTTTTTCCATATGTCTGTGGAAAGATAATTTTTCCTAAAACTTTGTCACTGTGTTTTTATATTGAATGTCCTTCTATATTAAAACTAATCAAGTCCACGATTAGAGTCGCCGTCAGCAATATCAGAAACCGCATTGCCATTGCCTTGCCGGAGTTTTAGCTCCCAAAATTCTTGCCTCCAACACTAGCGCCAACGCTTTCGGATTCTCGAATCTTACTCTTTCCATAAAACCGTAGAGGGTGATACAAAACGGTTTTAGAGAGAATGAAGAATAATTTAGAAGGCTTTACTGAGCATACAAATTTTTTTAGAGAGAATGGAGTATAATTTATGAGGCGTTACAATGACAATGGAACTCTAAATTGTTCCAATACAATATTTTTAAAACTTAAATTACACTCTCCCCATAACACAGTTACAAGACATGCATTTTCTATTTTTTTAATTCGATGGGTATTTCGCTTGAAAAATCATTCTGTCAGTTTACTGTTGCCGCCCAATCTTTCCATCACCGTCAAATTTCGATTGCAAGATTGCGTCACAAAGAGATTGCATTGGTCGGGAATTCAAATGTTGTTGAATCATAGGGAAAAAACAAAGGGTTTTAATAGGTTTTTCATCATTCAATTCGACGGTCTTGGTTAAGGGCAGGCTCAATTTCGCTGCCGGCCATAAAATCTCAGATTGTGATTCTTTTATGAAAAACAATGTAGCTACTGGACAATGTTGTGAGGTGATGAGGTGAGGAAGGCCACCTGATCAAGAACTTAGTGCAGAGCTCAGTGAATCTTCAGGATCTACAATGAAACATTCAAATCCAAGTCACTGCTGTCATGTATGCAGGGAAGATGACGAGTCTACGTGGAAGATAGGAATGTACCAAATCGAATTCGGGTTTGAAGCCAATTGTCTATTACTTTCGGGAGGAGTCGTTTGTAAACCTAATTTTACTTCGTCAAGGATGAACTAAACTACCATTTTTTGTTTTATTAAAGCCAAAGTCCCCCAATTCTTGAAAATTACTACTCCCCTCTCGATTGAACCAGTTGGGTAGCTATTGTCACCAAAAAGCTCCCAGCCAACCACTACCACAATTAACCGCTAGTCACCGCAACCTAGTAGTGTCAGCACAGAAGTGGTGGATACGTTTAGAAAGCTGAACACAAAAATAGCGTGTCCGCTCAAAAACTGAACACAAAAGTAGTGTAGCCAGTCTCGATGGCTGGACACAAGATCTGTGCATCCGCTCTATAAGGCCGTACACACCAATTATTATAAATTAACGGATAAAAACATATGCATGCTTATGCAAGAACAAGAGAGAAAAATAATCCCACATCAGTAAAGCAAACTCTTAAATCCCCATATCTCAATCAAATATAACAATCCATAGTGAGATCGAGCATTACTCTTCAGTCATACAATCAAGGAATCAATCTAATTCCATATTATTCAGTTCATCCTGCCACATTGTACATATTTCTTGCTAACTGCATTCTAATCATTCTTCCTCCCCATGAACCTTCCAGTTGGTATTTTTCTAAGTAAACCCCTATCAAGCTTTCTGTATTGGCCTTGAAACTGTCCCAGGACATTGAAAATAAATCCATCAACTTGATCATCGTACCTTTCGTAGAGTGCTGGTAGTGTGTGTGCGCCAACAATACCTGGAATACGGGTATTATGTGACATGTAGATCTTTTGCAATATGAAGTGTAATATTGTTAGTCTAGGTAGAAGATGGGGGGAAAAATCCTCTTTTACGTGGAATAATGATGCCATAACTCGTGGAGCATTCATATCAAAGGATCCGACACACAATCAGCTAGATCATTAATGAACTTGGCAATCTAGTTTTTACATGACTAAGAATGAAACTACAGTGATTAAAATTTCAGAAATAGCTTATAACTGGGAATGAAAAGATGGATAGTGTGCAAGAAGAAACCGAACGCGAGTTATGTCAAGGAAAGGTATGCTTTCAAGCACAAGGAGAATATAGTTATTTATGCGCAAAGGTACTTTGGCTTACCTAAGAACAGAATCGTCATGAAGTTGCACCAGCTTGATATCACAGCAACCGCAAACAAGCTCACTACAACCTGAAAAGGGGTTTAAAAATTTCTGGTCAGCCACCGGGCACTGTTTTTAAGATATGGAACTAAAAACAGCAATTTCCTTTAAAAATCATCTGAACAAATGCTTGACCTGGAAACTGCAAATTACAGACACGGAACTACCATGGCTGATCAAAATTATGCGAAAGATACCAAATAAAAGGTTTCGAATTGGTGATGAAATGAAACAGACAAAAATGTTTTATATGCTGCAAATGACTCATAGACAATGGTTCATAAGTAGGGCATGGCCTCTAACAATAAAAGATAATGGTAATCACCTGTGGACCTGTGGGCAAGAATATATATTTAGTTCCCACACGGTAACAATGTCATCATGCTTACTAATATCGTCAGTAGGTCTATCCAGCGGAAAATTACATGATTTAGTTTAAAGCTAGCAAGGTACACATAAGCCCTTTCAACATTCACAACAAGCTTTGAAAAGGAAAGTGAAGGCTTTGACAAGAACGACAAAATCAATAGAAAATAGGGAGAAATATACTTTCATAGCTTCAGGCTACCAGTGTATATGGGATGAACAAACTTTGAAACAGAATCTCGATGGAATGTTTATCTGAATTTGTGTCCAACAGATTCACAAGTACAAAAGTTCAACTGCAATACAAAATGATGATATAGAGAGCTTCAGCTTACCATCAGAAATTGCTTGATGTCTCCTCCGCATGCAATTTCCTGAATATAGTATAGAGCACGATTGACCTGATAACTTGCGGTCTTGGCAGCATTGATGAAGAGCTCATCAGGGATTACCAGACGCGGAACATCATGGCGTGATCTATCACCATAAATATTTCCAAAGTCAGTGTCTAGAAAGATCATCAAACTCATGCAAAAAAATCCAAGTTGTATCCAGAAAGAAAAGGAAAAGGGAGGGTGAAGGGAACCTGTTTAAAAGGCCCGAAGCATTCGACCAGACAAACTGAGCAATCATGCCAAACACCAGACCAAAGCATATCAAGGAGAGGAAATGGTAATTGAGCCATTCAAAAAGCACCCAAACAATCGTAGCACCAGCTAGAAAACCCGCTGATATCTTCTTGTTTCTCCATAGCATAACATCGGCAGCTGTTTACATGTATGGTAAACTTGATGATTTAGCAACTGACAGTGTAAGACGATAGTAACATGAAGAAACAACAGAACAAAATATACAGGAAACTTACATTTTCCACCTCCCAAAATATGGTGAACAGGTTTCTCGCGCCCAAACAATCTATTGAACTGAGAAGAGACTGATCTCTGTTCCTCAAAGAATGACCCCGATTTCTGTCTCGTTAGACCATCAGAAAGTGTATCCACGATGTTGTTTACAAGATTTTCAGCTGATATACCCTCAGGCATTTTTCCAATACTGCAACATATGAACAAACAAAATATCATCAATATAAGAGACTTACTTTTAGGGACTGCTAAAGTACGTAAGTATCAATAAATGAAATATTTGCACAATTAAAAACAGGAAATGTGAGGAAAAAATTGCTGAAGCAATGATTACATGGAAAGAAAAGAAAAAAGTGACTTCTTTTTTCCACATTGCCAAAGCAAATTCTATAACAAAAAAGCTACTGCAATAAAGACCGTCATAAACAACCCATTAAAGTCAAATTAGAGAATTCATTCTTAATAGAAACCAACCGATTTCCAGTCAAAATCAGTTCTTTATCCGTTATCTGGAGTCTAATTTATCCATAAAAGGGGAATCTTCACAAGCTTTACAATTTACATCACACAAACAAAATCAAGAACACCACAAATAGAAAATTAACAGCAGACAAGCTGAAAAAAGCCAAACTTTTAGCTCAGACATCATAAAAACACAAAAAGGCTGAAGGGAAAAAAGTCCCAGATAACATAGAATTTACCGCAGACAATAAAAGACAAAATCCAGCAACAAGAAAGCTAATGAACAGATTTTGAGCACAGAACAACAAAATCAAGGAAATGAAGTTCATCATTAGCTAATCATCCTCAAAACACACAAAATAAAGCAGAAAAGAGAGCGGAGAACTAACCGGAGGGTTATTACAATGGATTATGAATGTAGAGAATGGTAATTTAAATGGGTGTTCGATGATTTCGATGTTGATTTCTTTCGAGTATATAGAGAGCAGCAGAAGAAGAAACGGGGAGAGCAACTGGGCAGTGATGAATAACGTGACGCTTTAAAAATAAAATAAAATAAAATAAAATAATGCATCCAATGGGTATTTTTCGGAAAGGAGCGCAGGCTGGGATAGGATTGAATATTGGGCGAGGGTGATAGTTTCAAAACGAGGTTCGATTCTTTTCAATTTAACTACTCCAATATTATATAATTCAATTAATTATTTATTTCAGATTAATAAGTTTTGAGTCCGTCTCTTGAAAGACGGTCTTTCCAATTTCAGATTAATAAGTTTTGAGTCCGTCTCTTGAAAGACGGTCTTTCCATAAGCATTGGAAAGACCAAGGTTTAAAATGTAAATTAGAAGAAATCAAAATAAATTTTTTTGGTTGCATGAATCGGGTTATAAACATTATAACTGCTACACGTTACACAATAAAATTTTAATATTGCAACTAAGACCTTTTACCTTTTATTATTTCAATTAAATCTCGTCTTTCCATAGACTTATGGAAAGGCAGTTTTTCCCAAGACTTTGCCATAAGTTTTTCAATTTTAAATTAATTTTTTATGAAGATATTTTTATAAGAGCCCATCTCTTGAAAAAAACAGTTTAAAACAAATTTTAATGATTTTTTTATAAGAGTACGTGTCTTGAAAAATAGTTTTTCCATAAGTTATGCAAATGTAAGATTTAAATTGCAAATTAGAAGAAATAAAGATAAAAAATTTGGATTACATTAATCGTGTCATTAACTTAACTTATAGGGTTTACATTAATCCCTAAACCCTAACTTATGTTTATGGAAAGACATAATTTAATTAGAATAATAAAAACATAAAGGATTTTAGTTTCAATATTAAAAATTTATTATGCAAGGTGCAGTAGTTATAAGTTTTATGACTCGATTAACGCAACTAAAAAAAATTATCTTTAGTTTTTTCAAATTATAATTTAAACCTTGGTCTTTTCATAACTTATGAAAAACCATCTTTCAAGAGACGAACTCCATTTAAAAAAAATCATATTTCTAATTAAATGAGTGAAATGCGTTTTTAACCCTATATTTTGGGCGAACGTGCAGAAATGACCTTGTAAAATATGAAAGTGCAAAAATAACCCTGAAAATCGTTAACCAAATTGTTAACAACCAATTTGATTGGAAATTGATGAAAAGACCATAATACTCCCAAGTTTAAAAATACAAAAATAAAATAAAATATGAAAATACACCTTTACCCTTTAATCTCCATTTCCTCCATTTCAATCTCCATTTCTCTCCGGGATACCCTCTTATCTCCATATCCTTCTGCCGCTA
Source organism: Rubia balearica (assembly GCA_032355405.1). Lineage (NCBI taxonomy): Eukaryota > Viridiplantae > Streptophyta > Magnoliopsida > Gentianales > Rubiaceae > Rubia > Rubia balearica. Next base: position 300,650 of record JAULKJ010000011.1, on the reverse strand, counting down.
ATCTCCACTTCTCTCCATCTCCATTACTATAAGCTGCATCTCCATTTCTTTCCGTTGGGGTTGCATTGAGGGGAAAGTGGTCAAATTTGTGCTGGGAATGGCTCAGCGGGGGTTGAGGGCACGACGGAGCGTAAGTTAAGGGCGCGACGGAGCATGGGTTGAGAGTGCGACAGGGCTAGGGTTGAGGGCGCAGTGGGGTAGAAGGGGAGTGGCGGCGAGGCTGGGTGACGTCGGGCAGGCTAGGGTTTGCAGTGGGTGGCGTCAGGGTAGGATTGGGTAGGGTGGCACCGAGGCTAGGTGACGTCGGGAGGGGTGGAGTCGACGGAAGAGGGTTTGCAGTGGCATCAGGATAGGTTGGCATCTAGGTGGGATTGGGTAGAGTGGCGTCGCAGTGCTGCCGGGGTCGGGTGGCGTCAGGTGGGGTGGAGTCAGCTAGGGTTTTGTGGTGGCATCGACGGGTATTCGCTGGGCTTAGTGGTGGTGGTCGATGGGACGGGGTGGTGGTGGCAGAGATGGTGAGGAACGGTGTTTAAGGTAGCAGATGGTGAGAAACAGTGGTGAGGCGGCGGATGGTGAGACACGATGGTGAGGCGGCCGATGGTGAGGCACGATGGATGGTGAGGTGGTGGGCACATCAGAGAAAGCATAAATCAGATTTGAGAAAATGAAGATTTAGATGAAGCAGAAATCAAGGTTCTGGCCGTCAGCAGTGGCGGCGGCTGGTGGTTGGCAGTGGAAATGGCGGCAGTTGACGGCGGTGCTGGGGTTGATGAAAAGAAGAAGAAGCCAGCTGAAGAAGAAGAAGAAGAAGAAGAAGAATTGAGGGGTGAAATGATCTTTAGATATTTAGTTTAAAAGTTAGGGTTATTTCTATCTTTTCATGTTTAATCAATGGGTGTATTTTTTGAATCAAAGCCGGAATTGAGCAAAATGAGTATAATTGCACTATTTTATCAAAATATAGGGTTAATTTTACACTTTCAAATTTTACAGGGTTATATCTACACTTTCTCAATTTAATATGGTTATTTTTCACTTTTCCCAATTTAAATTCATAAGTTTGATACCACCCCATGTTGTCCTGTTTATAAGGTTACATTTTTACTAATTGAGAGGGTGAAAAGGTAATTTAATAATACTCGGGGTAGTAATTTGACAATTCACGTGGAGGAGGCCAAATTGGTCGTTTTACAAGAGGAGGTCGTCAACGATTGGTCCAAACAGATTCCGTCTTGCACGAGAATTGTGTTAATAGGTGCCTAATTAATGAAAAGTTAGTAAAACACGTTACTTGTTTTCTTAATTTGTAGTTTAAAGTTCCTAGATATGGCGACTTTAATTTGTTAAGTTTTTTAAAAAATAATCATTCATTGGTGCTGGAAAAAACGCTCATCATCGATTACAACAAGTGTAATTGACATCCAATCTAACGGGACTCTATCAATAAATAACATATTGCAAGGATATCTAAATTACGTGTCAACCAGAATAATTGTCTGTACTAAACCCAATAAAAACTAATAAAATATTAAATAAATTAGAATCAAGTTAAAAAAATACTCCTTCTGTCCCAGCCTATTTTATACATTTGCTTTTCTACCACTATTCTCTATCAAAGTTTGACCGCATATTTGAATAGATATATGAGCAACAATATTATCATATGTGATATTGTTCAATTCGTCGTAACAAGTTGTATCTAAATATCAATTTTTTATTTGCCGTTATTACACGTAGGCAAAGATATTAACGGTCAAACATGTTTCTTGAGCAACATGATAATGATTGCTGTGCAACTGTTTGTACTCATTGTATATATGAATACACACAACAATTATTTGTGGGTTTTACATTCTATCATGGTATCTGTCAAATCTCTCTAAAATTCCTGGCTTTTATCTCTCTTTTCCCGAAATTATCATAATAAATTACTGTCCAGTTTTCCGACCGATCTCTGACGTTCTCCGCCGCCGTCCACCTATTTTCCGCTGTTGGCTTCTTATTCTCTTCACTATAAGCTAAATTCCTATTGCTGGACTTCTACTAAGAATTCTCCTTGTTGCCATCTAGTCTCTTCGCTGCTGTTCGTCGCTTCGTAGATCGTCGTTCGTTGCCCCACCGATCGCCATCCCTCGACGCCAACCAGATCGTTGTCAGTTGTCCTCTCTTCTCCGGTGAGTCTCCATCTCGGCCGATCCTTTTCGTTGCTTTAGTCTAATTTCATTCCATGGTCGATATCATCGTCATCAATTTCAGTTCGCCGTCTTCTCTGATTTAAGCTTCCGTTAAGTCTGGTTCAGATCCAAGCGCCCGCAAGTCTCTCCCCAGAAGCGAGTGCACGAGCGTGATCGGACGCACCTTATTCCCTTCAGCGCGTGATTTCACTAGACTCTTCCCTGCCACGCATGATTTCATGCATCCTGCTGTTCTTCCAAAAGAGTGTCAGCAGTCTCCAGCAGTTTGTCGCAGTTTCCAAAAAAATTATGGATTCTTTTGATCAACTCGAGTGTCAATGGTGTCACGTCTCGGGTCATATTGCTATTCTTTTCCTAAATTACACGATGATGGTACTAGTTGCAGTGTCGGTCACTTTGCCTCGACATGTCCTCATTTGGTCTCTCGGGTTTTTTTCCTTCCTCTTTACCTCATATTTGCTGGATAGCTGATTTTGGAGCGACCAACCACATGACTTGTTCTCAGTCCTCTCATGATCGTGTGAATCCTTATTCTGGTAACCGTCGTATTTTTGTTGGTAATGGTTCTGTTCTTAACATTACCTATGTTGCTTATTCTCGGTCTCTGATTCACTATCCTTGTCTGATGTTTTGGTAGTTCCTCATATTACTAAAAATTTGCTGTCTATAAGCAAGTTGATTCGGAATATGTATGTTATTATTTGTTTTGATGATTCTTCTTTCACTATTACAAACAAGTTTACTAGAGATGTTATTGGCAAAGGCCATCTTGATAGTTGCTTATATGTTTTAGATTGTGATGGTGCTGTTTTCTCTACCTTTGTTGCATCTTGTGCATCTAAAGCATCTTTTGAACTTTGGCATAGTCTATTGGGTCATGTGCCTCACAACATCATTTTATCTTTGAGCAAGTCTGGATGTTTGTCAGTTACTAGTTTGCTGCCTA
>JAULKJ010000011.1:283872-297409 GCA_032355405.1 Rubia balearica | reverse complement strand
ATTGAAATCAATGGCTTCCAGGGTTAGATTGACACATACATCAGAAAGTTAGGGTTATTTTGGCACTTTCTCATTTTGCAGGGTTATATTGGCACTTTCAACCTAAACGTAGGGTTGTTTTAGCACTTTAATATATTAATTATTATAATAGTAAATCATATCACGAGGATGAATATATCATCTCAAATTGCCTTTAGTTAAACAAAATAAGAACTTTAATTTTCAAGCTAATGCTTTTTTATTTAACTAGCCATTAACTAATTACATAACACAAGGTTATTTATGAGATTATTGAATTTAATTCGAACACGCTCAATCTGCTTTATAGCAACAACCGATAGGTAGATTATACGTCAACTGAACTGATGCATTATAAATCCCGAAACCATGATTATACCATCGATAAGTAGAGTATACGTCAACCAGACTGATACATCACGGACCCTGATACCGACCCTCCAACAGTCTTTGCCGGAGAATAGTTGACCGTCCAAAACATGGTCCCTCCGAACTTGGGAGACTTCTGGAGGATGGGGAGAACAAAGTAGTAGTAAGGATCAACATACATGTATCCTCCGCCGGGCGTCGCCTCCGGGTACGACGGCGTCCCCATCACCAGCTTATTAACCCCCGGATAATCATGCCACGCATTCCACCTCGCCAGCAGCTTCTTCGAGTTTGCCCCAAAATCATCGGACATTTCCTCGTACTGGCACGAGGAATCGTTGAAGAACTTCACCCACACGTAGTCGAACACCCCGAGTTTGATGGCGCCGTCCATGTAGCGGTCCGGGATGCGGCATTTCGGGGCGGTTGTTAGGTACACTTTTCTGGTTGTGGTGCTGAGGGAGTGGAGTTTTCCGGCTACGTACTCCCAGTGCTTGTCGGAACCGGATTCGATGGCGAAGTCGATTCCATCCAGCACGGCGTCGCCGAGGGGGCGGGAGGCGGAGGCACCGCCGAGGAAGTTGTTCCAGAGGTAGGAGATGAGGAAGTCGGCGTCTTGTTGGGTTTCCAGGGTGTAATTCGGGTCGGGGCCTCCGATGGAGAGGAAGACCTTCACCTGTAGAAGTATTGTGATGAAATTTCATTAAAAAAATTTAAAAATTGAAACAAAGGTAAGAAATGCACTCTCTATCATTTCAACTTGCAATTAACTATTAGTTTATTCAACATTTCTTAAGTTTGACCCTAAAATTGAATTGGTAAATAAGTGTTCATCCTATACATGGTTAGATTCGTTATAACGTATATTTTTGAAATATCAAATTTTCACAAGTTTTAATCATCCTTAATGAAAGATATTAAGAATCAAACATTTTTCAAGTCAACTGTCAAAAGCCAAAGTGTGCAGCTTGAATTGGGACGGGGAGTGTTGCGTTTTTATTGTTGCCTCACTTCGTGTTTTATGTTGACCTCAAATTCATTGAATTAATTTGCGTGTTAAAATTTCAAAACTTGTCAGATTTTAGCGGGCAAAAGATATCGTATTCACAAACTCAAAACTTGCGATAGACCAAATATATCGTGCTTGAGTTGTTTTACGAAAAATTGGTGGACATTTATTTGTTGGTGTATGGAATACTTTTTAGTGAAAGGGAGTTATGTACAAAGAATGAGAAGGCAAAAACAGAGTAGCCCTTTCCATCTGGTTTTTTATTATAAAGCGAAAAGAAATTAACCAAACTAAAATTAATCATTAGTTTAAAAAAATAACAATAAACCAAAACTAAACTAAATAGTACCAATTCAAATTTGCTGAATTATACTGAGCAGAAGTGCAGATAAACATAAAACAATTCCTCGTCCATTCAAAGAAAAGAAAATAGTATTATGGTAAAAGAAAGTCTCATGAAAGACGGCATGTTCATAAACTTATCGACAGTTTATTGTATTTTTTACTTTTTAAAAAAATAATAATTACATACAAGCAACCAAATTACATATAAACCTAAGTAGGAGACACCACCATTGAATCTATTGAAGCTCAGTGAAGCATGAAACTCCATCTATTTGACTAGGTAGAGACGCCCTCCTGAGAATACCCAAACCCTACACCACCAACGAACCGTCATCGCCAAAATCGGAACCACTACGATTCCACCATCATCGACTTTCTGTAGGTTGGGAAATCACAACGGGAACCATCGACACGGTATCATGACGGTGGGTAATCTCTATCAAGAAATTGCTCTAATATATTCACAATTTTTTATGAGGTGTGTTTCAAACCCTGGACCTTTCTGTTATAGCGAGTGTGGCTTACCACTAAACCATGTCCAATTCACCATTGTATTTTTTAAATATTGTAGTTAAAAAATTAAAACAAGTAATAGTTCGTATTTGAACGTGAAAATTAATAATAAATATAATATGAAAAATATATTTTTATTTTTAAAAAAAATTGGTATGTAATTTAACAAATGCATGGATACCACTCTTAACGCAATATTCTACCTGACCCGTTTATACATCAATTGAGTAGGGACAAGATAAAGAAAAATCTATTTATTCTGATCCCCAATCATGATTCGATTGCAGAAATCAACAAGGATTCAAGAACAGAGTATGTAGCCAAAATTCCAATATGCTCACCAAACCTAATATGTCTGTATCTTCTCCAGGAAATCAGAGCAAGAAATTAACCTGAAAATTGAGCAACAAGCTACAAACATACACAATCACTTTATCTCGACAGTCGAAGAAATCAACCTGAAAATCGAGCCTATGTTACCTGAACTCGCCTTTAAGTGTCCGACGAGGATCCATGTCCAAGTGTCAGACCTGTGAACATTACTTCTTATGAAGAGTCAAAAGTGAGTAAAAATTCTAAGACAACGGTTCCACCTATAGAACTGTTGGCAATCAAAAGGCCTTTTGGCCACTAGAAAAGATGGCTCTTCACCATTTTGAGCACGTGAATAGACTATGATGCAACTCATCAAATTTAAGACAAGAAATGTCTTCAGGGACCGGGGAATGAAGTTCCAACGGAAGCTTCCATTTTCAATCAGTACATAAAAAGGGATGGAAAAGGTAGAACTACAGAGCTCAAACAGGGTAAAAGAAAACAGTAAACAGCCAAACACCCAAGTTCCAACTACCACCTCCCCGATGATTACTATGCTTGCTAATAGCAGACCATTTCTTAACAGTAAACAAGCAACAAATCCCCGCCGACTAATTGGAGTTCCAGCTGCTATACAATAAACTAATCCCGCTTCTTAAAATCACTTACTACACTTACACCTCAACTAATCATTGCATAAATCACAACGAATGATTATTATAAACACAAACAAACAAACACATTCAGTATTCAAACGAATGCCAGCTGCAATCTGATTTATTTATTCTGATCCTGCACTCTACATTCAATCATCGTGATTGATCATCTTCACAACCATAATATCTTACTCATCTCCAAGGCCTCATTCTTTAGGACTGAACTCAACTGTTTGTTATTTCTTACTAATATCAGCTGAAGGAACTGAATTGAACTGAAATGGAGTCAAGTCCAAAAAAACAAAGCCTAGGCCTATCACTTAGACAACACCTCAGAATTTGTAGCTATAACTGAGTTCATCACAAAATGAAACCAACACCAAATGGAAGCTCATAAGACAACAATCCAATACATGCACATAATTGAGCATTATTTACATTCATTTAGCCAATAAGAAGACAATAAATCCTAAATACTCGTATACCTTAGTAACAATCTTCCTTGAGAGAAATAACTCAACTATTTGACAATCAAATTCCCCAGCACTCTTATGATAAGCAAAATTAAACACAAAAGAGCAAGACACATAAAAAATCTCATCTTCAATTCAAACACATACACACACAAATCTTTAAGAGATCGGCCACCGCATTTGCAACTTCACAACAAAACTCTAATTCAAACATATACACACAAATCTTTAAGAGATCGGCACAGCATTAACAACTACACAACAACACTCCACGATGTCAAGTCAAACTATATGGATCATATCCTGCTATTGTGTTCCATCACAACGTTCACCAAAAGACATCACATAATCAAACCAATAACAAATGGAAGCTCCGTAAGATAAAACCACAATTGCATATATGCAAATCATAGAACGTTATTTACATTGAATGGTGAATGAAAAGAATATATATCCTACATATGTAACTTATCTACAATCTTCCTGTAGAGAAAGAATTCAACTAGAATGCATAAAAAACTAAACTTTCCTTCACCAATTCAATTCAATTAAGTCAGCAAACCGATCCCAATCTCAACTGAACTTTCTGCCTAACAATCCTCGCAAACTTCTGGAACGCGAAATGCAAACAATTTGACAACACTATCCACGACAATACCTCGTACACGAAATCAAACGCCGGATCATGATAACCGCCGTTATTATTATTGTCCGAAAAGAATTCATCCCACCCGAAATTCCAATTCCCACCGCCACCGCCACCTGCACCACCTCCGCCGCTGCCATTGTTATTAAACGGCCCATCGCCGCCGCCGTCGCTGTAATACCCGAACACCTCCTCACCGTCGTCGCCGCCGCTGGTGGACGATCTCTTCTTCGTGCGACGCCGTTGCTTCAGCAGCTTCCGGGGCCAGGCCTTGACGCGATTGGACCGCACCCGCGGCGGCGCCACCGCGGCGGAGATTTGGAAAGTGTCCGGCGTCGGATTGATGGGCTTCGAAAATCCGAAGGTTAAATCAGCCGGCGTTGATGCGATTGAGGCTAACGAATCGGGAATCAAACAGATCTCCATCGGCGATGAAAATTAGGGTTTCGAAGGAGTTTGATTTGGGGGGAAATTTCCCGGGGAATATTTTGGAGGAAAAAGTAGAGATGAATAAACGTTATATATAATTTCGGATTTCCAATTACTTGAAGGATTTTGAAAGGCGGCTGCATCTCTACTCCTCTTCTTTGGATAAAACGTGTGGTACTAATACAAGTCAAAATATATTTTTTTTGATAAAAAATATAATTTGACTTTTTTTTATCAAAAATATAATTGGTTTTGCCTTCTAATGATGTTGGATTTATTTGTGAATTTAAATCTGAAACGGAATAATTATTTATATTATAATAAATTGAAAAATAAATAAATTATAAGCATAACATTGCCTGAGGTCATTTTATAATTAATAAAACTAATGAATCAATGATTACAATTTTTTATCACCTCCCTCAAACTCAGTGTGAGATCAATGCTAGGGATGACAGTGGGTCGAGTTTTGGTGGAGGTCCGCCCTGCATCCTCCCCAATGGAGCGGGTATGGATGTAGCTTTCGTGGGGGTGGGGCGGGGGTGGGTATAGAAATTGATACTCGCCATGAGTAGTGGGTCAGACATGGATATTAGTTCATACATATCCCACCCCCGCTCCACCCCATTATACTCGCTATGTACACACTAATTTATTATATAATAAACTATCATTTATTTATAATGCACATGTTTTACTTATAATAATGTAAATATTATTAAACTTTTAGTACTCCCTCTGTCCCAACTGAATTTGCACTCTTACTTTTTTTACACTACTCTCTTTTAAAATTTAATCACATATTTGAATAAATGTATGAACAATAATATTACCCCCTCTGTCCCAATTCAAGCTGCACACTTTGACTTTTAGCAGTTGAATCAAAAAATGTTTGATCATTAATATCTTTTCTTAAGGATAGTTAAAACTTGTAAAAAGTTGATATTCTGAAAATATATGTTATAACGAATCTAACAAGGTATCACTCAATAATATTTATACTTATGCACCTATTCAATTTTGGGGTCAAAGTTAAGAAGTTTTGACTAAATGAATAGTTAAATTGCAGTTTGAATTGTGACAGAGGGAGTAGAATATTTTGTATAATATTCAAAAAAATATGTTTGACCATTAATATATTTAACTTCGCATAATATTGGTGCTTATATTTAACTACGGCAAATAGAACAATATCACATGCAATAATATTGGTGCTGCAGACAAAATCTTTTATAAGACCGTATCATAGCGAAACCAATGATTACCACTGGTGCATAATCTTTGATTAAGTCGATGATCAAAGTCGGTTCTCGCTAAAAAACAAGGAACTGCCATCCTGGAGGTGTTCCGAATTCGGAATACATGTAAATTGGGCCCTTCACGGAATTAAAGGCTATTAGGATGTGATGGAAGGCGGTTTTAAGAAACCTTCGTTGATTAACAAATGACAAACGCGGTTATTAATGAACCACCTTTATTTTTGCCTGTTCAATGGTGGTTCTGTCAAATCACCTTTGTGGTTGTATAGTCCCGTCTCGACATACGAAAACCTTTCCGACTATGTAGTCAAGGGCCACAAGGCTTGTCCTAGTTGTGAGGATGGGATCGAATACCATCAGTTGAAAAATGCCTAGAAGACAGTATATTTGGCTCACAAAAAATTCCTCCCGTTGAAACACAAGTTGTGTGATAACACGATGGTATTCGTCGATGGCAAGGAGAGAAGAAATGTACCTAAACCCTTGACTGTTTTGGTTATTCACAACAAGGTGAAGAAATTGAATTTAGTTCTTGGTAAGAAGTTATCAAAGGTTGGCGTGGCCGTAAGGGGCTGTGGAAGAAAGGATTGATTTTCTTTGATTTTCCATACTGGGAGAATCTTCGGGTTCAACATTGTTTGGATGTCATGCACATTGAGAGGAATGTTTGTGAGATTTTATTATGCACGCTACTGAACATCCCCGAGAAGACTAATGATAGCTTAAATACGAGGAAAGATTTGGTGGAGCTGGGAATTCGGTTGGATCTGGCACCGGAGGATCGAGGGAAGAGAACGTACCTGTCTTGCGCTCCTCACAATCAATCATTTGCTGAGAGGAGGTCGGTGTGTAAGAACATTCAAGGCATGAAGTTACCATCTGGATAATTTTCCAATGTTAGTCACTTTGTGAATGATGATTTGCATTTTAATGCATTGAAATCGCACGATTGTCATGTCCTTATGCAACAATTGTTGCCGGTTGCAATTCGAAGTTGTTTGGAAGAGGAAGTTAGATTTACGATTATGCGCTTGTGTTTTTCCTCAACTCGATATGCAGGAAGAATATAAGCAGACAACAACTGGATGAACTGGAGCGGGAGGCTGTTGTAGTTTTATTTCATATGGACAAGTTCTTTCCCCCGTCATCTTTGACATCATGGTCCACCTTCTGATACACTTTGTTAGGGAGATACATATTTGTAAACTAGCTGGAATGCACCAGCTGTACCCATTCAAGCGTCACATGGCTATTTTCATGGTTTATGTTCATAATAGAAGCCACTCTGATTCATCGATTGTTCATAGGTATGTCACTGAGGAGATAATCAAGTATTGTACTTCAAAATTGGTTGGAAAAAGAGCTATTGGTGTCCCTGGTGAAACACACTGCTGCAGGCGTAATGGGACCCCACGATCGAAGGGTACAGTTCATCCACCCTTGAACACTGAGTTGATGACTGTTCACCTGTATGTTTTACGTAATAGTAGCGAGACCGAAATATATTTTAAGAGTATGTTTCCGTGTTTGAAGAGATTCATCTAGTCTGGCCTTCAAACAGAATACAGGTAGAGAATTCTTCAAAATTCGTTAGTTGCTTTTACAAGCGGTTCAATGTGGAAGGGATGCTCAGCAAGCTACGAATGTTTGCAAGAAGACCGAACTGCACTATCAGATGATACCAAGGTTATGACATCAACGACTTAAATTTCTCTACATTGGAGAAGGATGAGAAGAACACGACGCAGAACAATGGTGTATAAATTGAATCTGAATCTACGTGGCAAGCTAGCAAGAGAGACAAACATCCTGTTTCAAAGTTGTTGTGTTCAAGTGTTGTTGGGTGGAACATGGTTTCGTTGTTATGCTTGAAAAGTCAATGGGCTTCACACTGGTGGACTTGAATCATGTAGGCTATGAAGATGACAAGTTCATCTTAGCTTCCCAGGCGCGAGTGGTTTTTTACATCAAGGACCCTTCCAATGAGAAGTTCCATGTAGTGCTTCATGGTAAGAAGTTTTACTTTGAAGAGGAAATTGACTACCTAGTTAAAATTGATAGTTCTGAGTTTCCATCAGTATTTCCTGGTTTGGAAAATGTTGGTGGACCTGTGGGGGGATGGCGTTCTCATGGTGATATGTTGTGGGTTGAAGAGAGTGGTGAAATTATTGGTGAGGGCACTGTGTTGAAGCGTAAAAGATTGATAGTTATCCACATGTATTTGGATTCCTTCCACTAATTTGTGTGATACTCACCCATCTATTTTGGGGAGTATTATGTAACACTTCCCCTATTTTGTGTAGCCCTCCCCCATATTCTGTGTACTGTATTACTAGAAAGGATGAGATGTTTTTTAAAAAAAAAGTCATTGTTCATAATAAATTACATTTGCACCGGTATATGTAGAGAAACCGGTGTAAAAAAAAATAGGGGATGTGCCCTGTTTTGTACATAGGAACCGGTATTTTGTACATTGGCACCGGTTAATAATAGCTGTGCTAGGTACTTTGAAAATAATTTATAAAATTGTTCTCGGGATAGAAAAAATAATATATTTGCCAGTTAAAGCAGTTGCAGGAAACTGCGTATTCGAACATATTAAATCGGTATATGCACGGTTATATATACCGTTGCTAGGTAGTTAGAAGAAAAATATACTGTGCTCTCGGGTTGGGAAAAATATAATTGCCATTTAAAGCAGCTGGTCGTAGCTCCTTTCGTGATCGACTTACACTGGTATTTTGTTTAGTATGCACCGATATAAGTACCGGTGCTAGGTACTTAGCAAAAATTTTGTTACCTTGCTCTTGGGTCTACACAAAAATTATAATTGAAATTTAAAGAAGTTACAAGCAACTGCCTTTTTTAATCATTTACACTGGTATTTTGATAATTTACACCAGAACATATATCGGTACTAGGTACTTTGGATTTTTTTTCATATTGCAGTTCATGCACCGGTATTATTCGGAATTTACCTGTGTAAGTCTGACTACTATAAATACTAACATTTTAAGGTTCAAACCATCAAAAGATCAACATTCAAAAGCTGCAACTATCTCCTCCCTTAGCGAATTCCGACGGAGGACTGACAATTCTACAAAATAGAGCTTATAGAATAAGGTAATTCGCATCAACCTATTAAAACTTATGTTTGAATTTCCTTTGTAGTCTCATATTCATGCATAAATTATTTAATAGGATGAATGATTGAGGTCACACCCAAGGTGTTTGATAAAATGCCTTAATGGGTTTTTTTAGGAAATGACCCCTAAATCCAATCTGAAAAGGACACGCCATGCATCCTCTCCGTCTCCACCAATTATTTCTCCGCGGAGAACTCGAACGATACCATTGTGTCCAAGGAGGATAGGTCCGTACATTAAGCATACAAAGGACACCAACATCACCTAGAGAGGAATAGAGGCATCACCTCCATTGCTACAACAATCCAGAGTCTTGGGTGGGAAACATTTTGTGATACTCCACTTGATTTCAACCTCATCATCGTCAATGAGTTCTATGCAAACTTGAAGTGTGGACTGACACTGAAAGAGGTGTACTATAGAGGCAAACTTATTCCTCTCACAACTAAAGCTATAAATGAGTTATTCAGGTTTCCCAATGCTCTAAGGGATATGGACAATTTCATTGCACTCCATACTCCTGTGGTGAATTCCTTCTATGTTTTAGGCCATCCGGTTGGTAGGGAGATCGTTGAGATAGTAACGAGGGAAGAAACAAATGTTGATAAGTTGGTCAAACCTGGCTGGAGACGTATTCCAAAGAATGATCTGACTCCGGAAATTAATGGATGGTATCACTTTGTGGCATCTAGAATATACCCTGTTACTGTTAACACAGAAGTCCACAACACATAGGCTCTTTTACTTGTATGCAATCAAGAAGCAACTGCAGTGGAATGTTGGTGATAAGATTGTGAACACTTTGAGGAAAGAATGGGATAAGATAGGGTTATATAGTTTCTGCAATATCTTCTTTTCCCTCTGCTCTAGAGCTGGAGTCAACCCCCGTCCCAATGACGTTTGCGGCAAACCAATGGGTAAGATTTGTGTGAATTCCTTTTACAAACAACCAGCTGATATAGTAGTCCCCCCTTGAATCCAGAGTCGCTGCATTGGAGGTCGGTGTACAAAATTTGCTCGAAGAATCTAAGTACCGTAGATCCTGGTTCTAAGATTGGCCAAAGTTTTTAGCTATCAATTTCCTGATGCTTTGACAACCATTGGAGAATTTCCAACAATCCACAATTGCGATGTGCAGGACATGGGTGTGGGTACAATTACCCATGATGGGGATGAAGCAGTGGAGGATGATGATGTGGAGCCATTTTCTCATTACTTTACGTGAAAGTGATGTATTACTCTGTAAAACCTTGATTTTTGTACCACTTTAGTATTTTGATTAACTTCGACTGTGGTAAAATGACTAACTTTTCAGAAGTTAATTCTGTCGAAGATTACATTTCAATTAATTAATCGTAATTCTTGTTATTTATTATGTAACATAAAAAATAGGAAATGTTAGGTTTTGAAGAGGAAAATTTACACTACAAACAAAAATTATCCACAAAACATATAGCAACACTTCAAGATAGGTCATCACCATGTATGAAATCTTTTTTATATGACACATGTTGTTGGGGAATTTTTTTTTGTCCAATTTAGTGGTACATATATTGGCCTAATAAATTTTGGGGCCATACTTCATTTCATGGTAAACTTGGGCACACAATCAATGTTGATTTTTGTCCATATTCCGTACACACGATGGGGTGAAAATGCATGGTAATGATTCTTGGAGGGACTAAAGTACAAAAAGTAAAAAGTTTACTCAGAATTCAAAATACAAAGCCTCTTGAACAAGATGCCTCTCCAAACCACCTTGATATAATTTCAAATAAGACCCGTGAGGAAATGAATGGGTTGGTGCCCCAAAGTAATGTCCAATTAGATTCAACATTATCATTTTGAAGAAAACCATTATCGTTTACTTTATAACATGTACTAGCGCTTTTGGAGAATTGACCCCTGGGACACAAATATTTTGTAATTTACATTTAAGGATAGAATATTAAATTTGAAATATTTTATAATTACGGAAGTATCGATAAAGCAAAACAAAGTTGGAGAATCTAATTGCAAAAAAAGTGGATCAACAAGTTCTACTGTCGTAAAAAATGTGAAATTCCAATTATTAAACTTAAAGATTATGATATATTATAAAGTCATATTCGGAACCATTAATTGTTGTCGAGGAGTTGAATGTAAACGTTTGGGGTCATAAATCAAATTTTACAAAGTATATGAATGCATTCAAATTTAATGTTGTTGGGATAGGGGTTCCTTCAAATTGATTAGGAACCCTTAAATTAATGTCTATTAAAGTTAGGAAAGGAATAATTTTTAAAATTAGAGTGTTCAAATAAAACAGGGAGGTGTAAATGTGAAAATCAAATAATTATTGATAAGCATGCATAACATATATGCACCAGTATTATTGAACATGTACTGGTGTTAACATTCAATTTTTTTGGCGGGAAAAATTTGAAATTAAATTTTTTGTTTAAAATAAACCCAAGAAAATGTTTACAATGGTATTCAGAAGTATCGATAAAGCAAAAAAAAGTTGGAGGACCTAATTGAAAAAAACAGATCAATAGTTCTACAGTCGTGAAAAACGTGAGATTCCAATTATTAAAATTAAAAATATGGTATATTATAAAATCATATTCGGAACCATTAAATGGTTGTCGAGGAGTTGAATGGAAACGTTTGGGGTCATAAATCAAACTTTACAAAGTATATGAATACATTCAAATTTAATGTTTTCAGGATATGGGTTCCTTCAAATTGATTAGGAACTCTTAAATTAATGTCTATTAAAGTCAGGAAACCAATAATTTTTCAAATTAGAGTGTTGAAATAAAAATTGGTTCGGGAGGGGGGTTATAAATGTGAAAATCAAATAATTATTGATAAGCATGCATAACATATATGCACCGGTATTATTGAACATGTACTGGTGTAAACATTCAATTTTTTGGAGGGAAAATTAGAAATTAAAATTTGTGTTTAAAATAAATCCAAGAAAATGTTTACAACGGTGTTCACCTCAATAGCATCGATGTTTCTGCCGCTTCTTGTTCTCAGGACTTAGAAAATATTTTCTAAGATTGTTCCCTGGTTGTTCTATTTTTGAAAAATATTGAATTAATGCATCTACACACAGCTGCTTTCAATAATTTTACACCGGTATTTTTTTTTGCTTTTTTGGTCGCTCATATTACCGGTGCTAAGGATTTAACAAAAAATTTATAACATTGCTTTCGGGTTGCTGAAATTTGGTCTTTAATGACCATATTTACACTGGCATTTTATCATTTGCACCGGTATTTTTATCGGTGCTAGGTACTTAGAATTTTTTTTCTCATACAGGGCTTTTACAAAACTCTTTTATACCAGTATTAACCAATTTACCGGTGTACAAAACACGGCTATTTAAAAAAAATGTTTGAAAGCTCAAAACTGTTACCCATGATCTCCCATTCCAATCTCCCTTCATCTTCTCTCAGATTAAACCACCATAAATCCTCATCAATCACAATAACCTCCCTTAACTCCCCAACCCTCGCTATTATTTGCTGTAAAAGATTCAAGAGTATACAATCTTCCACAACCATTCATCCCATAGAACCACCTTTGTTGTGGAGTGAAACTTTGCGTATTCAAGGGCAAAAACTTCACCAAATTTGCTGTCTCTCACAAGGTAAATCAACTTGGTATAGTTTACAATGGTATGCCATCCGAAATTATGAATGGGAAGCAATACTATTTTCATGCTCTACACTTGTTTGATAAAATGGCTCAATGAGGGAAAACCTTTTTATAAAAAAACATTTAAATTACAAAAATCATATTTGATGAAAGATGATATAGTATGGTATGGTCATGCTTCTTTTGTGGAATATGATGATTGGAGAATTTATTAGGGTATTATTTGTTTCCTTTGTTTTGGCTAAGATTATGTTAAATGTATCACCTTACTTCATGGCATGTATCTCATTTATATTATATGAGTAGCTTACATAAATATGGCTCATATTATGTTAAATGTTTGACTTTACTTTTTTGAAAGGTTATATGACTTTACATAATGTAGATGCCACCAAAACGTGGAAAACTAACCAAGAAGAGGAAGCGACAAGCACCACAGAAGAAAGTTGTTACACCACTTGAGAAAGACGTAAGAGAGAAACAATCACCAACCAAAAGGATTCCATTAATGTCTAGTTTGAAAATGGGGAACGCTGCAACATAAACCACTAAAGGAAGACAATGGCGAGGGAGACGAAGGCGGTGGGTCGGAGGACGAACCCCAAAGATCCAAGGGAAACGTGAAGGGATCCTGATGAATATGTTTCCACCGATAGAAGTCTCTCTTCGTGATCCCTTGAACCGAGTCCGACCTGCAAGACAACGCCC
>JAULKJ010000011.1:248569-262070 GCA_032355405.1 Rubia balearica | reverse complement strand
TCTTTTAATCATCGACGTCACTCCATATGCACGCTGATATAATTCTGAACAATGTTGCTGCTACAAAATCCAATCATCGGTCATCTTACTTGACCAACGCCGCTCACCAATCAGCCTACGTCGGTCCAAAACCGTGGTAATAAGTACTTGTTTACCTCGGTTTCGAACCAAAGTAAAACAATGTCTTTTTTTCTACAACTGTATTTAACTCGGCTTTTTTGCGACTAAAAAAGAGATGAAAATTCCTGTAGAAATGAGGTAGTGGGTGCTGTTTGCTATAGTGTAATCAGGCTGCCTTAAATTTTCCACAAATATGGAAAGAAAATTTGTGGAGGATGAAAGTTTCGCAGAGGTTTAAATTTTTAGCATGGAGAATATTGGCAAAATCAATGTCAATGGTGAAAGATCTTCACATGCGAGGTGTCCCTTTGAGTCCGTTAGGCCCAATCTGTTTCTCATATATGGAACCTGCCTATCACTTATTTACAAAATGTGATGTCATTTAGAGAGCCTGGAGATGTTGTAGACTTGATTTTGAATTCTCAAGCACTTTGTGCTTCATAGAATGGTTTATACAATGGATTCTTAAGGCACCTATGGAGGTATATGGTACACTTTCTTTTTGTAAGATCTGGTCTATATGGAAATACAGAAATGGTATTGCGTGGGACAGAGGAAAAGTTGATCCGGGTGCTGATCCTATTGCTATTTCAGAAGATGGAAATTGGACTCACTCATGGTGTATCAATGAGGAGAATATTGATGGAATTCAAGAATTCTCTGAGGTAATAACGAAGCAGGAATGGAGGAATCAACCACAAGTTGATATAATAAGAGATGGCGTCGTGTTCTCCCTTCCACGCGAATTAAAGACCTTTGTAACTGATGCAGCCTTTTGCAAAACCAGACAAATGGGAGTAGCAGCTTGGGTCGTAATTGACAAGCAACAATTATAGGAGATTAAGTGTATATCGGTTCATTCAGAATGTCACTATGTACTCTCTCCTTTGCAGGCAGAATTAAGAGCCATTCTGTGATGTTTGGAGTATGGGAAAACTTATTGTTTTATGCATGTTTGGATAGGTATTGATTCTCTAGTTGCAGTAAACCTCATTCAGCGAGAACAAGCTCTCTTTCCGGACGTAGAAATGAGGTTAGGGATATCTGGAAGTTGTGTAAAACCTTCATATCTGTTTTGTTTTACAAAGAAATGAGGTCTGAGTTGTTATCAGCTCACCAAAGGGATAATTTTGTACTAAGTTTGCTTCAATAGAATTTTTCTATTTGGTTTTTTTAAAAAAGAGATATATATCAATATAACCGTACCTACTTGATTAAATATCAATATAACCCTTAGATAATTTTTAGCAAAAACAACCCTAACTAGTTGACATAAGTGCCTATGTAACCCAAATACACTATTTCCGGCATTGACCATATATAAAATGACTAAAATGCCCTCAACCTAAAATTATAAGCGTTGGGACATTTTTTCCCTCACCACCACCACTTCCCGCCTGGCCACCGCCATCACCACCACCTCCTCCACCACCACCCTTAACTAACTAGCTTCGCCGTAAAAAACTAATCTGTGAACCGGGCGCCACCATTTCACCCATATCCCCAACCTTGTCGTGACTAACCTGCGAACCCGCCGCTTTCACTCCTACCCGTCGCCACCACCCCAGCCCCGTCGTGAAACCCTAACTTACGAACCCATTTTGAGAGCCTCATTTTCCGACGAAATCTTGTTCCAGGTGGTGCCCCACCAATGGCCCACTAGAGATTCACATCGAGAGCTTCGCATCAAACAAAGAGTCTCGGTTTAGGTGAGATTTGGAAATTTTGTGCTCTGCTCTGGTAGTCTTCAAATGGTGCTAGTGGTGATGTTTAGAGAAGAGGTGCAGACAAAAATGGTGGAGCTGCTAGGGTTTGACATCGGGAGTTCGTCGAATTGTTGAAGAAGGGTTTGACAGCAAGAGAAGAAATGTGTGAGTTCATCAAATTGGGGGAGAAGGTTTTTGGGGAGAAGAAGGTAATTTCCTTCCTTTTCCATTTTTAAAAAAATAAAGGGGTAGAATAGTCATTTTATCGAATTCTGACCAAAATCAGTTAGAATGGACACGATTACACTTACATCAACTATCTAGGGTTATATTTGCACTTTCAATTATCAAAAGGTTATATTCGCACTTACGTGAATTAGGTAGAGTTATAAAAACACATTTCCATAAAAAAGACAATAAGAACCCTCAATGCATGTGCTGATATTTATTACACCCCAGTGCCCCTTGCATCTTATTAGCAGGGCATAAACTATAAAAAAATCACCAAGATTATAGTGTTTCTAACTTTGTTCTTAGTCTTTTAAAAACTTTTGATAACCGGAAGGGGAGTTTAAAACATCCTTAGATAACAAGCATACATGTTGAGCTACTAAAATCTTTGATAGCTGTGAAAATTACCTAAGTGGACGCGAAATTCTCAGCAAGATAGCATTATTTCTACATGAAAGCATTCTAACTCAACATACATCAATCAAATGGAAATTTAAAATGCATAATAGGGCTGAAGACAGACAATGCGGCTAAGTTCAACACAAGAATTATTAATTACTTTCACAAAATAACAAATGTAAGTAAAATCCTAATTCATCACGAGACACAGTAACTGCAATAGAAACTAAGAAAATCTCTTCTCATCGTTTGATTAAATTAGAATCTAGCTACATAGACAACTATCACCGCTTCAAGTACTACGAAATCTTGAATTTATAATTTCTGCTGACAGACAGTGGCTTATCTTAGATTTTATAAGCTTTAATAGATCCTTGAATGCAACCAAATATCAATTACATAAAACTAACAACAAAAATCATGGCCAGAAGCTTCATATTCAAGGAAACATCAAACTCAAGTAGGTAATTAAACTCAAGTCAACGAAAATTACAACCAGTACAATATCTGAACAAACAGTCATTGATTCAGATTCAATCAACCTGATTGGAGCGCTAGATAGCGCGGACTTCGAACTTGTACAACTTGCCTTTAGATTTCAAACCATAGAATTGGAGGGCAAGAATATTACGGAGAAACGGAGTCGACTGAGATGATGATGTCAAACGGAGTCGACTGCTTCAAATGCTGACCGAACCGATGAAGAATTGTGATGTCAAATTCTGACTGCAGATATTTACGACAATGTTTCAGATGATGAACATATCCATGGATGTATGGTTTTTGAGATGATAAACACATTTCCCGTCGTTGTAGAGATTGTGTTGAAAGGACCTAAAATTCGTTCAAGCACTGAGATTTGGATGATGAACAAAAATTTGTAGTTAGTTTGGGATCAATTCTCACGTTCACCGATTACTGAAATTCTAGTTTATTTATGTTTTATTTTATTCATTCAAGTGTTTGCATTTAGAAAAGTGGTTGTAAAAAAACTAACTAAATAATTATTTTGTTAATTATAGATTGGTTATTTTTACAGTAGGATCATTATTTATAACAAGAAAAAATTAAGTTCATTGGTAGTATAAAATTAAGCTTGTATAATTTTGGTTGTAAAAGAGGGGATTTATCTTGTGGTATAGATCTCTATAATATTTTCACAACTCCATAATAATCTACATATACAAAAGGGGGTTGAAAACTAACTTTGAATTTCTTCCAGATATAATGAAGGGCTATTAAGAAGTCACTGTGGCTAACCCAAAATAAGTTTAATTTTTAACATATATAATCTGGTTGGACTCATTGTATTAAGCTAGCTCCTGATGTTCTGCATATATATATATTTGATGTTAAAAAGGATAACGTACATGCATCAACAGGTTGTGATTTTTTTTAGTTAGCCATTCAGCTTCATTAGAGCGTGCCAAAAAGAAATTTGAGCATGTGAAAGGAAGGCTCTAAGAACTCTTCATGTTTGAATAAAATGGTTGTATTAGTGTATAGTGATATACTGAGCATTCCAAATCAACAACTGCATTGTTTGTGATTTTCTTTGTCATTCAAAGACCTCTTCCGTATGTGTGCATTTACACTGAAATAGTATATGGTACTACAACGTTATTATGATAGTGCAAGTTGTAGAAGATGTTTGCAGTGGTTTTGAAGGAAAACCAAATAATGACTTTGGAGGCATTGGAATGGCCTGCAAATCGCCTTCTAACATTTCTACCACCTTACTCATTGTCGGCCTTTGTGATGGATCATTTTGCACGTACCACAGTCTCACCAGGATGATCTTCCTTGCGATTTCATCTTTTTCAGGAGTTACATCTTTGATAACTAGACGGTGATACACACAATAGGAAAATACACCTCACTCTTATGGCTAGTTTCAAAATTAACATTCTTCCTTCACCCGACTATTTCCAGAATCATCATTATGTAGCTATGCACATCAGACTTGTACAAAATGACCCCAAAGGCTCTACTCACCACCTCCGGTGCAATGTAACCAATTGTTCCTCTTGCTCCGAGAATTGATAACGTTCTCTCATTCATTTTGCATTTCTTAGCCATCCCAAAATAAGATATTTTGGGACAAAATATTCATCCAAAAGAATATTATGAGGCTTTATGTCGAAATGCACAATCCGAGTATTGCATCCCCGATGTAGGTACTCTAATCCTCGAGCAACCCCAAGTGAAATTTGATAGCATTTATCCGTTTGCAGCTGATTGCTGCTCATATCATTCCTCTTGCTATGAATGTATTTCTTCAAAAAACCATTAGGCATGTATTCATAGACTAAGGCTCTTGTTTTCCCTTCCATGCAGAATCACAAGAGCTTGACCACATTGACATGAGAAGTTCTGTTGATGCTTAGTATTTTGTTGATAAATTCTTCTCCACTTTCTTTGGCAACATTTATGAGTTTTATTACAACAAGAAGACAATCTAAAAGCTTTCCTCGTACACAGTTCCATAACCTCCTTGGCCTAGCTTATCTTTGAATGATGATGTCATTTTCTTGATATATGAATATGGGTATCTTTCTGGTGCAAGTGATCCATATTGTCTAATGAGCTCTTCAAGAATATGTTCTTCTTTTGTTTTGTTTTTGAAGATCAACAGTTCCATTGATTACCTTCCATAGTACCTCAAAAAAGCTATTAGAGTAAAAGCTAAGGCACATGATATAAATGAACTCAAGCCTGTAAAATAAATTGAAGCAATAAGAATTTAGAGAAAAGTGCATATATAACCTTATGTAATTCACATAAGTATAAATATCACCTTATGATAATTGAAAGTGAAAATTTAACCCTAGATAACAAGTGAAAATACAAAAATACCCATTTTGCCAAATTTAAGCCGGAATTTGATGAAATGTAATTTTTGCCCCTCTAAAAAAACAATAAAAGGAACTCACTATCATACCCCTAAATTATATCCCTAACCCATTTCTTCTTCCTATCCCCCCCCGTACTTCTTCTACATACCCTTTCTCTTGTTTGAAACTAACCCCCTAAAACCCATCATCTTCGCTGAGAAAAAGAACAAGATTCTGGGATTTTTTGGGACTAAAGCCCCGGCTCCGATCATGATGAGATATTTAGAGTCTTTTCGGGATAGGTAATCGAATGCTAAGGAGGAGATGCAGGAGGTCCGGTAAAGGGTTAAGTCGGTGGCGTCCATGGTGGAATGAGACTTCTAATACGCCACCAAAAAGAGTTGGCTTTTGTTTTTTGGAAAAAAGTTAGATTTTTGGCTTCATTTGTGGTGATGTTTTTGTTGTTAGCATGGGTTTTTGTTGTTAGATGGTTTTTTTTAGGCTCTGTTTTATTGTGGGTATATGATGTTTGACCCAGTTAAATTCTTGGCATTGTAATCAATACATAATAGTTTGAAGTATTTAGCGGGACTATTTTTTTTCTTTATGGGATTTTACCATGAATATGTACGGCGTGGTGGTGGGTGGTGCACAGCGGTGTCATCGTGGTGGCGGATTGGTGTTTGTGGTGGAGGTAGGGCGAGGTGGCTGGTGTGGTGGTGGTGGGCGGAACCAGAGGTGGTGGTAGTGGACGGGAATGAGGGTGGTGGTGGCTGAGTGGTGGGGGGGCTAAATTCTCCTTAAACTTTTAGGTTTAAGGTTAGAGGATATTTTGGTCAATTTATGTGTGGTCAACACTGATCAACACCCAAAATGGTGTCTTAGGGTTATATTTGCACTTTCATCAATTAGGTAGGTTATTTTTGTAGTTTAAATTATCTGAGAGTTATATTTGCACATACTCAAGTATATAGGGTTATATTTATATATGATACTCCCCTTCTCCCCAACATCGCCAATAGATGTAAGCTCATATCAGTAACTCACACAACATTTTTTGACATTTTGAAATGTACACATATAACAAAATTCATTACTTAGTGGAATTTTATGCATTTGTGGAAGAATGACCATTAATTGTGCTTCTATAGAAATTACTAAATTCTCCTTATAATGTATTTTGGTAGTCGGGTTGATGATAGATACGGCTCCAAAAATCCTTCAAACGGCATTTGGAGAATAACCACCGTTTAACGTAGTATGATAAACGGTGACTGGGCTTGAACTGCATTTGAAAGTTTTGTACAAGGGTTATGTTTACTTTTGTGTACTTCTGAGGGCACTTCAAGTGTCAAAATATGTGTTTGGAGTGAACAAAAGTAGACAACAGTGGTTGAACCACACCATCTAGTATATTAAAGAATTTCCTAATACGCCTATAAAGAAGGAAGTTCCTTCAAAATTTCACTTCCGATATCGGTAGCTATTTTGGAAATGCCTTTAAACTACAGTAAAACAGATAATGGTGGTTGAACCATCATCTAATAAATCCAAAAAAAAGTACTAAAGCTAACCCATTCAACGCCACCACTATCAATTTCGATGCCCCATCAGTACTTAGGCCACCTCCTTAGTCTTAACCTAACACCATCTCTACTCAGATCCCAGCCTTAAGTTTGTTGGTGCTAATTGATCTTCATCGCTCACCCCTCAACGTCCTTACAGAATCTCCCTTCACCTCTCATCATTGTTGGAGTTAGATACCAAACGGTCACTCGAAGGATTTTCGACCACCGTGATTGGTTGCTAGCACTTTAGCCATGTGGTGGCCACAACAAAGACCTTTGATGGAATAAATCTAATGATCGACAGGACGTCAATGAGGGAACTATTTGGGCTCTCTCTTCAGGACTCGATAAATCAACGCTCATTATCCGACTGAACGTGACTTCTCATGAAAATTGTCTCTGGAACCCGATCATCGTTAGTCGTCGGTCGACAGTGCAACCAGTGGCGGGGAAAAGAGTTTCGCTAAAGAGGGCTGTGCAATCAAACATGAGGTTGTTTAAATTTTGGTTTTCTAGTTCTTATTTTTCTTTTACTTCTACTACTTTTTTTCTTTTTCTCTTATTTTCTATTCCCTTTGTCGCAAGTAAATTGTTCTTATATTGGCCTAATGAATTTTGGCCCAAAGTCTTATGTAAGCTGATGTGACAGGGAATAATTGTAGAAAAATAAAGATATATGCAAATGACTTAAGAAAAAGAACATGTTCTTCTCCCCACTATTCCTAGAAATTAACGAGGAGTTTTATTGTGAAATACTTGGGACAACCTAACTAAAGACGAAGACTCCAACAAATATAGAAGAACCGGGTCAAATAATCTAGCTGTGAAAAATGATAGAAAAAAGGGACCAATTTTCTTTTGTGAAAAGGTCAATTTTCTCGTGGCTAGAATAGTAACCAACCATGGACTATATAATGTACCATATCACATAGCTGAAGCTCCAGTAGTCTTCGACAGAGGTCATTCACGCCATGAGAGCCTCTAATTACCATACATACATGAGCTTGCTCTTAGCTTTGTTGTTCATGCATGAATTACTGCTGATTCATGACAAAGGCAACCACGTTGTCATGGCAAAAGCCGCAAGATTAAGGCTCGATGAAGATTTGATGATGCCTTCAAAAGTAATGAAGACAGTTCAAAAGAGGACAGTTACGCCTTCTCCGCCTTCTCCAAGGCCTAATGACCCCCTCGTTTCAAGTCACCACCTCCAAGACCCCCTCCGCCGCCGCCACATTATCTATGATTAATGGCCTTTTACTACTGGAAATAATCGCTAGTGAAAGGGTCGTTAAAAGCGATTCTCCAGATCTGTTTCCACTAGTGAACCAACGAGCTATCTATATAGTATTCCGCGAATTATAAGTTGTTTTTGAATAAATTGCAATGTTCATTGTGTTATAGCAAATAGTTGATCATTATGTACTAGTTGTTTACTGTTTCTTTTTTGAAGAAGCTAATGATTTTTCTTAGATGCATGAAAAATCTAATTATGTTTGGTTACTTGCATAGACTTCAACCTCAACCCTACACTTGACTTCATGCACAACATATTACTCTTTAATTTGATCGCTTTGTGCATTCCACCATTTTATCTTTTCCACAATTCATTTCATATACTCAACTCTGGCTTTGGTACACTATTTAATACTCTCTTGATCTCATATAAATTGACATATTTGTCTTTGGCACAACTTTTTTAAAGAGCTGATGTGTCAAGAAATTAGTGTAGAAAAGTATGGATACGTAGGGAAAGTAGTAATTTCAGTCTAAAAGTTGCTAAAGTTAAAGAAACATTGCCAAAATTTAATAACATATTCTTTGTCATTTTAAATAGTTTTCAAAGTATGCAATTTTAGTTGGGACAAACAAAAATAGAAAACATGTCATTTTTCCTGTAATTAAGGGAGTATTACTATTGTTCTCCCCTTTCTCTGTTAACTCAAAATGCATTATTTCCACTACTACAAATTAAAGTTATCCACTACTACAAAAGAGAGTCATCGTAACACATTTCTTGTAACACCTATTAAAAAATGTTATAATAGTTTATAAAGTGTTACTTAAACGTTTGAAAGATGCTATATAAATCTTGAAAAGTGTTGCATTAGATCTAATGCAACAGCACCTAAGGTAATACTTGTAAAAATGTTGCGTTAGGCTCAACATCCCCTCTACGGCATCGACGCCGCCGCCTTCACCATCGTTCGCCCATCATCTTCAACCTCGACGCTATCGATTCCAATAGATCTGTCTGGGTCGCTTACTCCAGTGTCGTCGAGCAGGGCCCCGGTTGCAGTGGCCTTGGAGAAGAGACGATTTGTATCTCCGAGTCGGGCTTTGCGTCGGAGAAGAGACAATTTGGTTGCAGAGCGGGGCTGTGTGGTAGGTGGTAGCGTCGCTGCGTTGGGGTGGCCTATGTGATGGGTGGCTACATTGGTGACGTCTATTTAACGCCCTAATCACCCTTCATTTCTGCCAACCCAGTGAATAAACAATTCACACCTAATATAATAATCCTTCTTTTTCTCTCTGCAAAAACTGCTAGAACAGAGGGAGTACTTGTATAGATCAAAATCCAATCTATAAACTGAATCTTAAATCACAAGTCCAATAATGGATAATATCTAAATTCTTCTCAATAAATACATCATTCTTATCACAACAGATTACAATGATGTAATTACAGTTCGCATCCATGAAAGCTTACCTTTGTCAATGTAACATTTAATAAACTTGCTTGCACAACTTAGATGAAAAAGAATCACATACGACTAATATTCAAATTCATATTCAAATTCAAATCCTAGTTCCTGATTTTTATTTTCTTCCCCAGTTTCAATCCTTCATTCATTAAATCCCAATATTTGCTACTAAATACCCCCAATTTACTTTCTTCTACCACAAGGGTCACAGAGCCTCCAGTGTCCAACCACATATATAGATCTAGAATCGTCGTTAAATAAGTACAATCTCACCACCATTTTCTTTTTCCAACTTGTAACTCAGATTTTCGGAGTTGCCCTCCTTCTTGTTGGCCAAAGGAATCAGGCGTTATATGTTATGAAAAATGGTGGAGCGGCTTTCTTGTCGGCCAAAGCAATCAGGTGTTATATGTTTTGAAAAATTGTGGAGCGGAGGGGAAAAGATGACAAATTTTAGGGTTGAATGAAAGAAAAGGGAGGAAGTGGGAAAAATTGCATTGGGTTTATAATCTAATTTTTATCCAAAATATTCTTAATTGCTGAATACCAGCCTATATTTTAGTTAAACACATCTAGTATTGATATCTTGATGTATGCCTTTCGTATTTGCTAAATGAAAACATGAAATTTAATACATTTGATGATTTCTACGATACGATCATTTTATTTATTGAAATCCCACGACCCAATTTTGTATTTATGTGGAATTTTGGGACATAGAAAAATGATTTTTATGATGAAAAAATCCAGTGAAATGGCCGGAGGATCAAGCAGTGCTCGCGAGTGAATGGTGGTGCAGATGCTTAGGCGATATTGCTAGGGTGTGACAGAAGTGAAGCCCAATCCGCATGCTAGCAATTCGTAGAAAATCGTCACATCAAATGAAATTATTGCAAAAAAGGTGCCCTTCGTACGTACCTCTAGCAAGCCTTTATCTCCCCCCAACCCCAACACCGCTAACTCGGCATCCACGTCCACCCCCTAACAAGCCATCCATCCTATGCCACCTAGCAACCCCCACCTCGCCTGCTAGAAAGCCATCCAATTCTATGGCGCAAGCACACCATCAAGGTCATGTGGTAACCATGTTGTAGCGCTAGCGCACTATCGTGGGCTTGCAGTGGCCCTTTCTTCTATTAGCTATATTCTCACCGTCTTGTTGGTTGAATTTTATCGCCAGAAAATTTCACAGTAAAACGTCGCAGAATTTTCTCAATTCGATAAAAAATACTAAACATATATATAAATGTGTTTTATATCAAGTTATTTTTTTTAATATACGAGCGTTATAGAAATGATAAGAATATATAGTATAAGTAAGTAACATACTTGATTAGCAATACCCACATATTCAACCTGCAAAATTCGTAATCCCTTCATCCTAGACTGAATTGCACATAATATTTTTTACAATCTCCAAAACACATGTTTTATTGTAATTTACTTTAGCTAATCCCTCTATTTGGTACACTTTTATTTTTTGATTGTTTCTTTTATATTTGTACACATTTTCTTTTTGTAAAATTTCTTTAATTTCATTAACTCATTCGACTTATTTTCTTTCTGAATTTAATTTCATTAATTCATTCTACTTATTTTCTTTCTAAATTTAATTTCACCAACTTATTTCATTCATTATAAATTCAAACATTTAAAACTATGGTGCCAAATACAGAAAATAGAAGGAATGCATAGCAACATGCAAAAAAATAGTGTTTAAAAACTAGTGGTCACAGTCAATTCAGTAATATCACATGCGATAATATTTTCGCTTACATACATTTTGTAATACTCCCTCTTTCGCTCTTTAACTTGCACATAATTTTTTTCTCGGTCTCCAATAAACATGTTTGATTGTAAATATATGTAACTACATGCAATAACAGTGCATAGAAAATTGATATTAAGAAACTAATGTTACGACAAATCTAACAACATCTTAAACGATAATATCATTGCACACGTATCTATTCAAATATATGGTCAAAGTTTGTGTCAAACTTTAATTAAATTTACTAAAGAAAACAAGCACTCTCTCTATCTCATTTCAACGAGCACGCTTTAACTTTCATCAGTTGGATTGAAAAATGTTTTATCATTAATATTTTTTATTAAGCATATTTAAAATTTATAGAAAAATATATTTTTAAAATATAAGCCATAACGAAGGAAAAGTCTTGGGAAAACCCGTCTTTCCATAGGCATATGGAAAGACGGGGTTGAATTGAAAATATAGAAAGGTGAAAGGTTTTAGTTGTAATATTAAAAATTTATTATGCAACATGTAGGAGTTATAAGTTTATGACCCGATTAATATAACCCAAAAAATTTATTTTAATTTCTTCAAATTTACAGTTTAAACCTTGGTCTTTCCGGAAAGACCGTCTTTCAAGAGACAGACTCCATAATGAATCTAACAAAATATTACATATTAGTATTAATACTTATAAACCAATTCAATTTTATAGTTAAAATTAAGAAAATTTAACTAAATAAAAATTTAAATTGCAGTTTACAGGAAGAGTCTACAATTTAGTTTGGAACAAAAAAAATAATATTTCTTAAAATTACAAAATATTCGTTAACCTTTCTGTAGCTTATAGCCCTCTTTTCATGAGACGGACTTCACAATTTTGATCCAAAAGAAAAAAACTGTAGGACTCATGGGCGGAATATTGGGGGATTCACCGGTACCCGATCTTCGCCAATTATTTTTTTATTGTAAGTATTCTATATTTATCTAGTGTTTTATTTATTTTTTTAAGGGTGAAAAAATGTTGTGGTCACCCCCAAGAAATAAGCCAACGCAGAACTGAAGTGGTTATAACGATGGAATTCTATGTTTTAAGTATAGAGTACAACAAGAAATATAATTTCTTTTTTATCTGACCTTACTTTTAATATTGATCTAAGTTATACTTTAAAAGTTTATAAATTTTTTTATTAATCATTGATACTTTTTATATGATCAAAAAAAAGATGAGATCAAAACTTAATAAAAATAAGAATATTGTCCATTTTCAAATCATCAATTTTGCATTTTTTTTAGCTCTAGGATTATTTGTTATTTGATTTTTTGAACCTTTGAATGTCTTATATCATACCCATGGGATACCATGATGATGCATCATAAACAGGTAGAATGTACATTCTAATACTAATATTTGTGCATTCAGTATTTATATAGTAATCACAATCAAATTATAATAATGCACACTTTTACAATTTAAAATACACAAAACATTCTCGGGGATACGGTGTTCATGGTACCCTGGAGATACCGGCCATATAATTTACCATTAATCAATTATGTTTTGTTATTTTAATGGTCGATTCAAAGTTCAATTTTTATGTGCTCCTTCTGTACTAGATAAATTGGTACAATATGACTTTTGGAAGTCAACTGAATCATTGTTTAACTATTAAAATCTTTATTTATGTGCGTAAAATTATTCTGAAAAAAATTATAATTTAAAAATATATGTAATGATGAATCTAACAACATATAACATGATAATAATCTTACATATATAAAAGAGAAAATGACTTCCGTGACCCTTTAATTATCACGATCGTTTACCTTTGACCCTTTTTAAACACCTTTGGCCCCCCAACTTATAGAATTGTTGAATCGTGGCCATTCCGTCAGGTCAAAGCGTCAAGTCCGATCAAAGCCTTAGTTTTAGGGCACAATAGGCATTTCTAATTTTTAATTTTTTCTTTTCTCCTATCCTTTCTCAGATCTTCCTTTTTTCATTTTTTGTTTTATCCTTCCCCTTCACCGGTGGGTACACACGACCGCGTTACTAGCAGCGTTACTCATCCTGATCCTCTTCTTAGGGTCAGATCGTTTTCGAGCCCGTCGATGTTGCTCACCGGCGTATTCCATTAATGACTCAGAGGGCAGCTACGAAGGTGGTAGAGAGGCAGAGCAAGTG
>JAULKJ010000011.1:230386-241979 GCA_032355405.1 Rubia balearica | reverse complement strand
CGTGGACGTAGCCAATTGGTGAACTACGTAAAATCTCGGTGTTTTGTTTTTCGCTTTATTTTCTTCGCTTGTTCTTTTTTGGGTATTCCGCACAACAGGAATCTTTATCAGAGTTAAATTTTGATTTGGTTTGTGGAAGGAGATCATTCTTGTGTTAGCCAAGGTCAGATTCCATATAATCTCGAGAGAGCTGATGTCCCCTTCATAAATGAAGTCACATCTAGCTTTCCATAGCTTCCAAATAATGATAGATGGTAGCAAGTTGTTCAAAGTTCTCCACAGTAAAAATCCTACTTTGTTTGGAAGATTTAGAGTCCATACCTTTTTGAGTGTCAGAGATGGGTGTTTTCTAAATCTTAAACAATGATGGGAAGATTTTAAGGTGAAATTACTATCAAAATTAGGTGTCCAAATCATTTTATCACTATGATTTAGTGTCCAAAACATTTTAAAGTGAAATTACAATGATAAAATGTTCCAATCCGACGTTTTTTAATGATAGGGAGAACAAGGTTTTTTTTGTTTTATATTGAAGAAGATGCGGTGAGATATAAACAACGTAAAATTTCTTCCCGCTCTTTGCAAATCCTGCGCCCAAAAAGATAAAGGTGCAAAATTTTGATGACTTGGACAATTGACGGCTTCAAGGAGGGTATCAAGAAATAGAGAGTACAATTAACCGGGCTGATAATATTAATGCCGCGTCAGATTGACATTTTACCTTGACTCCTTCATTGGAGGCTATATTTTGGGCAGGAGGTCAATTTTAATTAGGGATAAACTCATTCATACCCCCAGTTCTTGTGTTTATGCAGATATACCCCCGAATTTTTTATAGTGCATGTGTACCCCTGTCGTGGTCTGAAAAATTAGTCAATTTCGGTCATTCCCGGATTCAATAGAAATGACCATTTTCTCTGAATCCGGAAATGACCGAAATTAAACGATCATTTCTATTGAATTCGGGAATGACCGAAATTGAACAATTTTTCATAGCACGGCAGGGATATGAATGCGCTTTAAAAAAATTGGGGTATATCTGCACAAACAAAAAAATTGGGGTATAAATGCACTCTTTCCTAAATCTAGGCTAATCATAATCCTAAGAAATGTGAAGAAATATTTTCAATAGAGGAATGGTATTCAAAATGAAAATTCTTGGAGTACTAAAATAAAGTGTGCTCAAATATAGTGATATATGAGTAAATTAAGTTGAATTTCACCAAGTTAAATTTTTGTTTAACTGAATTGATTTGAAATGAAATGTAGATAGAGCCTAATTCAAACCAAAACCTGTAGGATTTGGAAACAAATAAAACAAGAAGTCTACTCCATATGAGCTCCTATAAATAGGCCAGTTTTAAGTTCATACGCATCAAATTTCATGGTTTTTGCAAAAGTGGATTAGCATTCCTGAGGGCAATGATACAAATTTATTGCAAAAGATTAATTAAATTAAAAGTCAATTTCACTTATTGTAATCGTCATTGAATGTTTTTCCAGGATGATTGAATGTTTTTTTTAAAAAAAAACCAAAACACGATTATTTGGAAACAGATAAAACAACAAACATAAATAAGCCAGTTCTAATTTGGTAAGTATCAAAATTCTGATTCGAATCTTACAATCTTACCATCTAAATTGATGGGGAGAAATCCTACAGCTCATCGACCTCGATCTTAGACCAAAAAATTTCATGTAATATAAGATTTCGATTCTATAAACACTAGCATACAATCCACCAATTCAAATAAAGAAATTTTGAAATGGAGAAGCACTTGATTAAAAAGACGGCTTCTTCCTGAAATTGAAATCCAACCTCCTCAACACTTTTTCAACCGTAACATCAAAAGCATCCTTCACATCACCTAAACTAGACTCCGCATAAACAATCTGCGGCACCAGATCAACCAACGCATCCCTCATTCTCCTAACCTCGGCTTTTCCGAACCCCTCCAGCTTTTTCCTAATGGAAACCCTACCACTCCTCACATCCTTGTGATCAACGAACACCGAGTATCCCTCGCTTCTTGGAGGCAGGTGCCAGTCGTCCTGCCCGTCGAACCCCTTCTCCCAGAAGAACACCGGGATGGACCCCGCCACGATGCACTCGAACAACGATCTCCTGGCGGTCCCGTTGCCTTCCGGCTGGAGGCAGAAGTCGGAATCTAGGTACGCTTCTAGAGTCTCCGGGGTGGTGATGGAGCACTCTGATTGCGAACAGTCCACCGCTTTGCACACTCCCGAAGGTTGTTGGCTCTTGCAGTCCTCCGCGAGGAACCCTCTCAGGCTGTCCCGAGAGGGCTCCCGGAACTCGGCCACAATGCTGACAAGGCTCGATCGAGACCTTGAAAAGAGTGAAAATATATGAGTTGGATGGCTCTGTATCCATAAATTTACACACATTACAAGTGAGTATATATAACTCACTTTATTTTCTTAACACCTTTTCAGTTTCGTATACTTCGTGACTGTTAATATTGACACACTTTCTAGTTCAGAATGTTCTTCTTATATTTTATCATTATTTTCATTCATTCATTTCATTTTTCCTTCTTTCAATTCAATTACAACTACTCAATTTACACCTCCATAATTCTATTGCCCAAAAGAGACGTGCCAAAATTAGAAAAACGAAGGGGGTAAATTAGCAAAGATCATTCCCATTCGGCCATTAAACTATTTAATCTCCCCACTCAATTCTCAAGCCACATTTCAAATTGTGAAAAACACGTCACCTAAAACTAATGTGTCAAACATAAGAAACTGAGAAAACACCATAATTAAAACTAATGTGTCAAACATAAGAAAACGAACACCTAGTCAAACATAAGAAAGGTGTCAAACATAAGAAAACGGACAGTATAGAGAAAAAAACTTGGGACATACCTTGATCGAATGTAGCTTTGCCATTCTCCGATGTCGGAGGCGGATCGGGGATGAAACGAAGTCGGATACGGGATGCTGTATTCCATCTCGTCCCAGGGGCTTTTCTCGACGGAGATCTTCATCACGTTTTTCATCAACGGCAAGTTCATGAATCGCGAGCCCCAGTTGGAGTCTCCGGTGGCGCCTCGCCGGAAGTCCCACGTCAGCCTCCCGAGCACGATGAAGTGGTCCCCGCCGTCGTGCCGCCGCCATGAGGGCTGGCTGCGCAGCCACTCAAGGAGCATCTCCCCGGGCCGGTCCCGCTCGGTGTTGTTCGACCAGGAGAGCTTCCCGAGGGAGAGTCCGGCGTAGAACGGGATGTAAAACGCCGTCGCTTCATCCGGGTCCATCGTCCGGCACTTGTAGCTCAGCATTCTGGAGTGGTAGATCAATTCGGAAGTATCCATACTCGTCCAGTGCCACGCCGGAGAGATATTCCGGGGAACAAGTCCGTCCAGATTGGTGGCTTTTGGGCCGAAGCCGCGGTTGGAGATCTCCGGGCAACGGGATCTCCATGGGTTTAAGTCTTGGCAGTTCTCCAGAAGCTCCTTGTTGAGCTCCGGCGGCAGATCGTACACGTAAACGCCGCCGTTTTCGCAGGTTGCTCTGTCCACCGTTACGGCGCCGGAGAAGCTGCTCTTTCTTGCCGCCGACGACCGGGAGGAGGAATCTCGCATCTGCCGGAAAACGAACACGGCCTGGATTAGGACGACTATGCAAATCCAGCCCAGAAGGCGGAGAGTGGACTTCTGGGATTTCATGGCGTGGATCATTGTTGCCACGGAGAAGGTGAGGATTTTCGTGCTAATCGGATTAAAGGAAAGTAAAACGTTTGGACAAAAGAGAAGAACAGGAACGTGAGCTGGAGCGAGTGGGCGAGATGGCCTACTGGAATTAATTATTTGAGCAGCCCCATAAATCAGATCTCGATTTACTAATAACTTAATCATATTTGTTGGATGATTAAATTTGGCAAAAAAAATTAATGTAACTTCTAATGCCATTTTAAGTCACACAAGTCAAGTATTTATGTTATTTTAGTACTAACTCCGTTTACCATAAACCTAAAAAAAACCCTCCGTTTACCATATACCATATTCAGGGGCGGAGAAAGAAACCATTAGTGGGGGTTGATATGCAAAAGAAAAAAATTCAATTTTTCTTTATGTTAGAGGGGGCTAAAAAATTTGTAAAAAAATTTACCCTCAAATTTCCCGTAAATTCCAGCTCGGCGGGTGGCGCCCTGACTATATTGCACACACTTCTTTTACAAATTTTAACTACTCTTCATCTTAACCGAATTTGCATAATTTCTATTTGAGTAAAGTGGTAAAATAACTCTATCTTTAGGTTGAAAATGTAAATATAACACTGCAAAATGGAAAAGTACCAAAATAAGCTTAACTTATGATGTATGTGTTAATCTAACCCTAGGAGCCATTGCTCCAATTTTCAACGTCGAAAATTGGACGGATTTTAAGGAAATAACAAGTTTACCCCCGAATTTTAAAAAAAAGGATAAGACTTAAGTGTCCTTTTATTCTTCTTCTTTCCCCATTCCTTTTCTTCTTTCCCCCCGTTCCCACACTTCCTCTTCTTCGCCGGTAAGTTGCAACTTGTTCCCCCATTTCTTCTTTCCCCGTTCCCCCATTCCTTTTCTTCTCCCCATGTTCCTCCATTTCTTCTTCCTCGCCGGCAAGCTACAATTTGTTGAATCCTCCCGTTGACACTCGCCGGCCCCGTTCCCCCTTTTCTTTCTCGTCACCGGCAAGCTACACTTTGTCGAACCCTTCCTTTGACACTCGCTCCCGTTGACATTCGCCGACATTGACAATCTCCAGCGTTGACACTCGCCAGTAAGTTGACTTGGAAAACCATTGAAACTTGCTCATGTTGACACTCACGGGCAAGCCAACTTGAAAAGATTCAGCGGCTTCGGGTCTTTCTTCTTCTACAACTGGAAGTTTGAAAAATCACACGTGGGTTATTACGGTAAATAATTACTCAATTAATGAGATCAATTATTAGTGGTGGTTTAATTCTGCGGTGGTGTGTTTAATTCGTCCGCCGGCTGGGCAGCGGTGTGGGGGGCTGAGAAGTGAGCAGGGTGGTGGGGTGTGGTGGGTGGCGAGTGGCGGTGGCGAGTGAAGGTGGCGGAGAGGGTGGTGGTTGCTGGTGGTGGGAGGTGGTTGCTGACAGAAATAAGAGGGTAAAATGGGGGAGTAAGCTGAAATAGCTGAGGCCATATTTGTCATTTTGGGTCCGGTCAAAGGTCCACTTGGTGAGTCAACGCCGGAATTTGGCCTCAAAGTTATATTGACACGATTAATCATAAAGTTAGTGTTAGTTTGACACTTTCTCATTTTGCATAATTATATTGGCACTTTCAACCTAAAAACAAGGTTTGAAATATATTTAACCCTTTCTTTGTTTACAGGTCCCAATTAAATTTGTGCACTTTCTATTTTAGAAAATATTTAAAATGTCAAAAGACATACTTATTCCCGGAAAATTGAAATTTTAAACTACTATCTCACAATAATCAACCCTCGATTTCCAAATCAAATAAACAATTCATCTTATTAAATACTCCCTCTGTCCCAAGTCCAAAACTAATTGCAGAGAGAAAAATGAAGTCTTTTTTTGGGATTATTTAATGACCTAGGGTGATGTGAAAGAGAGGTTGGGTTATTACTTTTGGGGTTGGTGGATTAGTTTGACCTAGAATTTCAAACAAAGAGGGGTTAATCCAATTAAATAATAGTCAAAGTTTGCTAGAGTGCAAATTAAATTGGGATGTCTAAAATTAGAATAGTGCAAATAGAGATGGGAATGAGGGAGTAAAAGGCAAACCATACAATTTCTCTTTCTTCACTGCCTAACTCCTCTGCTCCTAGTAGAAAACCCTTGATTAAAGGCCTCCAATCAAAAGCGGTTCTTGAGGAACCACCTTTGATTGGGACTCGAGGGAGGTTCCAAAGTCAGAACTCCCTAACAAGTCACCCAAAAATTTTAAAGGCACTTTTCAATCGATTAAAGGCGGTTCTTCAAGAGTCACTTTTACCATCTTTAATAAATCACATCAATTAAAGGTGGTTCTATTGAAGAAATGTCTTTAATGAGATGTCTTTATTGGGCTTTTGGGCCCAAGTATATAAAGCTATAGCTAGGGTTTCCTTCCTCCCTTCATTTTTCTCCTAAGGCATGAAAATACCTTGTCTTTCCTAGAAAATAAACCCTCCTCCATCGCCCACCCTTCACCGCCACCGCTCTCCCACCTATGCTCTTTCGCCACTCTTTCTCTACTTTCCCATTGACCTCCCTCTCACCTCACTTCCTCTCCCTCCCCCACCCACCGCCAACGGTATCCTCTACCCCCCCAAACCTGATCCTTCCTCCACCTAAAAGCACTGCCAGTGTCGTTCTCCATTAGCTGGGCTGCGTCACCCATCTTCGTTGGGCAGCGTCAGATTCGCACCTCTCTCTCTCTCTCTCTCCCTCTCCCTCCTTCACCCAGAAGCAGCGTCGACGTCCTCTCCTCCGTCTGCTGGGTCACGTCAGATCTGCTTCGTCGTCTCTGTCCGCCGCTAGACACGTTGCCTCTGCCAGCATGATTTGTTTATTGTTCACAAATTTAACATTTTTTTATTGTTTACAGACCTTGCATTCGTTTATTTTTTTACAGACCAGAGATATTTCTCTGACATTTGTTAGATTTATTTCTTTTACTGCCGAAAACCTAGGTTTCTTGCAGCTTTTTTTTGCCCCAAAAAAATAGGTTATGAATTCGGAACCTATTTCAGACCCCATTAGAAGGTGGTTTTTGAACCGTCTTTGATCGATTCGATCAAAGGCATGACTAGAGAAGGCACTTTAAAAGTTTTCAAGTGCCTTCTCTGTTCCAATCACTAGTAGAAAATAGGTCTATTAAAGGCAGTTCCAAAACCACATCAAATTGGACCCGAAAGTAGTTCCGAGTTCGGAACTTGAATCACATGCTATAAAAAACTTATGGAATCCAATAGGTTTCTGCCATCCTCGATCAAAACAAAGAAACACAACAAACAAATATGAACATCTCCGACAATACGCAGGGACAAACCAAATTATTGAAACCTAAAAACTAAATGAACAAAAATGTTAATTGATTCAAAAAATATATATACAGATCCAGGGAAAAGAAAATATACAGTGGGCAAGTGGTGACGCAATGAAGAAAATGTACAGATCTAAGTACGCGCTCGGAGGCGCTGGAGACGCAGTGAATCATGTGGGGGTGGAAGAGGGGGATGATTGTGGAGGAGCGACGCTAGAGATGCGGTGGCGCGGGGAGGGGTGATTGTAAGGTGGGGAGAGGTGATTGAAAGGTGGCGGAGGGGATGATAGGGGGGGGGGGGTAGTGAGCAAGAGGGAAATGCAGAGGGATTGAGGAGGAGATGGTCTGTTTTTCAGATTGAAAATGGCTAAAGGGTGAAGCCTTAAAATTTTCTTTTATAGTGGGTAAAAAATTCCCTTATTTACAGGAAGTTCTACAATATAACCGCCTTTAATTGATGTACATCAAAGGCGGTTCCTCAAGAACTACCTTTGATCACTTTTGAACTGCCTTTAATCGGACCCCCAAAGTAGTTCTGAGTTGGAATCTCAATCAAAGGCGGTTCTTAAGGAACCGCCTTTGATTTATGCATTTATTCAAGGTTTCCCCACTAGTGAGTAAAACATCCTTTAATAGGTCTTTCTCCACTAGTGATATCAATCCCTCTTGCCTGCACTAAATCTCATTCAACCAAACTCCTCATAAAAAACCTCACAAACTCCTCTTCTATGTTTCTGCCATAAATAAATCAATGAAATCCCCCACCTTCCTTTTCCTTGCCTTCAGTGAGGTAAATGACGGGAGAAATTTTTAGATTAACACTCTCTATTTTCAAAAAATTCACAAACTACCAACACATATCTTCAAGAATGGAATCAGACTTTATTATTTCTTCAATTTTCTGGAAGAGGGAAATTCGTTTGGCAATTTAGGGGGAGATGAGATGGTGATTTAGGGTTTTAGCAATTTGAGGGTGGGTTGAAGAACGGGTGGTGGTGAAGGGTTGGTTGAAGCAAGAATTGTGGCATTGGGTTGAAGTAAGGGTGATGGCGGATTGGTGGAATAAGGAGTGGAAGAAAGCGGTTAAAGAAGGGTGGTTGCGGACTGGTGGAATTAGGAGTAGAAAAAAGGGTTAAAGAAGGGTGGTGGTGTGGTGTGTTGTGGCCCGATGCTGTTTGTGTTCATTGGTATTGCCCATTGTTGGTAGTGCTTGCTGGCTGAAGACAGTAGAAGGAGGTGAGTAGAGAGGTGGTTAGTGGTGATGGCTTAGATATTAAAGAAAAAGAAGGGTAGTTTAGGTATTTCACTCACTAAAGAAAAATGGTGATTCTAGCACAATGGCCGACGATGACAATCACATTGGAAACGCTGGGAGATTTCTTTTCCTCTTTCTTTCTTTCCTTTCAGTCATTTTATTTTTACTTCACTGCTTCTTATTTTTTCTCTTTTCCTTTACTTTCACTGAGTTGTAATGTTTTTACAGTCACTGAGTTGTAATGTTTTTACAGTTTCAAAATGGGTAGTTTTTTTAAAAAATAAATTAGTATTAGATTAGAATCGTCTATGTTAATATATGTTTTTCGGCGATAATTTTTTTCGGTAAAACATGATTGACTTCAAAAATTATCGTCCAAGGATGGTTAGGAGACATTTGAGTCAAAATCCATTTAGTAACGGACTTTTGGTGATTCTATTATGAATATTCTAATTAAATTTGTAGATTTCTACGTATTAGGATGTTTCAAGCCATTTATATTAATTGTTTGGTTTTACTGGCTTTTAGATCGTTTATTTAGTATTCATTTAGTTCCGAGTTAAAGACAATTCTACGCATTATATACAAGACTATACACACCCTTAGAAAAACATTTTTGGCTATAAAAACAACAAGATTTAGCCTTCTAGTTTAGTGAAAGGATCTGAACGCATTAAATGGAGATTGACCGCATCTTTAGTTGGCGAGGTTTAATTTTTCACTGTTTTGATTGCTTTCGTATTGTTCAGAAGTGTGGATGGACTACTTTTGGTGCATTTGATTTAATGCTTGCTACTGTGACAGGCTTAAGGCACGCCATTGTCACAAGTTGATGGATTTTTATTGGTGGATTCGGGTCGACGTTACTAGCTAGACAACTTCAAAGTGAGGACTAATTATCTTATTTATATATGCCTTTCTTAGTTCTTACTTCCACTATACGACTATTGATTTGAATTGTAATATTTAGAATATTGTGCCTTTGCGTCGCTTCTTATTGGCACTAACGCTTTTGATTAGAACTGTAATTAATATCTAGTTAGTAATGATGTAAAAATCACTTGAATATAGTCTATTTAACCAATTTGATCAATATAAAGGTTGAATTCACAAACATCACATCATCATAATTTTTTTATGTGGGGGTTTTGTATGTGGTGAGGTGAGGGCCAAGTCAAAAAAGACAAGTGTAAATAAAAAAATTATAATTAAATTCATCCTTAATTTTCTCCCTCCATTTGTAATTTGAAATGACACTTATCGTATTTTGATTTGACCCTGATTTCTGCACATACAAATCCCCCACATAAACAACATTCTATCCCGTCATTGAATGATTTAATTAATTAACTGCTTATAATGTGCAAAATTGCTTCCTTTATAATACTATATATTTTGTTGTGGCTCTATTACATGATGAACCACGTACAAGTTCATAACCCCTATCTATCCATTTGGCTAGACATTCTACATTAAAAAGGGCTCATCAGATGGTCAGAGAATGGAAGTCCAATCTCCTCAACACATTCTGAATGGTAACATCAAAAGCATCCTCAACATTCTCTAAACCCTTATTTGGTTCCACATACAGAATCCTCGGAATAAGATCAATCAACTTTTCCCTCATTTTCCTAACCTCCACTTTACTAATTTCCTCAAGCTTTTCTGCGATGGAAACCCTACCTCTTCTAACATCCTCATGATCAACAAAAACATAGTAACTCCCCACAGCTGTCGAAGGCATATGCCACTCATACTGGCCCTTAAAACTCTTCTCCCACAGAAAAACCGGAATCGAATCGGCAATCATGCAATCGAAGAATGACCTCCTCGTAGCACCGTCCCCTATGGGCTGCAAGCAGAAATCTGAGTCCAAGAACGCTTCGAGGATCTCCGGCGCACCATCGGAGCACACGGTTTCCGAGCAATCAACCGCTTTGCATATCCCCTCAGATTGTCCTTTGCAATAGTCCATCAGAAACGCTCGGCAGTCGTTCTTGATCTTCTTCCGCGTCGCGCCCACGAAGCTGAACAGGCTCCGGCGCTCCCTCGACCGGACGAAAGCCTGCCATTCTCTAATGATAAAATATAAAAGGTTTATATTATGAGAATTATAATATACGGATACAAACTAAAGTATAAAATGAATAGAAAACAACAGTCTGTAACAAATTACAATATATAACCTTTTAGTAAAGGAAATGATTTCCTTAAACTATCATCTAGTATCTATGACCATTATCCAGAGCTATTTGCATTGTAGTTTAGTTCAATTCAGTTTAGTTCATATCAATGTAAATTTCATTTGGTGAAATTATAAGTTAATTTAGTCATACATTACTATTTTTCAACACACTTATTTCATTTTAGTTAAGTTTAAATCAGATCAGCTCAAATCAAATCAGGTAAGTTCAAATCAGGATTGCTATTTCGTTATTACCTGATATCGGATTCGGACCGGGGGTGGAAAGCTGTCGGATAAGGTACGCTGAATTCTAGGTCATCCCATGTGTTCCTTTCCACTCCGATTTTCAGCACGTTTTTCATCAATGGCATGTACATTAAACTCGAGTGCTTGCTTGGAGGGGTGCCATTTTTTGAATGTTGGATGCAGCATAGGGCAATCGCCTAGGATGGATGAAAATAGGGAGGCCACTTCAGCCCCCTCCTATTTTTTTTCTTTTTTCAGCGTTGTTTTTCTATAAAAAATTCGAAACTAGAGGCCGCATTAGTTGAATGCGGCCTTTGACCCATCTTTTTTTTAAATGTTTTTCGGCGTTGGAAAAATAAAGATTTCAAAATTAGAGGGTTAAGCAGACATCGAACGCCTGCTTTAAAGTGTCCTACGATTTTAAAGTTATTATAATATTAATTATATTTTCCGGATATTTTTTTAAAAAAATAATTATGTTACAAAAAAATTAATACACGCGCCACACGTGGATTACACACACCACACCTACGGAGTCGCCGTCGCGGTAGAGTGGACGAACTGTTTTTTGGAAAAAAACATTAATAACATTTATGAAAAAATAATATTACAATTTTTTCGAAGAATACATGGATCGAATATTGTCAAAAAAATATTTTTCTTATAAATTAAAATTTATTAATAAATATCACTATTTCATAATTTATACAAAATAATAGTTATAAAATTCTTATATAAATATATTATTTTCTTATATAAATTATTAATTTATTATTTTTATGCTATAAATAGCAACATATTTTTTATATATAAATATAACTATTTTATATATTGGAATTGAATCATACTTTATATTTATTTTCAAAGTAAAAACTATAATATT
>JAULKJ010000011.1:188155-204963 GCA_032355405.1 Rubia balearica | reverse complement strand
TTTGATGCCATTAGTGGAATGCTTTTAGGCGTTGTTCGCCTAACGGGGCCATTAGTGAAATAGAGCTAGGATGTTGATTTCATTCTAGTAAACTTCTATTACGGAAGAACGGAAGATTTATCTTCACAACAAGTAGTTAAAGTGATGAATAGGTAGTGGATTCAAGGATTGATATTAGGTTTGGAAGTGGATGTCCATTGCCCCCAAGGCTTTATCTTTTGTAGTTTTTATCCTTTTTATTTAGTTTGTTGCATGATTAGCTTAGTTACTTGACTTTGCTATTTGTGTTGTTTTACTTTTATAACTTAGGAAACCAACCAACCAAAACCCCCCTTTCATGTGCTTTTATATATATGTATATATATATATATATATCTAGGCTTGTATTCACCATTGTATGCTTATATGCTTAGAAATATCCCTCTTCTCTGTGGACGATCCCAACTTGCCACTAGCTACTTAATTGTAGTTAGCACGCATTAGTGCTTAAAACAGTATCTTTGAGAGGGCGGCGACGACCTCCCAGGACGTGAGAGCCACGAGTATAAACTCCAGATACGATCCATTAAACGTGAGTCTCGAGTGGGAACTTCATATGTGATCCACATGTGTGAACTTCACATGTGAGCCATAGAATTATATTGACACTTATGTCAAGTATGTAGAGTTATAATTATTTATACATTATGATAAATTTTAAAAAAAAATCAAAGTTATAAGATTCTCGTTGTAATAATTAAAATCAACTGAACAGTATCATCTAACCGTTAGTTTGTATCAAGACATTGTGATAATTAAAATAGAAAAGGAATTTTTTAAAAAATTAGAACCGAAAAATCTGTACTGCTGATAAATAATTTTGCGGGTGGTGTTTCGTATCGGAGGCCGGATTCCAGAATTAACCGCGACGTCTTCCGATCACCGGCCAGGTAACACCGCCGTCTCCGCCGTCCTTATTTCTTTTCAACACCAGAAGTTCCTCGATTTCCAACTGAGGTTGCTTTTCTTTTGATTTTCATTTTTAGGTTCGTTTGATTTTCAATTTCCGAAAATCTGTCGTGTAATATACAGGGATCAATGAGCAAGATGGGTGTCAAACAAGCAATTAAGAGCTTGGATGCGTTTCCTCGGCCGGAGGAGCATTTGTTGCAGAAAACAAAGTCTGGAGCTTTTGGTATGTGTTCTGTTTTCATGATTAAAAGATTTAGTCTTGCTTTTCAAAGTATCCCTGATATTGAATTGTTGCCTCTCTCTTTTTTTAATATGTTGTTTACTCGAGGCATGAAATTATGCCATTAACTCGTGTTTGAATTCAAATTCTTAGCTTTTAGGCTTCCCCTAACCAATTTTAGATGTAATGTACTCTAAACCTTGTTTTTCTTGAGCGACCTCACGAAGTGCGGAAAAGGATAACTTGTTGATGTTGACATGCTTGTATTCTGCCATGTTGAGCTCATTCTCTTTCTCTAATTCTTTGCACTGCTAACACTAGGCCTTTCTTTGTCTATTATTGTAGTTTCCATTATTGGACTGAGCATCATGGCGATGTTATTCGTTCATGAGCTGAGATACTATCTTACTACAAATATTGTTCATGAGGTTCGGTTTTTATTACTGTTAGTTGGTTGTTCTACGGTTGGGGTATGTAAGTACTCTGGTTACTTGTTCTGACCACGATAACTAATAACATGACAGATGGCTGTTGACTTGAAGCGGGGAGAAACTTTACCAATTCATATTAATATGACCTTTCCTTCTTTACCTTGTGAAGGTTGGCACTTCACCCTCATCTTCTTCTTCTTCTAAACTGACGATGCAATCAGGCTGCTGGTAACTGAGATCGCATTCGGATTTATTTCTTATGTTGGATCCTTCTTGCAGTTCTCAGTGTGGATGCCATTGATCTCTCAGGAAAGCATGAAGTGGACCTTGACACAAATATATGGAAGGTTGACTCTTCTGTTTGTATGTTTCATAATAAGCAATGCATTTCTAAGTCTTACAAAGATGCCCTAGAAACACTGAGGAACTTCATGATGATGCCCAAGATTTTAAGATTATGCTCCTAAAATTGAAATTATTGATGTGCACTACGTTAAATTAATTGTCTCAAATTGAGAAGTTACATCTCTTACTGTTGTCAGACAGGGTCACCTGCTAGGCTCTGTGCATGTTGGTATAATTGGAATTGTGAAATTACAATTATCGTGGAGCTCAGTTTGTGTTGCTTATTTACTAGTGGGCAAAAAAATGCATAGTGCTGAGTATTTTTCTTATAAGATATGTGATCTGATTTTAGTGTTTCTTGTTAATATTTCATTTGGTACAAGTATAACTCCAAATAGAGGGCTATATGGTGCCTGTCACTGAATAAGTATAATGCTAATAATTTTGAGTATCATGATACACTCCGGTACTGGTCTTTTCCATTGTCTTCTTTTCTCAAGCTAATTGTTCTTGTCTTTTGTTCCTGCTTCTTTTTAATGACAGTATTATTTAATTATATCTCTATTATGCTTATGATGAAGTGTTGTGCAGCTTCGCTTGAATAGTGAGGGACATATAATTGGCACAGAGTACTTATCTGATCTTGTGGAGAAGGAGCATGCACACAATCATGGTACATTTTTTCTTTCATTTCTTCACCTTACCATGTAATAGCTATTTCTAGTCCTTGTGCATATAGTTGGGTGCACTGTATCTGTATGTTAGCAAGTGTATGAGAAACATGTATTTGTTCAAGTCATGTATTTTGTTTATAAAATC
Organism: Rubia balearica; assembly: GCA_032355405.1. Classification (NCBI taxonomy): domain Eukaryota; kingdom Viridiplantae; phylum Streptophyta; class Magnoliopsida; order Gentianales; family Rubiaceae; genus Rubia; species Rubia balearica. The sequence goes on along the minus strand of JAULKJ010000011.1, from coordinate 202,197 downwards.
TTTTTGGTCATATTTGTCCATCATACCGTTGAGCAGGGGCGGATGTACCTCCAGCCCCCCGCCGGGAAGAAAATTAGTGAGAGTAACGCCTTGTCCAATTGAGCTTATTTGGTGCTGAGTTTAATTTATTAGTGTTGAAATTTAATTTATTTGTGCTGGATTTAGTTTATTGGTGCTGAATTTAATTTATTTGTGCTGAATTTGGTTTATTGGTGCTGAATTTAATTTACTTGTGCTGAATTTAGTTTATTGGTGCTGAATTGAATTTTTCGGTAGTTTATTTTTTTCAAAAATGAAAAGAATGACTCCCAAATTGATGTTGTACTCATAACATATTTTATCTTTAGACTTATTACTTAATCAGTGACTGTCGAGAAGCACATAAATATTTATTTATTAATTTTTTCTTTCAATGCTGAGTTTATTGGTGTTGAGTTTAGTTTATTTGTGCTGAATTTAGTTTAATAGTGCTGAATTTTGTTTATTGGTGCTGAAATGTGCTGAAATTAAACCCAACTAGAAGGGGCCTAATTTTGAAATTTTATCCCACCAGCCTCCTCTGATAGAGGAAAAAATTGGGTTTTTTTTTCTCCTACCAGCCCCCATCGTATATATTTTCTGTCTCTGCCCCTGCCCTCGGGCCTGATGAAATTGGATAATATGTCACTGTCACTAATTGCAGATGATCACAAAGAAGATCATAAAGATGAAGTTCATCTCCAAGGTTTCAGTAAAGAAGCAGAAGATATGATCCAGAGGGTGAAGCAAGCATTGGCACATGGAGAAGGCTGCCGGGTAGGTTGTTGCATCCCTCTCTCAAGGACATCTTTACCTTATCTTATCACTAACATCTACATCAAGCTTGTAGGTTTACGGTGTTCTAGATGTACAGCGGGTTGCTGGGAACTTCCATATTTCAGTCCATGGGTTAAATATATTCGTTGCCCAAATGGTCAGTTATCTTTACAGCCTTTTTGCTTTTAATGGTCAACTTGAAGTGAAAAATGTGAAAATGGTGTTTTTTAGTAAGAAATTTTTTGAAGTTATTGTGCTTAAGTTGATGAATGCTTACAAGGTCAGTTTTTCCTTGATTCTAATTTAATAAGGACACCCTGTCTGAAAAGAAAGGTGTGTATCATTTCGGTCCTGAGTACATTGCTTTCTTCTGCAACATTTGAGGATACTGAATTCCGGAGGTCATCAAATCAGTACTTTTGGCCCTTGAATGATACCCTTTGAATTTTCAGTTTCTTTTCTGCGATTTGTAATATTGTTGTTTCAACCTAGAGCTGCTGATGCAATATTTTTGTAATGTATCATTTAAAGACCGCGTAAATCCTTTGCTCTTCATTTCAAACTTGAGTCTTAGATATCACATAATCTAATCATATTGAATGCAGTGGTGTTGGTAAGTTAGCATTTTCCGTAATCTGGCTTCTATTTCCAGATATTCCAAGGACCTACTCATGTGAATGTCAGTCATATCATTCATGACCTGTCATTTGGCCCTACGTATCCTGGCATTCACAACCCACTTGATAAGACAAACAGGATTTTGCGAGGGACAAGTGGAACATTCAAGTACTACATAAAGGTTTGAATTTTAGCCTGTATCTGATAAAGCTAGATCATGAATATTGTTAGCTCTAGTTGTTGATTATTGGAGTTCTTTTGCTAAGCTATCGTATTGCAGTGACTCGTATCACATAAATACATCTCTTTGGGGGCTGTGTAGTGCATACTGGCCTTTTTTCATATGAAGGATGTCTGGTTGCCTCCAGATTTGATCTCCTCTATTATGTGCAGATTGTTCCTACAGAGTATAACTATCTATCAAAGGAAGTTTTGCCAACTAACCAATTCTCAGTTACTGAGTATTACTCACCTATAAACGAGTTCGAAAGGACATGGCCAGGTTTGTATACCCTTTTCGTGTCTTTCCTTTCTTTTTTGTTAATTTTGCATTCTGCTCACTTTTTTTTTCCTGTATCCTATACAGCTGTATATTTTCTGTATGATTTGTCCCCAATTACGGTTACGATCAGAGAAGAACGTCGCAGTTTCCTCCACTTCATTACCCGGCTTTGCGCAGTACTGGGTGGGACATTTGCCCTGACAGGTTAGTTCTTTGGTTTATCTTTTCCATTAGAAAAATAAGAACTTTTCGATGTTATACCTTGCCGACAGTAATCTATGGAGCGTAGTTTCTACTTATTTTGTGTAACATATGTTCTGCTGCAATGAATGTTGCAGGAATGTTAGACAAGTGGATGTATAGACTGATTGAAGCTGTCATCAAGCCTCAATCCAGAATCGTGCCATGAATTTGGTTTCAGTAAAAGATAGAGCATCCATTATCAAAGATCATCTGGACCATACGTATAAACTGAAGAGGAAAACGGGCTAGGTTCATTCCACAGATGATGTGGGTTGTCAGTTGTAGTCTTATCTTACATGAGAATTTTGCACAAAATGTACCTTTCATACATTGTGTTTCTGCCCATCAGAGGTTCTGTTCTAACGTAATTATAGTCTCTTGAGTCATTTTATCATGTTGTAGCTCGACTTTTTCAGTGACTTAAGTTGGTAATATCTTGCCTTCATCCCTTGAATGATATCCAAACAGAGATCCTTTACAGAGTATTTGTGGCCTAAATCACCACTGAACTACCTTCAAAGATCGTTTCAGTTTCTTATGAAGATACAATGTTTAGATGTACAATGCAAAGGATACGAAACTATAAGTTACAATACAAATTGTCTACCAAAATTGTAAGGGCATCAATCAGTACTATATAGGTACCCTGGCGCTCTTTCAGGATTTTCTCCGTGAAAAATGGTTGATATTGCCAGTAAATCACTCCCGTTTCCAAATAACGTTGATTTTTGAAGTGAATGTGTGTGTAGTACTTCATGGATCCAGAGTCCTGGTTTCTGGATGCCTGATAATGTGATCTGGTCCGTCTGATAAATTATTCACAGGTGCCAGTTGCACTTGATGATTTTGGTGCTCGTGTGTCGTACCAATTGAACGTGCACGAGAAGATTGGTGCCTACTCGCTCTCCATCTCAAGTACTCCACAAGAAGTGAATTGGTGCTGATTGCAATCCCGAAACCAGTGAATGAAGACAGAAGAACTGAGAGAACTGCGTTTACATTAAGCTGCAGAAATGCATCACTTTAGTTACGTACTTCACATACAAGGCAAGCTGAAGAATCAATGTCGGGGGTTGAATCGAAGAGAATATTTTACCATGGTGTAAAAGATGTGAGCAAAGAGGATGACCACTGCAAACTGGAATGTAGCATAAGCCCACATGTAACCCTTACTAACTGACAAGCAATAGAAAGAAAGAATGCATTATTCAAGAATGATAATCTGAAGGTATTAGTTTAGGGTAATTATCAAAGCAAAACATTGAACTTTAGGAAGAACACGGAGAATTAGTTCTGTTATACAACAAAAAGAAGGCATGGAATTCATAAGAGAGAAGAAAGTCGTAAAATCCTAACCCATAGTAGAAGCGATCATGGTTGAAACAAAGCCTAAAACACACGAGAACGGTAGAGAGATAGCAAGAGCACGAGGCCCCTTGTTAGACACCTGCTTGACATACATCAGGCATTACAACATGTAATGCTTCACGGGCAAAACAAAAACATTGAAGCGTGGAAGGGTAAAGAGAATGAAACTATATACTCCGAAGAGAGTAAAGCATACCAGAAGCTGCTCCAAAAAGCAAAAATAGGCCAGTATGCTGATCATGACAAGGATCGGAACATCTTGCCATATCCTGTTTTAGGAACAAATAGGAAGTGAAATGAGCTCTTCAGATACATGCGATTTTCAATAGTGTAAAATCATCACGTGCATTTAGTAATATGCTCGCAATATACTTCACTGCTTTGTGTAATCCGTAGACTTGCCTGTAACGTTCCCTGGGCTGTGCCACGGTTGGTTGTCTTCTTGCTGCCCGTGATGGATTTTGCAGTTTTAACAATGTTACCGGAAGGTTCTGGACATCCTGTTGGCAAACATCACAGGTTTTGTTGCCTTTGATGCTAAACCATTTCACAGCACATTCCTTATGGGCAAGTGCAAGCTCTCCTTTACAACTACATTCTAATTTAAATGTTTCGCCACCTTCTCCAAGTTCAATAAAACAAATCCGACATACTGCTTCTTCTTCGGGAATATCTTCTCCAGCTACATCACCAGCTGTAAGGAGGTAGCAGTTAGCACGGAGTAGTTTATAAACAGTTCATTTTTCATTTCTAAATTTAGATGTTGAAAAAACTACTTATTGATGTTTCTTCCGAATGATTCACAATGGCGTCTGCTTCTAATCTGGATCGAGAGGTTGCTGATATTACTCGAATCAGACCTCCAGAAGAATCTGTCTGCCTCAAGCTCCTAGCTTTAACATTCACAGGAACTGAAAAGGACCGTCTTATTTGCTGATCTACCTCGGGTTTCTTCAAAAACAGTAAACTTATTTAGAAATGAGCTAACAAACTCCATCAGACAGTAAATTTAGAAAACCTGTACCATTAGGTGAGAGTGGCTGGTTGAACTACTGCCCTTCACTCCATCAGTACTGACATCAGCGACTGGAGTTACAGGCAGAGAATGTGTCGATGTTGTTGCAGAAGAGAACAATATTTTGTTGAGAGAAAATGACCTTGAAGTTGAAGGCCTATTGGCAGGCTGATCAGATAGTGTACTGTCTGGAAGAATAAGAACAGATTTTTCACTCTCGTGCGGAAGGTTCTTCACCCGGGTGCTCTTCTGAGGAAGCAGATTCTTCACTGAAGACACAAATCTGGCCGAGCTTGGTCTAGGAGGCAAACCACTTCTGGCAGAACTCGGACTGCTGATATCAATTCGTGCAAAATTGGATACCGTCCTGTCTAAGGACCTCACTGGCAACTGCAATGAGGCTAGGTTTGGACGCCTTGGATGCTGCATAGGGGCGGCTACTTGCCCTTCTTCTTCCTGAGTTAGAACGATGTGAACATTCAGAATCAAGCTTACAAAAGTGCAGCAATTCAGTATCAAATGAGCAATACTCACAACTTTTCCTTCTAGACTAACTTGGGAGGAATCAAGGAACCCTATTATTATCAATCTTTCAGCATCTATTCACATTTGCTCGATTTTTCGACACCTCTGTCTCCTTATTCATTCTATTTACCATGATCCAAATTCCAACATCAGTCGATATAAGCTAACAAAAGAGAAATCCACATCAACAGATTCCCATATATATATATTCAACTTCTTCATGAAACTCAAGTTCACAGTGAAATTACTGCTAAACGAATCTTCAAAATTCCCACAAAACCCACCAAAGAAAAGGTATTTATACAAACTTAATGCGTACAGTAAAAATCAGAACAGCACCTGATCACACATATGAGACTGAGGCAGTTCTTCATCTTTTACTGCACTGGTTTGAGTTGGTTCATTCTTCATCAGCTCCAAAGCAGCTAAACTAACTGATTTGTCCTCCATTTTCCACCTCAAATCAGAAACAAAAAGAATACTCAAGATGAAATCTTTCGATGAACCCATGAAAACCCATTTTCAGTTCAATCAAGATCAACCATCTGCAGAATCAATGCTCTTTGAGGGGCCCAAAAAATTCAATCTTTATCTAAAAAGACAAACAGGACTTTACTAGTGAAAGTAGGAAACAAGAGAGAAATTTCTAAAAGCATTAAATTACCCAAAACTGATAAAAGTGAGAATTCAAAAGAGAATGGAACATTTCCACTAATCAGCTTGTGGATATCGGAAAGGTGTCATGAAAAGAAGACAACCTCAAAAAGCTCACTTTGCTTAATTATCATCATGAACACTGTTTATGAATTATTGGAAATTAAGTAATTAAATAAGGTTTGAGTAATTCAAAAGGCTTTTTATTTTACACTTTACTGGATTCTTTTTGTAGATCGTGATCTAATTTTTCACTTTCATAATTATATTTTAGTTGTCGCCACTGTTCTTGTTCATTCGGTGGTGTAATATAATTATACCCGCCAACTGGATTTTGTATTGTTGTTGTGTGATAATCCATTATCACTTCTAATTTTACCATTCACAGCTTTCGAAAGGTATTGCTACTCAATTTGAATTTGGACATATGTAGTGTCTTAGGTGACCTATAAAAACCAACTCTATCAAAATATGAGAATGTTATCTCGACCATTAAAGCCCGCAATGATAATTTGAACTAACTTTTAAACTAAGAGTGTTATTAGCATGACTTGTATAAACTCAATTTACAATATGGATTAATTTTTTCCTATTGTTGTGACGGTGTGAAGTGGTGTTGATGGTAATCTTGTAATTTGAGTTATCAAGCCAAATCAGGATGAAAGTGGTTGAATGGGTATTCAAGGTGATATGATGTGTGGTTGGCAACGCTTATAGAGTGTGTTCAGCGCCGGTACAAACTCATTTATGGTCTGGGGAGCATAAAAAGTTCTGGGGCCTTTTTTAAAATACAAATTATATTTTTAATTTTTTTATTCTAATATACTCCCTCCATCCCACTTAAATTGCTTATTTATTTTTCACGGTCTTCAATAAATTTGTTTGACTGTAATTTTCTCTAGTTACTTATAATAATGTCGCATAAAAAATTAATATTTAGAAAATAGATGTTAAGATAAATCTAACAATATCACATGATATTTTTATTATTTATATTGTAATTTATATTTACGGTCAAAGTTTATAAAGTTTGATTTTCAAAAGGTAAATAAGCAATTTAGAGTGGGATAGAGGGAGTATATGAAGTGAGAAAATTTATTTTAAAATGTGCAACTTATATGAGACCGAACAAGTATAAATATAAAAAGTTAGAAGTACACAATTTTTAAAAATAAATTAAGAATTCGATGGAGATTGGATACAAATCATTTATTTATTAGTAAATAAATAGATTATAATTTTATTTTGATTAATAAAATAACATAAGAATTCGTTTACGTATTTGAACCAATAAAAATTATTAACATATCATATATTTAGTAATTTAGATATTAAAATAAATACAAAATAATGGAAAGTTAATTAATTTTTATAAAACTATTTAAATTTTGTGTTAACTCAAAAATACATATGTCACATTAGATAAACATACAAAAGAAAATGAAGAGGAAACATATACCTATAATATGTATGAGGAGGTCTCATGGTGGATTAACCTTAAATTATGAACCGTCTACTAAATTTAAACATTTTAAATTATGTATTTTTATATTTTCACATTCAAATACACGTTATTATTTATTTTAATTTATAAAATATAATATTTATTTTTCAAAAAAGATTACAACTGTTAAGGTAAAAATTTATGGGGCCTATCCATAAACTTATGGATATGAGTATATGACATATTTCCAGAAACTTTCTCATGTACAATATTTAAGTTCAACTTTATTATTTGGGTCACATAAATCATAACATTCATTTGAGCCTATATTATGTCAACAAAATCCGCATTCACTTTATATTATATGATAACAAAATATATTCTCCTAAAATCTGAACCCAAACTACTATGTATAAATAAAAAGATTTAAAAATTTTGGCCCTCCCATCCTTGGCACCAGTTCGGTCGTCCAGCCCGCACTGGGCTTGGGTCGGCTCTATGTGTGTTTGACAGAGCTTACAAGTGTTTTGTTTATAAGTAACTTTTATAGTGTTCGGTAAGCTGCTTAAAAAGTGTTTATTTAAGAAGTATTAAGCTATTTTTAGGGGGGAAATAAAAGTTGGTCTCCCCCTATTTTCATAATAAGCCAAAATAACACATGTTTGCATATAGGCTGGTCTCCCTCTACTTTCAAAATAAGTTGCTTATAAGTACGGTTCTACCAAACACATCCATAAGGGGTTTGCTTACAAGCTAAACAATTTTTTGTGTACTTGTTAAACTCATAAAAGTCTTCTTCTTATTTTAAAAGCATAAGTTATTTTCTGAGGAAAAGTATAAACTGATCTCCTACTTTTAAAATAAGTCAGTTTTACTTATAAGTACAATTCTACCAAACACGCATTTTTCATCCTATTCTAGTTTTGGAGAATGCATAGAGATAAGTTTCTCGTTTTAATAGTTTTGCTTTCCAATTTTATATCTCCATTTATGAACTTTTTTGGTTAGTACGTGTGATTCGTGTGAAGGTTTCTCAATTCTCACTTAATAAATATGGTGTCTTCTTCTTCTATTTCATAAGTGCATCTTATAGGTATGCAAGGTTTCTCTTTCATAAATAAGGTGTCTTTTTCTCGGGGTATAGATATAAACTTCATCATGTTGGTGGTCTAGATCTGAATCTGTCATGTTCTACATACATCGTGTAATGTTATATGTGTTGTTTTTTTTAATAAAAAAATGCAATAGGCTTCTTCTCATTAATATGAAAAATCGCAGTTACAAATCATCACAGCATTTGCAACATTTTGCGCATCTGTTGTAGTCAGCCTATCAACTTTTACAATTGTAATGTCTGTAAACACCACAACTAAAAACTTTATTTCCCCAACTATTTGCCTGATATCTGCAGGAACGTCTACGTAGTTTTTGATGTGTCTACGTAGTTTTTGATGTATCGCATAGCATTTTCGCAATCTAATCTAATTGTCAGACTACCTATCCCTTGTGCTCATCTCCTTCATTGCACCCAGGATGGCTGTTTGTTCTGCTTTCACCGGTGATAGGCCTTGAAAGAGGCATTACATGGTCCAAGTCTGCGTCAATCCATTAATTCTGGCACACCACGCCCTTACCCCTTTTCTTGTGGATTCACTGAAAACTGCATCTGTATTGATTATTGAGCTCTCCTGGAAAAAATGGTTGCCATCGTACCTTTCCTTTGCCAGATCAGATTAATGTTCCCTTTACTGCCTCTTGGATTGGGTCCTCTTGTGTCTCTGGTTGCTAGTGCGGCCTCTGAGATGCTTCATGTTGTTCTGGCGGGTCCTTTTGTCTCTTTAGGCTCCATTTGTTGGCCTCCTTTGTTAAGCCCAATTGATTACAAGGGCATGATCAATTGAAAAACTGGTGAGGTTGAAAACGACTCTATTCTTTGGGCACCAGATGGCCCATGTTATGTAACATGCTAGTTCCTTGTCTTCCTTCTTCGGTGCCAATTTAAACCCATTGACTAAGCCAATCTTTTACGGATGAAAACTGTCCTCTATTGAAATCCAGACCTAGCCTGCTCATCCACCAAACTCTCTTTGTCGGCTCACATTGAAAAATATGGGTTCTACGCTTTCTTCAGCTTTTGAGCAAACCTGACACATCGTTGATAAGTTCAACCCTCTTTTCCGAAGATTTGGGTTTGTAGGACACGCCACATGTATCATTCTCCAAATCAAAAAATTTGCATTCTCCGGGATATTTCCATCCCAAAAAGATGGCCTTCCTCTGTATCCAAGTCACCGCTTCCTAAAGTTGATGGCAAGCGACTTTCCTTCACCTCAAACGCTACGTGATACCCCGATTTGACGGTATATTTTTCTAGCAGATCTTTTCCCCATACCTTGTATTCATTTTCCCCTAGGCAATGCTGGGTGATATGAATTTTGACTATTTCTCTAATTGTCTTTTGTGGGAACAACACCTCTAATAGTGGCATTCTCCAAGCCTTATCTGCATCAATGAGATCACTGATCTTATAGCCCAAGTTTAGCAAGGTGTCTTGTTCATAACGGGTAGGGTTTCCTTGATTTGGTATCCAGCTATACTGGATGTCCACCCTATTTCCCGTCACAATCTTCCACTTCGAATGTGGTTTGATAAACTCAATGCCCCATAAAAATCCTCTCCATCCCCACAAGTCTGTCGGTTTCTGTTTGGTTCATAGATGATCCTGCATTTGATCGTATTTTGCCCGGAAGAATTTAGAAAAGAATGACTATTTGTTTGTGATTAGTGACCAAGCGTGTTTCCCCAACATCGTCTGGTTCATCTGTGTCGTTGACCGCATAACGAGTCCCCCTTTCCATTTTCGAGGTGCATATCTTTCTCCATGCTTTCCAATGTATTCATCTGCCTTCAGAGTCTCCCGCCCGTATAAACCCTGTCATGTATCTATCCATTTCCTTCGCAACTGTTGCTGAATCATGAATGTTCCAATAGTATATTGGGTGAGAGCCATGAGAACATCTTTGCATAGAGTGACTCTCCCCATTATCGACATATCGCTTTTCCTCCATGCAGCCGTTTTTTTTTATATAATCTTCTGAAGCAAGCTTCTAAACAATTTGACCTTCAAGCCTTCGGAGTTCAGGTTGTGCCATGAGTATTTCCCTTGTTGGAGGTCGGGCTTGATGTTGAAAGTCAATCTGACTAGAATTGTTGAGAATAAATATGCATTTGGGCTAATTAAGAACGACGATTTGCCAAAATTTTAGCTTTTGACATCATAATTTGTAGATATATTTAATCATCGGTTTATTAAGTATACAAATGAAAAATTAAAATACAATACTTATTTAAAATTGCATTAAAATGAACATAATTATCTAAACTTTATGATAAAATGCATATTGAAAATAGTTAATCGACTGAACAGCAGAAGAAGAAGAAGGGAAAAAAAGGAAAAGAGAAGAAAAAAAAAGAGTATTTATTGAGGTGCAAAACCCCCGGGAAGAAAACCCGGCCACTAAACCCTCTTCTTCGAGTGGCTGCACCCTTTTCGTCATAAACCCTAGTTAAACCCCTCCTCCTGATTTCTTTCTCCTCATCTCCAGCACACAACAATGGCTGCTCTCGTGCTCCTCAGGAGATCTTCTCCCTCAATCGCATCCCCAATCTTCAAAACCCTCGCGCTCTCCGCTTCATCCCGTCTGTTCGACGATCATTCGCTAAACCGCCTCCAGAATCTTCACAATCACAATTTTACCGCGAAATCCCACGCCCCGGAGCCACCGAGATGGACGGAGCCTGCAGCTCGTGGGTTCCACTCCGGACGGCCGTTATCCATGTCCGCGGGATACGCGATGGCGGATTTGTCGGATGATGATAAGAAGGCGGCGGGCCAGGGCGAGGACGGGCTGGAGATTTCCAAGCTTGGGATTTCGAACGACATCGTTTCTGCCCTCGCCAAGAAAGGGATCACCAAGCTCTTTCCAATTCAGGTCTGTTTTGGCTCTCGTTTTCAACTTCCCTTAACTATAAATTATGAAAGGTTGTATTTTGGAGGGACGTGTAAGAATTTTCTGAATATTTCGATATTGTAGTTATGGTGATTTATGAATATCTGAATATGCATGTAAAGTTGGTATTTTTGTTATTGCTACTGTTGATGAATAAGAAAAGATTCTGTCTTGAGCTTACATACTCATAAAAATGTCTACTTTGGTATATGTTGCAGAGAGCTGTTCTGGAGCCTGCGATGAAGGGGCGAGACATGATTGGTCGTGCGAGGACTGGGACAGGGAAGACTCTTGCTTTTGGAATCCCTATTTTGGACAAAATAATTCGATACAATGAGAAGCATGGGTGAGTATTCACTGAAACGCTTCTTGTTTAATTTTACTTGCAAGTTTGGTTGTGTATGGTGTGGTTTTGAATTTAGTATTTCTTTCTATTGTGCAGTCGTGGGAGGAATCCGTTGGCCATAGTCTTGGCTCCTACTCGAGAACTTGCGCGCCAGGTGGACAAGGAGTTTTATGAGTCGGCTCCTAGTCTGGACACTCTCTGTGTATATGGTGGTGCTCCCATACAGAGGCAGATGAGCTCTCTGGATAAAGGTGTTGATATTGTGGTGGGAACCCCTGGTAGAGTGATTGATCTGTTGAAGAGAGGCGCAATGAATTTGAGTGAAGTGAAATTTGTTGTTCTTGATGAAGCTGATCAGATGCTTAATGTTGGGTTTGCTGATGACGTGGAAACGATTTTAGAAAATATTAGGCAGGAACATCAAACCATGATGTTTTCCGCAACAATGCCTGGTTGGATTATGAAACTGACTCAGAAGTTTCTTAGAAGTCCAGTGCATATTGATCTCGTGAGTTTTGTGTTTTAGCCCCTTTCTGTGTTTTGAAGGTGTACTCCGTATCAGTTTGGGCACTGTTCGTGAAGATTCTAATGGAGTTCAATACACTTCGCATTGCAGGTGGGGGACTCTGACCAGAAATTAGCTGATGGGATCTCATTGTTGTCAATTGCTACAGAGAACAACCAGAAAGCTGCAGTTATTGGAACTCTCGTGAAAGTATGATTATGAGATTTCATTTTATAGTACTATTTTCCCAGTTAATGCCTGCCCAACCTTGTTATATTTTTCCTCTTGACTTAGTAGCTTTTGATTGTAATTTTTGCACGAAGTGACGATCTCTGATTTATATATATTTATTTCCTTGTGTAATTTAGGATCACGCAAACGGTGGAAAGTGTATTGTTTTCACTCAAACAAAACGGGATGCTGATCGATTGGCATATTCTTTGCAAAAAAGCTTCCAGTGTGAAGCTTTGCATGGAGATATTTCTCAGAATCAAAGAGAGAGAACTTTGGCAGGGTTCCGAGATGGGAGGTTTACTGTCCTTGTGGCTACGGATGTGGCTGCTCGAGGCCTGGATGTGCCTAATGTGGATCTGGTATGTCCTTTTTCTGTATCTTCCCTCCATGTTCAATTTTTTTGAAACCGTTGTTCAGCTTACCTGTTTGTCCTTTTCTATTATTTGCTGTTTGGTGAATTCTATCTTTTTCGGAACAAGATGTATTCTGTGCCCAAATTGTCATATTTCGATTCTGTTTCTGCATTGCAAACAAAGATAGGTGAAATGAAATTATTAAAACGTTAGTTGAGAATGTAGAAAGCTATTTGTGCAATGAGAAATATCCATCCATCTCCGGCCTGAAATGTTTCTTGTTCTCCTTTAGTATGTGATTGGTTTGAAGTCATCTTATGCTCCAGGTGTATGAGTTCTAAAAGTTGTGTTTATACAGTGGTTTCTATTATACCAGATTTTGCCTGTGTTTTCCATCTCAGTCTCTTCAAGGCAACGTTATTTGTCCCTCACAGGTGATCCACTATGCGCTTCCAAACTCGTCAGAGATCTTTGTGCATCGTTCTGGCCGAACAGGGCGTGCAGGGAAGAAAGGAACTGCTATTCTCATGTATTCATCAAATGAGTTTAGGGATGTTAAGGGCATTGAACGTGACATTGGTTCCAGATTCACAGAGGTACTTGCACTAAATTATGGTTTGGTTTCCTCAATGCTGTTTCTAGATTTCTATGCCCTGATGTGTAAACTTATAGATTTTTGCTGCGACACTGTATTATTTGTATTATTTATACACTTGCACACACATTTTTGGTTGGAGTTGAAAGACCTCCTGGTTTGAATACCAGTGAGCTGCAAAGTGAATCAATTCGTTTGCTTCTTCTATAATAATAATAATGAGGTTGCAAAACCGTGTAATTGTTTTTAAATAGTATCTCAAGTCTTTCAAGTCATTTAATTAGATACACAGCTGTTTATGTGGATGGTTTGGCATCCTTCTTTTCCATGAAGAATCTTGTTTGTATGTGAAACCTTGCAATAACATTGTGTTTCTGCTAGTGATGATTTTATCTAATGTGTAATTTCGTTATGTAAAAGTTACCTAGAATCGCTGTGGATGCTGGATCAACGGACATGTTTAGTGACTTTGGACGAGGTGGTGGATTTGGCAACTTTGGAGGTGGCGGTCGCAGTGGACGAAGTGGTGGATATGGCAACTCTGGTGGTTCTTCCTATGGCCGATCGGGTGGTTCTTCCTATGGCCGATCTGGTGGTGGATTCGGTTCTGGTGGTGGTTCGGGTAGGTCAGGTGGTTTCGGTGGTTTTGGTTCAGATCGAGGAGATGGTGGTTTTGGCAGCGGTGGATTCAGAAGTTCTGACCGCGGTGGAGATCGTTCATCGGGTGGTTTTGGAGGTCAGGGGGGTTCAAGCCGGTCAGGTGGTTTCAGGGGCTTTGGATCAGATCGCTTTGGCGGGTTAGGTCAGGAGTCTAAATCCGGCAGCGGGTTTGGCT
>JAULKJ010000011.1:171101-188055 GCA_032355405.1 Rubia balearica | reverse complement strand
ATAATGTTGTGATCAGAAATGGGAGAGGAAAAGAAGCTTTTCTGAACTCTAAAATGAGGTTTAACTTGTGACCTTCTTCTCCAGCTCTCATGAAAGTGGTAGTCTAGATGCAAACTAGAGGTTACTTATGTATGCCATAAAAACCAAACCGAACCAAACAGTTTATACTTGCTAGAGGTATGATTGTATATGCTTCTCTATTAGTACTCATTGCCCTATGTATTATTCACTTCATAAGTTTCTGTTCGGCAATCCATCTTGATTTGTTCTATCATTGCCAAATTTCAACAAAAAATGGCATTTTTGTACAATTTCAACATATTTGATCTCTTCTTCGTTTCTGGTGACCTATACATACTTTGTACGTAATTACAATAATGTCCTAGGACTGTTCTGTTTTGTGTCCGCATGCATTCAACAAAGCAACATTAATTCGACACACGAATGGCAACCACGTGGATGTGCTCATAGTAACTACTAATGGTGCTGTACTAAAATCTACAAAAACATTCTGAATTAAGCCTTCCAACTATTTCTTTATTTTGACTACTTTCCACTATATAGTTTTGAACCAATTTTGTATACTGTGTTTAATGAACTTTTAGAGCAAAACTTATTTTATAAAAACGATAAGAAATCAATTACGCTACCTACCGTAGATTTAGTATATGTAAAATCCAATTCAATGCATAATATAAACCATTCCATTTATTTGAACTTTTATTCTTGATTTTTGAAAGAATGCTACTCTTGGTTTAATCACGGTAATCATTCATTCAACTTCTAGTCTCCGTACTAGGGGTGACAAAATAGACCTGTAACCTGTGAATCAAGCGGGTTATCTAATTTTAAACTCGTATAGGTATGGGTAAAATGAGTAACGGATTAAATGGGTAATGAATCAAATGGGTAGTTGAAAAATATGGTTTGAACGGGTTGGGTTTGTGGGTTGACCGCGGGTTTACCCAATGGGTTAAAATCTGCGGGTTTACCCATACGGGTTGGTATATAAACTCATATGGGTCAATATATAGGTTGAAACCAATGGATTTACCCATATGAGTTGGTATATAAACCCATATGGGTCAATACATGGGTTGAACCCGTGGATTTTACTCATATGAGTTGATACATAAATCCATATGAGTTGAAAATCCGCGGGTTTACCCATTTTCGCCTCGTGAGTTGAATGACTTTCAACCCGCGGGTTGAGCGGATTTCAACTTGACCTGTTTTGACCCATTTTTGATCGATAATAAAATGGGTCATACGCATATTTTTTAATTACCCATTTTACCCAACTTATATTTGACCCGTCCGTCCACTTGACACCCCTACTCCATACGTTGAAAAAATGCTTATTTTATTTAAAAGAAGGATAAAAGTAGGTTTCTTGTTTTGTAGTAACTATCGTATGATGCATGGACTTTTCCAGCGCGCCAAATGGCGGCAGACCAACTACAATTTACATACCAATCATTTCCTTGGATTTGCTGTTTGTTTCTGCGCTCTAATTTGCTGGATTTCAAGATAAAAATAAACGATTGTGCAGTCTTTCTTCCCATTTATTCAAATTTTAAATAATCATGAATTAACACATTCGTCAATGTCACACCTCAACATCTAGCCATCGTCTCCTTCTTGCCGTCCCAAATATTCTAAGCCAATCCCATGAATGCATTGTTTTTTAATCTGTATGTAAACGCATAAATTCATGTTAAATGTTGCCAATCACTTTCACTCTTTCTGGGTATTTCTTGGTGATTGATTAATGAAGAGGAGGTTGCATAGGACTAAGGGGATTTGGGACTTTGAAGCTGCAGCAACGATGGTGTCTAATGGCGGCGGTCGTCAGAAAGTGATCTTGGGACTGGACGGCGGCACCAGCACCACCGTGTGTGTTTGCATTCCCTTCATCAACAATGGCGGCCCTCTGCCCGATCCTCCGCCCGTTCTCGCTCGAGCTCTCGACGGATGCTCCAATCACAACAGTGTTGGAGGTGAACTATGTTTTCTATTTTTTTTGATGAATTACTCCCTCCGTCCACAAGAAGGGTCATGTTGCTGCGCCTGTTTTGGTTACAGAAACATGACTCTTCATGTGGAACGGAGAGGGAGTATGTGGTTTTTGCTCGTAGTTTGAGCGGATGGATGAGTTCATGGTTTTGTTTTCAGAAACTGCTGCGAGGGAGACACTGGAGAGAGTTATGGCGGAGGCGCTTCTAAGATCGGGTTCAACTCGTGCTGCTGTTCTTGCAGTTTGTCTAGCTGTATCTGGAGTTGATCATCCAACTGATCAGTTCAGGATACTCGATTGGCTCAGGTTTGGACATCTTTTCGCGGTTTTCACTTGTCTTACATCTGTTTCTGAGTTGGTGTATTTTTCTTGTTCAGGCAAATATTCCCAAGCAATGTTAAGTTGTTTGTCCACAATGATTCAGTCGCGGCTCTGGCAAGTGGGACACTTGGGAAGCTCCATGGATGTGTGCTGATTGCCGGTACTGGCACCATTGCCTACGGTTACACAGAGGATGGGAGAGAAGCCCGGGCAGCCGGTGCAGGTCCCGTCTTAGGTGACTGGGGAAGGTGAACTACCTTAACACTTGATGTTTAAGGTTGCAGTCAGTTTGTTTTCACATGTTTTTTATGACACTCGAATCGTGCAGTGGATATGGCATCTCTGCACAAGCACTGACAGCTGTTGTTAGAGCTCATGATGGCCGAGGCAAACGCACAGCGCTTACAGATTGCATCTTGAATGCTCTTGATCTACCTTCTCCAGATGAGCTTATTGGGTAAATGTCCCGAGACAGACTCATATTTTTGCAGCTTATCGCGCGCTTACTGACCATGATCATGAATTCATGTTGTGTGTGGCTATAGGTGGACTTATGAGGATCCATCATGGGCGCGAATAGCTTCTCTCCTTCCCTACGTAGTATCTTGTGCTGAGGCAGGCGACGAGGTTTCAAACAACATCCTGCTAGATGCAGTTCAGGAGTTGGCAATGAGCGTAAAAGCAGTTGTTCGTAGACTTGGACTCTGTGGCGAAGGTACTTCTATTTGCACAACTATGTAACGAGGTCTTCTGATGTTTTTCTGACATAGTTTTTCTTCGATAACTGCAGATGGGAAGGATCAGTTTCCACTTGTAATGGTTGGAGGAGTTCTTGAGGCCAATAAGAGATGGGACATCGGAAATGAAGTGATCAATTGTATAACGAAAGACTTTCCTGGTGTTTTTCCCATTCATCCCAAGGTAAAATGTGTTTCGCGGGTTAAGAATTATTATTTTTGCGCAGATTTTGATTTCTGTTTGGTTTGCAAACCAGGTGGAGCCTGCAGTTGGCGCTGCATTGCTTGGTTGGAATTTTCTGACGAGGCAAAGTCGAAAAGACGATGATTTAGAGGCTGATGATTACTGAACACTTTGTTGAATTGTACAGTAGTTTTAAAGAGGAGGAGAAGAATAAATGACAGAAACGAAAAACGTTGTGTGAGTAGATTTATACTGATTGAATGTTGTCTGCATTTCTCAATTAACTAATGGGCCTTTTTTTTGGTTTGATTAATAAGTGTTGTCTTGTTTATCTTGGTTCTCCTCTTGCAATTTGCAATAAAGCATCAATTCTCGATCAAGTAAACATCATATACTCGTTCCGTTCTCCTAATGCTGGCACACTTTTCATCTAATTTTTTCAAGGCACGCTTGAGTTGAACTGACAACGTCCTTTTTCACGAGAGTTATAACTTGTAAATCAGGCAATTTCGATCATATTTTCAGCGAGTATGTGATCAGATTTCTTCATCTTTGAATGAAGAGTCCTAACCAAAGAATGAATCTCCATTGTTTCACTACAATTTCCATGTTGACCAACAGCGAAAACTCGAACTTGATTATTGATCTCAGTCCAGCTGCATCCAGGTTGTTTCTTCAAGCCATGCTCCTTCATAACCTTCCTCAGTTCTGCAGCCTCTTGCCATTTCATATTGGAAGAACACATGTTAGACAGCAGAACTGAATAATTCCCCGGTTTTGCATCCGACAGTTTCTCTGCAGCTATCTTCCCTCTCTTAGCATCTCCATGCACGTAACATCCCGCGAGAAGCGCTCCCCAAATGTACTCCGATGCTCTAACAGGAAGCTGATGAATGAAGTCGAACGCCTCCCTGAACCTCCCAGCCCGGCTGCAGAGATCGATAAGGCAGGCAAAATGTTCATCTCTCAGCTCAACAGACCTGTCATTCACAAGCATGTCAAAGTGTTTGAAACCTTCTTCAACTAAACCAGAATGACTGCAGGCAGACAGCAATCCCACGAATGTCACGCTATTCGGGTTCAGCCCTTTACAACGCAGTTCTTGAAACAGCTCTATCCCCTCCTTAGCGCATCCATGGTGAGCATAAGCTGCAATCATGCCATTCCAAGAAACCAAATCTCGCATTTTCTCGCTACCATCAAACACGCTCCTCGCCATTGACAGCTCCCCACATTTGGAGTACATGCTTATCAGGGATGAAACGACGAAGTCACTCTCCTGATAAACCGTCTTGCTGATCAGCTGGTGAATTTGCTTTCCCGTGTTTAGAGCAGCCAAGTCACCACAAGCAGCAAGGGCACTCGAAAAAGTTCTTTCGTTAGGCCTCACTTTCCCATCTTCCAGCATTTCGGAGAACACCCTCAATGCCTCCTCACTCTGACTCCCCTGAACATAACCATTGATCAAGCTAGTCCAAGAAACCACATTCTTCTCCGGCATTTCAATGAACAATGCGCTCGCCTTCCTTAAATCTCCATTCTGAGCACATCCCGTGATCATCACATTCCAGGAACTGACATCCTTTTCAGAGATCCTCTCAAACAAATCAAAAGCTTCATCCATCCTGTCATTCCGCACGTACCCACTGATCATCGCATTCCAAGAAACCACATTTCGCGTAGGCATCCTCTCGAACAACGCTCTCGCCTCATCAACTCTCCCAATCCTACACAACCCCGAAACCATAACTGTCCAAGAAACCGAATCCCTCTCCTCCATCCTATCAAAAATCTGCATCGCCTCCTCCAGCCAACCACTCTGTACCAGAACAGACAGAAGCACATTCCACGAAACAACATTACGCTCCTCCATCCTCTCAAAAAACCTCAGAGCCCTATCAACCATTCCACAAATCACATAACCATGCAACATGGTATTCCAAGAAACCACATTCTTTTCTGGCATGCATTCAAACTGCCTCTCGGCTTCGTAAACGCGCTTCACTTTTGCATACCCGTTGATCATTGCAGTCCAAGTAACCACATTTCTCTTGGCATCAACTCTGTCGAACAAATCCCTGGCTTCTTGAATCATCCCACATCGAACATACGCCGAAATGAGAGCTGTCCACGTGATAACATCCGGGTCAGGGATTTCATCGAACAGTTTCCGGGCCTCGAAAATTCGACCCTCTTGGCCTAGTCTCGTGATCATCAAGTTCCACCTGAGCACATGTTGATCGAGTGTAGAATCCAATCTGGGCATGCGTTGGTTAAAGGGTTCTCCATAGCGTTGAAGCCAAGCTGAGAGAGGTGAGTTTGAGAAACTTTTTAAGAAAACAAAACGCAGATGATTTCCAGCTCTATTCATCAGTAGAGAAAACATCTGAACCCA
Organism: Rubia balearica; assembly: GCA_032355405.1. Taxonomy (NCBI): domain Eukaryota; kingdom Viridiplantae; phylum Streptophyta; class Magnoliopsida; order Gentianales; family Rubiaceae; genus Rubia; species Rubia balearica. Next base: position 182,401 of record JAULKJ010000011.1, on the reverse strand, counting down.
GTATTTTAAAATGGATTTCGCAAATGCAGAACATGATCGATGATCCCCATCATCATCACATCATGCAATCATTTGAGTCCAAAATCACAAGTTCTTTTCTTCAAGGCAATCACAAGTATTACTCCCAACTAGGTTGGAGGGCCATTTTCTTCACGTGTGTTACTGTTTGAGCAATTTCTATAATTACTTCATACATTTTCCGTCTCATCTAGCCCCTTCAGTCCAGTCACACTGTAAAAATAATTGCAACATTTAAAGTAAAATGGGTGGAGAATGTTATTTTGGAGAGCAAAAGTGAATTGAGTGGGTAAAAATAATTTTATTTTACTGAAAAAGAAATGAGTCGTTAAAAGACAAATAAAAAAGGAAATGAGGCAAATCTTAGAAGTCGGGAGGGAGTAAGAAAATACTCTATAAATTGATTGGATGAAATTATCTATTTTGCCAAGGGTTATTAAACAAAATCAAACAAAAAAGGAAAGCGTGTCATCCTTAGGCCTTGTTCTTCCGTCAGTTCCGTTCAATTCAATTTAGTGAAAATTAGCTTTATTTAGTTACATTATTACTTTTTTCCAACATATTTTAATTCAATTCAATTTAATTCAATTCAGATAAACACTAGAGAACATAGCCTTAATTGATCAATGAGAGTTTAACTTTTTATCAATGCAAATTACAAGTTACTTTAAATTTATATAAATACTTATTGTTATGGCTGAGGGTGTGTATATATAGCCCATACAACTCATGCTAAATTGATCATGTGATAACTGAAGATGCATGAAATGAGGGCGTGATTCGCCCAATTAATCCACAATACCCACGATATTGATCACTTGGCCACCACGATGGCCACAGCCACCACCATCTGATTAATCCATGAGGCATACAAGATGTGATGCTTGGCCACTTCGACAACCACGACAGGAAACGGAGGCCATTGCCACTACTAGTTGTTATAACATTGGGCTAGCAAAACCTCTAAGTAAGGATATATGAAGGAAACAATGTACTCCGTATGTTAATAAGAACTTTCTTTCCTTATACCAGTCCAAACACTTAATTGCAGGACTTTAAAGATGGAGAATTAGATCATGCATTTTATTGCCTTACGTCACCACCTTCCACTACCTCTCCCCCACCTATCAGTCTACCACCAAATCTCTGCACCCACCACCACCCTCTTTACATGGATCTAAATTTCCGCCTGAAATCTACCATCAATAGAACTCCAGATCCGCAACTTTCATGAATCGCCACTGACACTTTGCAAATCACTGCAGCGATTTTTGAGCGCCAGTGACAAAAGTGTTGCGCCAGTGACTACCACCAACACAACATCAAGTGGAAACACTGCCCCGCGACAATCAGAACCATCACCATTGTTGTTCTCACCACGACCATCAAGACAGCCGTTGTACGAGCCTACCACCGGCACCACAACCACTGCTATTAATTTTTATTTATTAAAATATAAAAGATATACTCCCTCCGTCCCACTCTAAATTGCTAATTTACTTTTTGAGAGTCAAACTTTGCAAACTTTGACCCTAAATATAAATTAATATACAAATAATAAATATATCATGTGAGATATTGTTAAATTTGTCTTAAAATCTATTTTCCAAATATTAATTTTTTATGCAACATTATTATATGTAACTAGAGATATTTATGGTCAAACATATGTATTGAACACCGTAAAAAAGTAAATAAGCAATTTAAAGTGGGACGGAGAGAGTATAAAATAGTATTAGTGCGGGGTTATAAATATAGTGTGCGAGTTAACTACAATATTAATGAGAGTAAAATTGTAGGCATAAGACGAGAGGAAGAATTGTGTGGAAGTTGGGTTGGGTCGGGTCGGTGACAGTAGACCTGGGCCTATCTTTTGTAATTAAATAGTATTATCTTCACTTTCTGTAGCCCATATCTGAAAAATATACTATTATAGAAATCAGAGTTTGTTGAATTTCCCAAGAGGTCCAAATCGGTCAATATTTATGGGCCCGAGGATATCTGAAACTACTCCATTTCACTTTTATTTTTCTACACCACTATATTTATTATTTAATTTAATGATTGTAATTTGTAAGGTGTGCGGTTCAAGTATGAAAATATGTTTAAAAAAGTTGAATTAACACAGAATACATAACTTGTTAAGTAAGGCTGGATTCATGTTAACCAACGAATCAGTACTTACAAACTTATTTAATCTAAGGAATGCAGGTGGATAATAGTTAATTTTAATTTCAACACTTTGAGTCGTTTGTATTTTTCGTGTTAATTCTATTGTAGTGAGATTTTTTTAAATGTTTTACTATCGAGTTGTATGCCAATTAAATTTTGTAAGTATGTTTAAGTCGGGTTTAAATTTGTTCGGAATGAACTCTACCAATATATTTCGATGTTGACTCAGTAGAGGACTCGACAAACATTGGAGTGGTGATATACGATTCACACACTAGATAGACAAATTGTAATAGTTCCGAGTCTGGTTTATGGTGGAACTCTAACCCCAGAGGAAGAGCTGGTTGATGCACAAGATTTAAACATAACGGAGGGTGCATTGATCGCCAATGTATTGGAATGATTTAATATAGTACGAGGAGATGCTGAGACCTCAGAACATGGTACTCAAATTGTCAGCTCCATTCATGTGCTGACTCAAAAAACTCGGATTCGAAAGCTCTTAGGGTACTTATACATGAAAATTTCGCAGCTCATTCGCTTGCAAATTTCACAGAGCCGAGTCTAACAGTAACAAGCATATGGACGTCTCTATCCAGTTTTTTTAACAAACGATTTTAGGAAATTTCCAAGACTCTGAAATGATATAATTCTTTTTTAAAAAAAATCTTCAAAATTCGTCAATATATTCATAATGATTATTGAGGTTCATATTGAAAATCCTAACTTAAAGCGAAGACCATATCTACATACGATCTAAAATTTGGAATCAAAAGTTCTCAAACATGATCTTATCATCACTGCATCGTCATCGTTATATATTCCCATTCTTAAGAGGGACACATACTACTTAAATTAATTATTCATATAAGTTGAAATGTATGTAGAATTAGATAATTAAGTATGCAAAGAGTGAAAAATTAATAAATAAATATTCCCACCAATTTTTAAATATTGACACTCTTTTCTTTTTGAAAATGTTTCTTTTTATTGACACCGTTACAAATTTCATTTAAGGGGGACAAAAGATCATATTTCCATTTTTACCCATGTCCTATTCTCTAATTTACTCCAAAATTTATCCATTCTCCATTATTAATGTCATTTCATAAGGTAAAAGTACATAAAAAAAGTCAGGGTGGGAGCAGATTGAGAACCGGCTAGAGACCATAATGTGACCTGGGCCAAACCGGGCGTGCGAACCAGATTGCAAATTGGGGCTGTGAACGTGCCGTGCGAACCGGTGCTGCGAACCGGGCCGGTAAAACCAGGCACAATCCGGATTGCGAACCCGGGGATCGATTCTCGCAGAGAATTAGGACTAAGTACCGGGCCGGTGAAACCAGGCCATCCCCAGACTGCGAACACGGGGATCGAGCGGGGGAGGCGACCGATGGGTGAAGCGGGATGCGAGGGAAGCGGCGGAGAGGGAAGCGAGCGAGAATTAGGGCTGCGAGAATTAGGTTGGTGGCGGGTGGCGTAGGGAGTAAAGCAGCCGGTAGAGGTCGGAGATTACAACGGGCGGCGGAAGGAGGAAAAAACAGTGGGCGACGATGGAAATTAGTGGCCGGAGAAACCTCAAGCTCCGACGATTAGGGAAATTAATCTCCGGCGATGACCCACCGCCTCCGAATCGCCACCACCATCAGGCCACCGTCCGTCGATCAACACCGTTGGGCGGCCACCTACCGCACACAACCATTGTCGGCTGGCCATTATTCAAATTTATCATTAATTATTCCAATTAATTAAAATTAATTAGACTTACATAATATTAATTATATTATTAATTTAAAAATAATCCTAAATACAATATAAAATATAGAACGTGATTAAATAAAATATAGAGTGTGATATAGCGATCCACGTACGGATTGAGCAATCAATGAACATGGGCTATGGGAAAAAGCATTGAATTAATGTGGCAGTAGGCGGGCCCCAGTTTTACCAAATAAATTTGATAGAATCTAAAAGTTCAAAAGGAAAGATTTTGCTGTGAAAAAAATAAACTTGGGACAAAATCAACGACACATCAATGGAAGATGACGGTGGTATTTAAATAGCGGTTTAGCAATCTCACTCCTTTAAGCTTCCCTTTAATTTAATCTCACACGCATTTTAACAAACACACTTCACACAATCTTCCTTCTTCCCGGTCCACTGAACCCAAAAAAAGCAAAATCAAATTTTAATGGAACTCTGCAGTATAAGTATATATTTTGCACAGTATTTCTTCTTAAATTAATGCCAAAAGGGTTGCCATTTCTACAGCTTCAGAGATCTACCACTGTATTATGAGAGAGAGGTGAAAAAAGCTACTACTCATAGTATGTGTGTAGTGTAGAAGCACTAGTAGTTTGTAGCAGTAGTACTTTGTAAGTATTTTTTTAGCTGGTTGGTTTGCTTTGTTTTGCTGCTGTGCTGCCCTTTTTCTTCTTTCTCTTTCATCCACTTATCTAGGGTTCCAAATAGGGCTAGTTCTTGGAGAAAGTCTGAGATCTACTTCATTTCTAGCTCAGGTTGCATATTCAGGTGCTTTGGAGCTGGAAAGATATGATTTTGGGGAGTTTTGGCTTGTGGGTTTCTGCTGTTTAGGCCTTTTGAAGATCGGGGGGAAGCTAATGAGCTCAAGGGAGCTGGAAATGGAGGTGTTTGGTGTGTGAATTGGGTTTGGATGAGTTATTAGTATGCATATTTTGTGTTTGATTGGGTTTCTGATTGGGAGGGTGGGGGTGGGGGAAAGCAGCTATCTTTACTGTCTGGGTTTGAGCTTCTGATTTTGGGGTTTTTGTTGCTTTGGGGGTCTGATTCTAGAAGTTATTGAGCAGTTGAAGAAATTTGGTATCTGGGATGAGGTTATCTTCTGCAGGGTTTTCTCCTCAGCCTGATGAAGGTATGTGTAGCTTCGTGTTTATAATAAGTTTGTGAGTAGTTGATTTTGTTTGGGAGCTCTGGATTGATTGATAAGTTGAACTTTGACGGCGATAGGAGGGGAGAAGAAATGCTTGAATTCAGAGCTCTGGCATGCTTGTGCTGGCCCACTAGTGTCCCTTCCAGCTCTAGGAAGTCGAGTTGTATACTTCCCTCAAGGCCATAGTGAGCAGGTAACTTGGCACCATCATGAGTATCAAATCTTAGTTTCGTTTGCTACTTGTGTTGTGCGGTTCTGTCTTGATAGCTCCAATCTCTGTTTGATTTTTCTGCTTGACCCACTCAGTATCTTGCTAATTGACCTTTAATGTACTTCCATAGTACTATTGTTTTCGGTGCTAGTTTTTTTCAAGACTTCAAAAATTTTATTGCTTGATTGAAATACACATTGTTGTAAGTTATGAGGAATTGATAGTCGAGATGCAAACGTAAAGCTTTTTAGCATTTCCATTTGGAGGATTGGATAGGAGTTAGATAGAATGTCTCTATTCTGTTTATTATTGTCCTCTATTTGTATTGTTTATGTTGTATGAGTCTACGTATTGCCATCTAGCCGTTGTCATTCTAGAATTATAACACACCAAATACCTTGTAGAGGGTTGGTTTCATTTATTTTTTTATATGTAATACAGGACATGGTAGAATCTCATGTAGCGAATGGTATTCCATATCAGGTGGAAATATGTGGAATTTTATTTTTAATTTGGTTTTCCTGTTTTACTATGTTTGAGACTGCTGATGCTGGTTGTTTACATTCTCGTTTTCCATATAGGTTGTTGCCTCCACCAACAAGGAGGTTGATGCTCATATCCCCAACTATCCTGGCTTATCAGCACAGCTTATATGTCAGCTTCACAATGTGACCATGCATGTACGTGCGCTTTTCTAATTTCTCAACATGCATATTTTTTTGGGGTGATAAGCAAATTATGTTAATTGATTAAAGGCTGAAAATTTGGTTATTTCAGGCAGACGTGGAGACGGATGAAGTGTATGCTCAGATGACCTTGCAACCATTGAGTGTAGTATGTTCACATTTGCTGCCTTATTGCATTGACGCCTTCTTACATCTATGTTTCCTAATTGCATCGTAAATGGTTTTAATTCTTGGGTATGTTTTGTAGCAAGAGCAGAAGGATGTTTGTCTACTACCTGGAGAACTTGGGACTCCGAGCAAACAACCAACTAATTATTTTTGCAAAACATTGACTGCAAGCGACACAAGTACACATGGTGGATTTTCTGTCCCTCGCCGAGCAGCTGAAAAAGTCTTTCCTCCTCTCGTGGGTCACTTTTGTATCCTTTCGTCGTTTCTGAAACTTTGGTTTACTGTGATCATACTCATGTCGTTACTGTATATGTTTGCTCCTTCAGGATTACTCTCAGCAGCCTCCAGCTCAAGAATTGATTGCCAAAGATCTTCATGGAAATGAGTGGAAGTTCCGACATATTTTTCGTGGTGAGTTTTACTTGGACAACTGCGGTTGTGTTTGGCAATGTAAATGCACATAAGCTACGAGTAATTTGTGTTTAAGTAGCCACACAAAACAAAAGCATGGAATTTATCTTCTATATGTCCATCTATATTTTGTGATTCAGGATTCTTCTCTGTATATGCTTTTTCTTCTCGACTAGAAGTTTTAATGAATGAACATCAGCATTCTTCTCTCAATACCAACACTCAAATTCCTTGTAGTTTTTGGTCCCTCCCATGTCCCAGATAAATTTGTGGTCGTCCCTTTTCTCTGCAAGCATAATTGTTGAGATAGTGGATTGCTGAATCATGAGTAGCTTATCATAAGTCTATGGTTGAGAATTCATCACACAACATGTTTCACTCAACTGACTACTCTTTTTTGTGATAATGTATGCCTCTGTAATGGTAATTCGTAAACTGTATATTGAGCTAATAACTCGAAGCTAAATTTGCAGGCCAGCCAAAAAGGCACCTGCTTACAACTGGATGGAGTGTGTTTGTTAGTGCAAAAAGGCTTGTTGCTGGCGATGCTGTAATTTTTATCTGGTATGCACAGAATCTGACCTAGTTTTTCACTCACTGTGCTTATAGTGATCTAGTTTAACGGGCATCCCATTGTCATAGCTTTTGGTGTCCAAGCTTGTTGGACCAATAAATCTTTGATTGTAGTTTAAACTTGCCCACTCTCCATGATCTTGCCAAGACAGTCCTTGTTAAGTCATACTCTGAAATCTGTATATTTTAATGGTCTCTCATTTATTGGATATTCATTCTGTTCTTAGAAACTCGGAACTTTAATTCTCTCTCTTATTCAGGAATGAAAATAATCAGCTGTTTCTGGGAATCCGACGTGCAAGTCGTCCACAAACAGTCATGCCTTCCTCAGTTTTATCAAGTGATAGCATGCACATAGGTCTTCTTGCTGCTGCAGCTCATGCAGCTCAGACAAATACTCGCTTCTCTATATTTTACAATCCTAGGTAACGGTTAAACTCTTAACAGTCGTCGCTCAAAATTTTTCTACCATTGAAGAATAAAATTAATCAATACATGCTGGTTGTGGCTTTAGGGCTAGTCCATCAGAGTTTGTTATACCTTTAGCAAAATATGCCAAGGCAGCATATCATACAAGAGTTTCTGTTGGCATGCGCTTTCGGATGCTGTTTGAAACAGAAGAATCAAGTGTTCGAAGGTTAGCTTTCTAATTTTGGACTTGCTGCACAATAGAAATCAAAATGAATGCTAACTCAAATGGTTCCCAATGTATAACAAGTGATTACTGGTCTAATTTATGTGGTGACATGCAGGTACATGGGCACAATTACTGGAATTAGTGATTTAGATCCCGTTCGCTGGCCAAATTCACATTGGCGCTCTGTTAAGGTTTGTTGAATGTCCTTGAAAACTTATGCTCTCATATGCCACCATATCTTCATTCTTAATGCTTCTTCATTTACGTGTTCATATTTGTCCTGCTGCAATTTTGTGGTCTATGAGGCTATGAGCTGGGGGCTTTTTGTAGTTACACTGAGATATGCTTATACTATGTGAGCATAGATCTTCTGGTTTTGGAAATCTGCTTGAACTAATTTAAGTAACATGAAACCTCCATTAAATAGTCAGGAAAGATAATTTCATATGATTACGAGACCTGAACATCATTGTTACAAAGACTGATGCGAGGGATTTTCTTCATATGCAGGTGGGATGGGATGAATCAACAGCTGGGGAGAGGCAGCCGAGAGTTTCCCTGTGGGAGATTGAACCGCTAACAACTTTTCCTATGTATCCTTCTCCATTCTCCCTCAGGTTAAAAAGACCATGGCCAGCCGGATTGCCCTCCATACCAGGTCTGTTTTTTGCCTAGCATGGAAATCCAAGTTATGTTGTATTGTTTTTGGTCTCAGTCCTCAAGCATTTCCATTTGGTGAACATTTGACAGGCATGAATAATGGGGATATGAGTATTAATGCTCAGCTTTCATGGCTTCGTGGTGATATTGGGGGTCAGGGAATGCAGTCACTGAATTTTCAAGGATACAGTGGTACTCCTTGGATGCAACCAAGACTTGATGCGTCCATGCTAGGTTTGCAACCAGAACTATACCAAGCATTGACTGGGAACGGGCTTCAGGAAACCAGGGCGTTTGATCCTGTCAATGTAGGGAATCATCCTCTTCTGCAGTTTCAGCATAATGCCTCCAGTGGCTCTTCTTTGCTCGTTCAGAGTCAGATGTTGCAGCAACAATCTCAGTCTCAATCGAGCTTTCTTCCACCCTTTCCGGACAACCAGGTGATTGTGCAGGCTCAGATGTTACAGCAACAGTTGCAGCGTCGGTTGTCTAGTGATCAACAACAGCAGCAGCAGCTCCATCAGCAAGTTCAGCCACCTCAGCAACTCCATGAGCAGCAACTCAAGCAGTGTGTCCCTAATCTATGTCAAATGGAGCCCTCGTCTCAATCTCAGTTTTCGCCTTTGCAGTCATTGGTTTCTTCCTGCCAGCAGCAGACTTTTTCTGACATCAAGAATGTAGCAAACTCAGATAGTCCCCCCATGCAGAGTCTACTCAGTTCATATTCCCGTGACGGAGCATCTCCTCTGTTGTGCATGAACGGAATCCAATCTGTAATCTCTCCTTCCTCTTCATCAAAGCGGATGGCGTTGGAATCTCAAGTTCCTTCTCGGAATGCACAATCCATGGGATCCCAAGCCGGCAATGATGCAGTTCCTAATTCTCGGGCAGCGGACCTTTCTGCTCTGTTGCCTCCTGTTTCAGGGCGAGAGTATACTCAGTTTCAAGGAATGACAGACTCCCAGAACAATGGCATGTTCGGAATGAACTCAGGCTCGCCCTTTATGCTACAGAACGGGATGTCACACCTCATGAACGGTGGCAGCGAAAGTGAATCGTTTTCTGTTCCATTCAATACCTCCACCTACTCTAGCATTGTGGGCACTGAGTTACCTCATACTTCAGACATGACTGCATCAAGTTGTGTAGATGAGTCGGGTTTCTTGCAGTCCGCTGAGAATGTGGACCAGGCAAACCCGCTATCAAGAACCTTTGTGAAGGTATGCTAGTCAAAACCTACTCGTTCAAAGTGTGCTGCTTTGCTTTGCATGCAAATTGATCCGTGTTAGAATGATATGGATTTTCTTCTTATGCATGAATCGGTGATGAATTTTCTTGGGAATTTTTTAAAAAGTTTGAATTGAATAAAAGGGGATTGTGTTTTACTACAGATTCATAAGTCAGGGTCCTTCGGGCGATCATTGGATATCTCCAAGTTTAGCAGCTACCACGATCTGCGGAGTGAACTTGGGCGGATGTTTGGGCTAGAAGGCTTATTGGAGGACCCTCAGAGATCAGGCTGGCAGCTTGTATTCGTTGACAGGGAGAACGATGTTCTTCTTCTCGGGGATGACCCTTGGCAGTAAGTTCCAACTTGCAATCCTCTTTTGCGCTCTTTTCCTAAAATGATAAACTGATTGCGCGATTTTGCACTTCTTACAGGGAGTTCTTGAGCAGCGTTTGGTACATTAAGATATTGTCTCCCCTCGAAGTGCAACAGATGGGGAAAGAGGGACTCGACCTCCCAAGTTCTGGTTCGATGCATAGAAACCCAAGCGGTGGAAGTGGGTGCGACGGATGCTTGGCCCCCAAGGACTCAAGAAATGGCATGAACGTGATTCCATCCGTGGGATCCCTCGAGTACTGAGGAGGAAGAAGGGCACTTGTCAGAGTACTGATGATTTGTACTATACTAGTAGTTTACCACTTGACCTTCTGTTTTTGTGGTCATTGGAACGCAATGCATTTTGTTCCCGACTTATTTAACCCAAGTTGGCTCTAGAGGGAAATGACCATGTTTATTTCAATATGATTATCATGTAGAATTTAAACCACAATGAAGCTCTACTGAAGAAACCAGTGCTCATCTTGAATTGCTGCTAAAATTGTGCCTTTTCGGGCACCTTTAACTGTCCTTTTTCTTCGATTGACGAGAAACAACATTCCTAACTCGGAAGGGGAACATCTATTGAAGGGTCACTTTTAGCTATTGTGCTTCATCATCAAAGCCAGTCACCTCTTGTCCTCCTGAAACAATTCTTGTTCGTCTGGACAAGAAGCATAACATGTTGCAAATTCGAGTTTAACCTCATCTACGACAACACCACACAGCGACAACTCATGATATTACGAATGATGAGTAGCGATAACAGCGTTCAACAACTCATCCATCGAGACAAGATAGTGACGGATTGGATGGCATTGGAATTAAATCCACAGGGGTCGGGTGGAACTCCTCCCTCGCCCAATAAGGCGGTCGACCTCCATTGAAATCGAAATCACTGAATTATGAAGATAACAGAGACCCTAACCAAACCAAATTATGGTTTGAGATAGAAGGGAAAGAAGAAGGGAAACTTTGAAGATCGCGCTGAATTATTCAGCATTTACTTTTCACAAAATCTAAATACATGCAGGAAAATTCTAAGTGCAGGTAAATTTCATGAAAATTACTATATTACCCTTAATCACTTGATTTTAAATGATCAAAACTTGATTAAAATTAAAGAGTCCGTCTCTTGAAAGACGGTATTTCCATAGGTCATGGAACGAACAAGGTTTAAAGTGTAAATTAGAAGAAATCAAGATAAAATTTTCGGGTTGCATGAACCGGATTATAAATTTTATAAC
>JAULKJ010000011.1:147310-158780 GCA_032355405.1 Rubia balearica | reverse complement strand
AGGAACTCGGCCATGTGTTGCCTCTCTTCATTTGTTAGATTTTTGACCCTCATCGACGCGAGAAGAAGAAAAACCCAATGATGATGGTAAGATGCAAAAATGTTGAGAGTAACCAGCACCTAAGTGTGCTCGGGACGGCTCGATGAAATGTGTCTCCTACCTGAGGGTCACTGGCGGATCTACATGTAGGCATGGGGTAACGATGGTTACCCCATTCAAAAAAAAAGGGAATTAGTATTTGGTTACCCCATTAAAAAAATATTTTACCATTAATATTAAGAATTTTATATATATATATTAGTGGTTACCCCATTGAAAATTTTCTGGATTCGCCCCTGCTGAGGGTTCACAAAAAAAAAACTCTAACATTTCTGGGAGTTTTACATAGGAAATAGTTCATCTTTTTTATTGTTTCCGGAATTTATGACCAAGATAGGTTCTGTATTTATAGAGATGGATGCTCTGATTTTTTTGGAATTTTTGATAGTGTAGGTACAATATCAGAAAAGTGCCTTTGTTGTAAATTTTTGGTGCCTTTCCCAGCCTTTCAATACGGCGGGAAGAAGACAACTAATGAAAAGAGGGGAAAATTTACCCCATAATTATTCACTTTACTGCTCATTTACTTTGGCTAAACAACCTTTCACGTGGGTGTACTGACAAGGTGGGGCCCAGGGGAACTTTGGAGGAGAAAATTCTCTCTCTGCAGGTTCCCCTGGGACGGAGGGAGTAATTCAATTATGTTAAGCCACCTCTTCCTACAAGGAAAGTGCACATTCATTCCTGCACGATTGTTATATCTCTCGGATCAATCCCTTTAAATATCAAGATATTCATCTATTCATTCAATTCTCAATACTCATACTCCCTCCGGTTCTCTAACATTAGCACACTTTCCTTTTTGGTATGGTTTTTTAATATTGGCACACTTCTTTTTTTGGAAAATACTAGATTGTTTTCATCCACTCATTTTACTTTTTGCCATTTCAATGAATTCTCAACCACTAATTCTACCTTCCTAAATTCTTGTGCCAAAAGGAATGGTGCCAATGTTAAAGAACCGGAGGGAGTACTTTCTTTGTTTCATTAAGATGTTTGATTATTTTAATATATTTTGTTTAATTTTGCTCATATTTCTTTTTCTAACATAGTCACAAAGACTTTTACACTAGGATCTTATTTGGTTAATTAACAATTACTCCTTTTACATTGGAATCTTATGATTAATGATTGTTATTTGTTGACTGTTTCGTTACGCTGATTTGATTAGTAAATATTTTACTTGATGTATATGATTGTTTGACATAAATGGGTGTGTATGGTAAATAGTTATTAATCGTTGACTGCAAAATGTAATTATTATAACTAAAAAGGCATCGACCAACTAACAAATATGATATTTTCAGCTTTTTTCATTTTAGTGAAAAGGTTTATTTTTTTAGTCGCATAAAAAGTCGATCAACTAACCTCCTTCCTAATTATGTAACGAAAATGAGAAATCAATAATCAAAAGTTAGGTGAAAAATTAGTTGTCGAACGTTTTCCAAACTTTATCCAAATGCCAATATATGACGGATATCGAATCAATAATTAAAAAGTAAAATAAAAGTGTGATAATGTGTGATTGCTGTTTGACTTTAAAAACTTATTTTTGGGAAATAATTATTGATATTTGATTGTTTATTAAAAAATGTAATAACTATAACTAGAAAAAAGCATCGACCAAAAAATCTGATATCCTCAACTTTTTTTCATTTTGGTGGATAAGTTTATTATTTCGCCACGTAAAAGTCCATTAATAAACGTTGATGTTACTTGTTTGACCTTAATGAGAAATTAACAGTTAGCTAAAAATTAGTTGTTGAACACCTTCTAGAACTTTCCAAGTGTTAATATACGCAGGAAATTGATTGAAAAATTGAAAAGAAAAATAAAAGAATGAGAACAGAATCATTATATTATATTTCAAATATACTCCCTCTGTTTCAATAAGTTTGACATACTTACCATTTTCATACTCCCTCTGCCACTTAGAAATTGGAACAATTTTTATTTTCGTCTGTCCCACTGGAATTGACACAATTTAATTCTTACCTAAAGTGGCAAAAAATGTACTTATACATTTACTATATTATCCCTCAAAAGGTTGATTAAATCTACTAGTTAACTCTTCCATTGCCAAAATACCCTTCCTTAATTTCCCATCAACACTTCCACCCCATCTTGCATAAAATACCAATCCAAAAGCAATTGCGCCAATTTCTTTGGAACGGAGGGAGTATATGAAATTTATAGTCAAGTGTAATCTGAGAAAATTGAATAAAAAGTGTGTTGATATTATCTGAACATAAAGAGTATTTCATTATGTACATTTAACTAATGTGGTACTCCCTCTGTCCCACCCCTTTCAGCTGAGAGAAAAAGAGTTATTTTTTTAATTATGTGAAATGTCTAAACTACCCCACCTTCAACATCTATCCTTGAGGACCCTGAAGGCATTGACTGAATTTACCATAATGCAAAATTCATAGGAGTGATAGTGTGATATTGCAGAGCACCAACCAAGGATCAATAAACAGTTAGGTTGACAACTTTTATAGGTACTATTGTGGAGCTGAGGTTGCGGAGGAAATGACGTAGAAACGGCGGCAACTTCAGTCATCCTAGCTCTACTAAGAATATCACAGGCATACTTGGCCTGACCCACAAAGCCGATGGAGCAAACTCTACCTTCAATTCGATGAAATAATGTAAGAACCTAAGTCCTTAATGGAAAACTCCTATTTATATAGGGTAATCTTGGTATTTCACCCTATATAAAATAAAAAGATACTCCGTATTATACTTACTAACGCAAACTATACTCCCTCCGTTTCTTTAATATTGACACACTTTCCTTTTTGAGTTGTTTCTTTTATATTGACACACTTTCCATTTTTGGTAAGATTCCTTCAATTTCATCCACTCAATATACTTTTTACATTTTACATTCAATTTCATCTACTCATTTTCTTCTCCTAAATCCAAACAACTACATTTAGTTTGCCATTGTTAAAGAAATGGAGGGAGTATATATTTCATATATTAACAAATATATTATTTATAATTAATGGTAGTTTTGCAAAATATTTTTAGTTTTATAAAAAAATGAAGAATGTTAAATTTGTTTATGAATTAAATTAATGGTAGATATGTTGTATTAAACTAATTCTTTTTTATAATATTTTAAGAAAATAGGATAAATTGTAAATGGATCAAAACGGATTGATTTGTATCAAAATCTAACCTGACCCGTTTTGACCCGACCCATATCAAACCAAATGGGACATTGAACTGACCCGATCTACATAAAATGGGTCAAATTGGGTCGACCAATTTGAACACCCCTAGATTCGGCCCACATCCCTACACATAAAAAAATTTCTTTAAGCGTAAGAAAGCTTGTTAATAGACCAATGTGATCTCCACGCCTAGATAGTCCTGCGTGGACGAATATTATTGGATGAATGACATAAAAGCATCTCCTCTTCTCCTTCTTTTTTATCCCCTCTTCAATTCCACACACGCACACAATATGTCGAATTTCTGTAAAGCAACGGTTCTAGTTTCTGCAATGAAGATGTTCCATTAAATTTTGATACTGTGTTCAACAGCACCAACAGGTGTTCTTCTTCTTCTTTTGCTTCCCCCTTTCAGATTTTTGTTTTTTCGCTTTGATTTCTAGCTTCAAATGTACTCCCAGAATGCTCTGATATCGCATGTTGTTCTTGTTACTACCGAATAGCTTGTTCACTAAGTTGGGATCTGAGTGCACAGCCGTTTTCTTCAATTTAATTTACTGATTGAGGTTTCTAGGGGTGTTTACGAGATTTAGGTTTAGATTTGGATCCCTGATTATATGATTAGTTACAGCTTTTAATTGTATGGTTATGCTGGGGATGCTGTTTTTTTCACTTGTAGATTTTGCTCTGCTGTTTGATTATTTTCCTAGAAAGTATAAGAGTCAATTTTTATGTAGATTTACCTGTTCATCTTGGCCAATTCAATTCCTTATGCTTGCCTCATTGGTCGGCTATTATTTGGTTGAGAATCGATGACCATTCAATGGCTAGTCAAAATGATCAAAATCGCCACCACTGAGTCAAGCATAAGAGACTGCATAGGCCGAAGCAAATCTAGCTCTCCGGCAAGATTTGCTGTCAATGTGGTTTGATTTCATAACTATGTTTGGTACTGTTCGAATAGTCAGGTTTTTAAACCTATGTTGATTCTGGATATGTTGTTCAAATACTAACTACGACAAGATATAAAATACCAAAATGTGTACTCCACAACCGAAGTGACTAAACCATGGATTTTTACCTAGTACTTTAATTTGATTATGATTACTTTCTGTGTCGGTTTCAGTGTGTTGTTCTGTTCTACGATCGTGTTCTTTCCTTTGATGTGTTTGGCATTTAGTTACTGACACGGCATTATCCTGCAGCAAAAATGGGATTCTGGACATTTTTGGAAGGCTGCTTGCTGCTTGCAAACGCGTGCGCGATACTAAATGAAGATCGGTTCCTTATCCCCAGGGGGTGGAGCATCCAAGAATTTCCTGGGGTGAGGAAGAACTCGATGAAAGGGCAGATCATTGGTTTCATATATGCAGCTCAGTACTTGAGAATCTTTCTTATAGTAATGAACGCTCTCTGTATTATTCTGAATTTGATATATGGGTAATGTTGACCTAGTGAGACAGGAGAATTGTGTGATATCCTTAAGAATTGTACTCCAAAGTCACACATGTTAAACCATGTTTGAATATCGATTTTTGATTCATGAACTCTGGATCTTGCTCGATCTTAGTCCATGTAATTTTTCACCGTTCAACTTGTATATATTTTCTGAAAGGCTTCTATGAACAAGGAAATTCCAATGCTGCAAAGCCTCATAGGCCATTGAACAGAGTCAAAACAGTTACATTGGACTGCTATTTGCATCAGTTCTGATATATTTAGTTATGTAACCATCATCCGATGTCGGACCATTGGACACACGAAATCAGACACTGTTTTATCCTAACATACAACTCCTTACATTAACTTGTGTATTATGCCATTTATGAGTAATTCGATCACTTAACCTAACATTTCAAATCAACAAATGAAAACAGAACAAAACCTGTAAAATGGAAACATGCAAATTTTAACACACAAACTGGCGAATTGCCAAATTAGTTGCTCACTTATCAACAATGTATAAGTGTACAAGAATATAACAAGAAGCTCTATTGTTAATAGCTTTCTTACTAACTAATCTGCAAACTAACTAAGTTGCAAAAATCGCGTACAAAGTGTAAGGTCATGATTTATTGATTGGCAATTTGTGAACTTATGAAGAAAAACTTACCATGTTGGAACATAGGCTGAAAGAAGGATTTGCGGCATATTAGCGAATGAAATATTGCATCGGTTTTTTATTTATGGTAATTGGTGATTATGCGATATTTAATTCCTGGAAGCATTATGGAATTATGGAAGAATCCCTATATTTATGGAATTGGAATTAAAGAATAATTATGGGATATTTTAGATAAGGTAAATCCCTTTATTTATGGGATTTGAATATGCTTCAAGAAGCAGATTTGGAATAGGAATATTATGGAGGTAATCATGGAGATTTTAATCTACGTATGATCTATAAAAGGAGAACATACACGGCTGCAGAGGGTACGGATTTAATAGAGAATTCTGCACGACAGATTCAATCATTGGAAGTTCCTTGCCAGAGCCAAATCTGATCATGTTCCAACACACCCGGTTTGTTGTCTAAAGTTCAGAACGTATACCTTAATTCCTCGGGAGGAAGAGATCCAGGGTCGACGAGTTTCGAGATCAGAGGGAGTCTGATCAAGGCGGATCGGTAGCAAGGGGAGATTGCAAAATCCACACGTTAGAATTAGAACAGATAAGTATAGTTGTATGATGTACTTTGTACTGTATCTTTCTGATTAGTGGATTTATTCTGAATTGGACCAGCGTACTTGGTTAGGACTACGTTGTAACACAGTAGATCTAGTAATTAAAGCTTAAAGGTAAAACCAGTTTTTCTGTAAGCCTTAATAATAAATAATTCAAATTCAAAATGAGAAATAAAGGAAAAGGAAACGAATGTGGGCTTGGGCTTGGGCTTGGGCTTGGGCAGAGCCAGAGCAGTATACATAGTTGAAGAGTAGCTCTAAACACTAAAAAGATCAATGTTACTATGCGAGGGATAGTTTCCAACCCACCCCCGCGGAATTGATCGGCTATTATCTGAAGAACCACATCATCGGCCGCCCCTACCTTGATTCCGACGTCATCAAATCGGACACCGTCTACGGCCAGGATCTCAACCCCTGGGACAAGTTCTGCGATCCCAACCACCCGTATCCATGGGATACAATCGAGAACACAATCTGCCCTTCATCGGAGGCAGACTGGGAGAAAATTGAGGAGACGAGACCAAGGTTTCCACCGACATGGAGAGGAAGAGGGCTGCCGGATGGCACCAGGACGGTGAGTTGATCGAGGTGCGCTCCTTCGAAGGTGAGAATCCCGTGATCGGTCTCTGCAGAAAGCTGTCGTTCAGGTCCAACAACGGTGAAGAAACCGCCGGGAAGTGGACCATCTTCGAGTACAGCATCCGTGCTGAGCCCTTCCCGGAGATCCGGAGCTTGGATTGGGTGGTTTGTAGGATCATCAAGGATCATTAATTCTAGTCTTCCATGTTTTAGGTCGAGTGGATGTTAACTGGGTGCATTGCTATGTGTATCGTCTGGTTTGTTTTTGGTCAATGACGCCAATATCCCATATGAATAGCATCGCATACACAAATTATTCGAATTCAATCAAGGATCAAAGCAACAATGCATAAATAAACGCACGAGTTTCATTAATCAATAAATCCTTAATACCACAATTCTAGTACATATTCAGCCTACACAACTAAACACGACTGCAGCTACGATCATGCATTGGGAGAACAGAAAAACTTCTCTCCCAATTTCTCAAAAGCAGACAGAAGAGACTAATTGTGTGTTGCTTCGGCCAACAAATCCAATCCCATTTGTTTTACATTCGGGAGATCAAGAGGGGGATGTTGGAGAGGGGCGAGTCCTCCCCAAACACGGGGTGAAAGATATCCAGTTCCCCATATCGCTCGAGCACGCGCATCCTGCAGTTTTCTGCAGCCATTACTCCAGTCGAGTATGCTCCATGTACCGAGCCGGGGTAATCTGAACTAGTCGCCTCCCCAGCAAAGAATAGGTTGTCTACAGGGGTCCTCAATCTCTCATATAGCTCGTGGGGCTTACCAACTATATCATAGCTGTAGGATCCCAGTGTGTTTTCATCGGTGCCCCAGTGAGATACCAGATACTGAATCTGTAAGTACGTCAAGCAACTATCGTAAGCCAGTGTCAACAGCATAGTGTGTGGAAATTATTGAAAGCGAACTGAATATATGACAAAACAAGGGGTTCCAAAATTACCGGTTCAGAAGCATTTGGAAGGATTCTCTTGAGTTGCACAATGGCAAAATTGGCAGCACTCTCGTCTGACATTTTTCCAATGTCCCGAGCCAATTGCCCTGCAGGCATGTAAACAAGGACAGGATGACCAGTTGCCTTATGAAGATTTAGAAAGTAACTGCACTCGTAAGATGTTTCTGCAACCACTCCCAAGAACTCTACATTTGGCCAGAACACATTGTCAAAGTGTAGTATTATCTTGTTCTCAATCCCAATCCCAAGGTCTTTAATGGCTTCCTCCTTCCATTCTGGCAATCTTGGTTCAAAGCTGATACGGTTTGACTTCAATACGCCAAGAGGAACGGTGACTATAGCAGCATCTGCAGCAAAGGTTCTCCCATCTTCCACGGTTACCTTCACTCCATGGTATCGCCTAACCACCTTTGTAACCCTGTGATTCAAGCGGATGTCAAGACCTTTCGCAAGTGTATTTATAACTGGGAGATAACCCCTGACCATAAGGCCATGTCCTCCCGGAAGCAACACCTCATCATCCCAACATTTAAGTGATATAGTGTCGGCATCTGCAGCAAACCAGCCTTCCATTCTGCACAGATACCACTGCAAGACCTTGTGACCAATGCCTTCCAACCTTAAATCTGGTCTCCGATCAAAAACCAGTGATATAGCACGGGAAATTGGCATATCTTCAGTATATTCTTGCCTCACTAGCTCTGTCTGCAGTGGTAAACAACAACAAAAATGCTTTACCATGAGAAAGTGAATGAAAAACGATTATACTCCATGCACCCAAAACAATAGTGCATGAGCCATTACTAGTACTAATAGAAATTTCTTTTATCTAATAAAGTGTGCAGAGAAAAGAAACCAATGTGTACCTCTTTTAAGATGTTCTCAAATGTCACTCCAACCTTTGTAACCAACTCCTGAGCAACTTGATTACCCTCCATATCAAACAGTGCATAACTGGCAAGGACAATAAGAATCAGGCTAATTGATAATTTTGACTGACAACCAATAGAAATCACAGAGCTGTGAATCAAGTTGAGCCACATAGGGAAAAGGCAATCATGTTATGCATAGTAAAAACAATTTATGCAAGACTTCAGAAGAAGTTTGAAAACCTTAATCATTTATATGCAATGATTAATCCCTTTCTAGCAGCTACTGTAGAACTAACTGTCACAGATTTTCCAAGAAGGCCAACCAGTGGTCATTCTCAATGGAAAGTTCACAACACACGAACAACAAAACTGAATGGCAGCAGAATACAAACCTCTCCAAATCATGGTCATACAAAACAGAGTTGTCTCCACTGGTACGGTAGAGGGGTAATCCTAATCGTCCAATGATTTGTGCCAGAGGATTCTCTTTGCAAACACCATGCAACCTGTAATTACGTAAACAAAATTTGAAGCTTTCAGAAACACAGAAGAGGGTGAAGCAAATGACACAACCCAAACAAAGAAAAGCTATTGGCAAAAGAGAGCCTAAATAAAAATAAAGGAAAGATTGGGATTTTCACAGTACCATGATGCTCCCAGATCAACTGGAAACCCAAATGAATAATCAGTGTGAACTCGACCACCGATTCTGTCCCTCGATTCCAACACTGTCACCTTTAACACATATGAGCAAACAGGAGCCAGATGAGTACCCAACACTTATAATTATTAAAGATCATACTCCTATCAGGTAACTATACTAACATATACCTGAAATGAAGCATCAGAGAGAGCTCGTGCAGCAGCAATGCCTGCAAAGCCACTGCCGATGACGATGACAGAAGGTGATGTTGCATTCCCTCTCTCACCGCTGGAATAGCAAGGAGCTACATGGAAATAGAGACATTCAGCAGAAATTTTCAATACAAATGAGGTGAAAAACAAAATCACTAACTCTAAATAAGAAGGATATGATCCTAGTCAGTCATCGTTGCTGTTGATCGCAAACTAACCATGTTTCCCAGAGAATCAACCAAGGATATGTGATTTCACACTCCTCTCCTTTGCCTTGCCACAATTATAGTTCGTTATCACACTACATGTATAGACACAGATACGCTAATTCTGTACTACTGAGTTATATATCACTCTCCAAGAATTGATAACTTTCCCAATATTCATTTTTAATCTCCAATACGACCATTTAAGAATTACCGATCAGGGGATATTCGAGTAGCAACAACTATATAGAAGTAATATAAAAAGAGCATATGGATCATATCATAGTATGCGGTTAAGAAACACAGGGAACAAAAGTATACTGCCACAAAATGAAAGGCTCCCCCCTTTATAGTGTCGGTGGTAATATTCACTTATCTTTTTTCTTATATATTTTTATAATCCTAACCACATGTCATCATTTTTAGCTGAATTCCAAATCACCACCATAGAAATCGACCAGAACAGAATATGCACAGTACATATTTGATATTTCAGCTTAATTAAAAATGAACAAATAAAACACAATCAAGAGAGGTTAGAACACCAAAATTACAGTGAGTAGTACCTTGCTGCAATTGAGAATTACTCCTGCTTTTGCTTGGCGCCATAATTGAACACTGATCGGAGGTAGCTGAGGGGATCTAACCAATAGTTTCTATGCTAGAATTGGAATTATTATTGTTACTACTAGTATTAGATGAAATTAACCTTAATTTGGAAAACCTTAATAAAAGCAGGGACAACAAGGATTCCGAATGGAGATTAAAATTCTGGAAAGCGAAATTTTCCGGCGAATCAATCGAGATTGCGGAATGATTACGGCGAAGCTGATCGGGTGATGAAAAATCAAGCGAGATACCCAAACACCTCCTCATGCGTCTATTAAACCCTCTCCGATTGGATTAACGGCGGCGACGGCGATTCAACACACTGATTGTATGAATGATTGTAAGGTGAATTCCGGGGAATTGGAGGAGTCGGAGGGGCTGTAGAGAGAGAAAGTGCGATCGTTTTGAAGGCATTAGTGGGTGAATATATAGAACTGCAGTGTTGGGCCAAAGCCCATTAAGGACTGGTTGACTTCTTGTGGAGCTGCGGAGGGTAGATATTTCAAAGTAGGTGCCTCTGTTTGTTTCAATTTCATACTCCCTCGTTTGTTTAACAATGATACACTTTTATTTTTGAATTGTTTCTTTTATATTGACACACTTTCCATTTTTGATAAGATATCTTCAATTTCATCCAATAATTCTACCTTTTACATTTTACATTCAATTTCATCCACTCATTTTTTTTCTCCTAACTTCAATGACCTACACCTAGCAGGGGCGGATCTACTATATAACACGGTTTATTTTTTTTTACAAAATTTTACCCATGATTTTTTTTTAAAAAAAATAATGCACCCATCAATTATCCCAAAATACAAAAAACCATAGTGCACTCTACTGATATATATAATTGGTGCACTCTGTATATAAATTTCTAGATTCGCCACTGTCACTTAATGTGTCATTGTTAAAGAAATGAGGGAGAGAGTACTAGTAGTACCAACTTTCTTGGTTTATTTTTCTCTCCATCCTCATTCACGTGTTTCCTTTTTCAAACACCTACGCATCTACATGATTATCAAAATATAGTACTCCCAGCCTAAATTGCAGGACCATCATTATCACGCTGTTTTAGAAACACGTTTGACTGTTAATATTTTCACTTACGTATAGTTTCGGTAAATAAAAATTTGATATGTAAAAACTACTTGTTATGACGAATTGAACAATACCATATACGATAACATTGTTGCTCATATATCTATTCAAATATGAGGCCAAACTTTGATATAATAAAATAGTGTGTGAAAAGCAACTATACTATTTAGGGTGGGACGGAAGGAGTATAATAAAATGGAGTGCACGGGATAAAGGAAAACGTACATTAATATTTTGATGATGTACGTTATCCAATTGTTGATTTTTATGTACGTCAAATTATTGGTGAACAATTATAA
>JAULKJ010000011.1:123390-136751 GCA_032355405.1 Rubia balearica | reverse complement strand
CATCTTGCCACTGCAGATTGATCCGATCCTGCTACTATGTCAAATCCTGAATCTGAATCCGCTCGTGATGCCGCAGAACGTGCTCGCATTACTGTTGTTGTCCGTTGCCCACTGCTACCTACTGCAGCAGTCTGATCGACTGATTTTTACCGATCTCCAACATGCCGAATCCTTAATCCGATGTCATTGCTACTACTGCAAATGAATTTGAATAATTCTCTACCGGCTGCTAATGATACTGTTGTTGCTGACACTTCTACAACTATTGAAGTTAAAAATTCCATTCTATGTGATTTGTTTTTTTAAAATTCTTTTTAAGGATTAGCAATTTTATAATCTTGTTCGCAAGTTGGACATTCTTGATCATCATGCTCCAACTTGAGAGAGGGTGATAAGGAAATAGAAACCCTTTCCTTGTAAGAAAAGTTATAAATGGTAGTTACTTTCTAGTATGGGTCCAATTAAACTAATTCTAAAAGGTAACTATCATTTATAACTTTTCAATTAAACCCATTGGATAGGGTATGGGTCCAATTAAACCCATCTGGTCCAGATCCGGGCATGGGTCTAGATTTTAAAATATGGGCCCGGGTCTGGGTTTGAGATATTAAGACCTGGACCCGTCCTGGACCCGCCCCGTAGACCCATATAACCATTATATATATATATATATATATATTATTTTACCATATTTTCTAAATTACTTACTTATTCTCTCTGTATTTTTATTTTTAATTCAACAAATAATATGTAATGTATATTTTTTTCTTGAAAAATTAATTGAGATGCATATTGAACTTTAATTGTTTGTGTTTAAAATAACATATATTTTATTTAACGAAAAAAATAGAATTGTAGACCCATTTAGGACCCGTTTTGGACCCAAGACCCGTTTAGACCCATCAGATTTGGATACGGGTCTAAAATTTTCATACCATACGGGTCCAGGTCGGGTATGGGTGTAACTAATTTTTTAGGGTCGGGTTCGAGCCTTATTAGACCCGATCCATGATCATCCCTACCGACGTCACCCGCGACACCCCATCCACATCCACATTCGCCCGCCACGCCACCACCTCGTCTCGCCGGCACCACCACCAAGCTCAACACCCTCATCTCGCCTGAGTTTATTTCGAAGCCCGAGCCCAATTGTGAAGGGGTTTTCGAAGAACAATGAGAAAGAGAGTTGCTGTCGGATAAAAGAAAAGAAAGAAGAAGAGAAAGAGAGATGCGGCTGAAAATAAGAAAAGAAAGAGAAGGAAGAATAGGGTTTTGGTGGGGGGTGTGAAATTGTAATATCTTCCCTTTTTCCCAAAGGGGTAAAATTATCTTTTCAATCAATTCCGGCCTTAAACTGTCAGAATGAGTAAAATTGTACTTACATTAACTACTCCCTCAGTTTCTTTAACATTGACACCATTTGACCACTAGTTTTCCATGAAATGTTTGACCAGCGATAACTTTTGTTATATATAATAATAGACATAATGTGAGATGGCGATGTATTCTCCGTAACGTGTAGTTTCTGAAAAGTAAAATTTCACCGTTTGTTATTAGACAAAACTAAAGTAAAATTTTTGATACGAACACACTTTTTATATCAAGATTTATTCCCCGTTCTACTTTTAAATTTCCAAATTCAGATTTCCACACGGATGCATATCACAACTTGTGTGTTTGTCTTTTCTTTTCTATATTAAAAAAATAGAATAAATAAAAAAGAACAAACTTTTGTGTTTGTGTGAAAGGAGATGTGATGATGAGGATGAGTGAATTAATCATCCACTTTGCAATAAACATTACATAAGGGCATAAGGGCATGTACATTATGGTTTGTGAGTGGGCTGAATTAAAAATTGAAATCGAATGAGAACCAAAATTCCTCACACTGGAGACTGAAAGCGGGTTGAATCACTTCAACCCGTAGGTTGGGAACCGTCCCAACTCTGCCAAAACGTCAGAGAGCACATAGACATGGGGCCGCGCTGCTTTGGCCGCATGTGCCACGTGGCCGCATGCAACCCACTCCTTTTTTTAAAATTCTGCATGGACACGTGGCGTGCGATGATTCGGCTATGTGTCCCAACTATTAATTAAAAAATAAAAAATCTGGAAAAAGTTGAAAATTTTCTTTAAAATCAAAATGAATTTTTGGATCTTTTTAAAAATTAAAATTATATTCTTTATATATATATATATGTTTCTTTTGTTTAATTATGGTTCATAAAATAAAATTTAAAAATTGAAATTAATTTTGAAAAATGAGATTTGAAAAAATAAAATTCAATTCAATAATTATAGGTGTAATATTAAATTTCACATTTAAATTTATTTTGGTTGGTAAATTTATTTGAATTAATTATTAAAGGTAGAATTAATGAGCAAGATTCCATGGTGTGATTTCTAAGTGATTTCAATCATTGTGGAGAAAAAAATGGAGTGATTTAATTGTAGTTTGAATTGGTGAAATGGAGAAAAGAGATTAATTATTTAATGAAATGAAACCACAAAAGTGAGGTGAAAGTGGTTTTACCATTGTACATTGTTTAAATAGCAGAATGAGGTGGAGTGTGCAGGTCCAGTAAAAAAAGATGAGCTATGTATACGTACACCTAACACGTGTACATGTCGAACGCCATGCCTTGTTCCTCTTACATATAAATTCCGAACATAAGAAATTATGCACAAAATAGAAGAAGAAGAGTGGGAATTTTAGCAGAATCAGACAAGGATGGCCCTTGTTCATCAACATTTGGTGGGGAGTAGGGGTTTGATTCACGGTGGTTTCAGGCATCAGAGGAAAGCGGGAGTGAAGGCGGTTTCAACACCATTAGAGAAAAGCAGCGACAAGCTGAAGCTGGGCGGTTCTGATTTGGAGGTTACTAAGCTTGGAATTGGTGCTTGGTCTTGGGGCGACACCAGCTACTGGAACGACTTCTCATGGGATGGTAATCTCTCTCTCTCTCTTATCTTCTGCCCATGAAATCTCACTCTTGCGTCTGGTTGTCGCACTGCACGTTACTATTGTTTTCAATCTTATTTGGAATTTTGAGTAGCTCTTCAAATCCCAAATTTAATTAGGGTTATGGAAATCCCAAATATAGTTAAGAGTCATGGAAAGGAAATTTGAAGATATTTCAAGAATTGAATTTGAACTCATAAAATAGAGGGAGAGTTAAGGAGCTGTGAAAATGTGTGAGTATATGTAACCCTTCAGTATGTGGGATATCTAAGTAGATCGAGGAAACTTGAGAGATGTGTTCTTCCTCTCTCGAATTGAGAAACATCCCTTTGAGTCTGACCAGTTGAGGTAATAAAATATGTTTCTGTTCGTGCAAGTAGCCAACGCTTTTGGTAAGCCTTGTTTGCTTTGTTTTCTGCTTTCTTTATTATTATCTTGAGTTGGGCAAGAGATAATTTACCAACACTGCAGACAGGATGATGAAAGCTGCAAAGGGAGCGTTTGATAAAAGCATTGATTGCGGTATTACATGGTTTGATACTGCTGAAGTCTATGGCTCTCCAGTGAGTCCCATTTCTCTCTTATTTGGTGCCATGTTTTTTTCTGTTTCAGTAACTGATGCAATCCTCCATCTTCTTCTGATTACCTGCAGTTCTCTCTTGGTGCAATCAACTCTGAAACTTTACTAGGAAGGTTACTGTCTTATTGTATTCAAGTTATTATTTTCTATATCATGAATCCTTAACTAAAGAGTGTTCTAAAGCCAGTGTACAATTTGAACATTACAAGGTTTATAAAGGAAAGGAAAGAGAGGGATCCAGAAGTGGAAATTGCAGTTGCAACCAAGTTTGCAGCATTGCCATGGAGGCTTGGTCGTCAGAGTGTTCTCGCTGCTCTTAAGGATTCCCTAACCCGACTTGAGCTGTCATCGGTTGAACTATATCAGCTCCACTGGTCAGTATGGTTACGTTACGACAAACGACAAGTCGAATGAATGGTTCCTATTGCTAATATGTTGTAGTAACATGTGTGGATTTTCAGGCCCGGGATATGGGGAAATGAAGGTTCGGAAGCAATTCTTTTGTTTACTGCATGACACTGTCACTGAGGTGGCAGAATCAGGATGATCAAAATGGTCATTTTTTCAGGTTACATTGATGGCCTTGGAGATGCTGTGGAACAAGGGCTGGTCAAGGCTGTTGGAGTATCAAATTACTCTGGTGCATATACTCATATAATCTAATTACTACACTTAGGTTCAACAGATGGATGTGTCTGATTTCAGTTTGTTGATCAGAAAAGCGGCTCCGGCAGGCACATGAACAGCTTAAAAAGAGAGGCATCCCGTTGGCGTCCAACCAAGTGAACTACAGTCTGATATACAGGGCGCCAGAGGAAAATGGTGTAAAGGCTGCCTGCGACGAACTTGGGATTACTCTCATTGCATACTCCCCTATTGCTCAAGGTGATGGATTGATGATTGCGTGTGAGGTTTGACTATATACCTGTAAGATTTAAGGTTGTTAATCATGTTATTGCAGGAATCCTGACTGGGAAGTATACTCCGGAGAATCCTCCATCTGGTCCAAGAGGAAGGATTTACACTCCTGAATTCTTAACCAAAGTAAGGCCAAGGCTAATAACACTAGTAGAATTGATGTGGTATAGTAAGTGAATTGTTGGTATGTGTGGTGCAGATAAAGCCTCTGATCAACAGGATCAAGGAGATAGGGGAGAGCTATGACAAAACGCCAACTCAGGTTCAAAATCAAGTCTTTAATGAACAGAAAAGTTGTTGATCATGTACAAAGAGGAAGTAGAGTAATTTAGTTTGATGTGCGCAGGTTGTCCTGAACTGGTTGATAGCTCAAGGCAACGTTGTTCCGATACCAGGAGCGAAAAATCCAGAACAGGCTCAAGAATTCGGAGGTGCACTTGGTTGGACACTTGGTAAGGACCAAGTGGACGAACTTCGGTCTTTAGCGTCGGAAGTAAAACCTGTGATAGGCTTCCCTGTTGAAAAACTATGATACCTCTGTAAATGCACTACTTTTGAGATGCAACAAATGTAAGAAAAAAATGTGCGTCGGTGATAAATTGAACCACAGGAAGTCAAATTTCTCTGCGTGGAGCCGGGCAGCTATAATAAATCTGAGCAGTAGTGAATAAGTCAACTGAAAGTGTTTTTGGTTTTTGTTTTGGAGAAATAGTGAGTGAGCAAGTATTTGTCCACGTGGCAAAGCAGGGTGGAAGTTTTAGATTTGGATCAGTTTCCTATCTTTGAAGGAGGGACAAGTCAGCTAGATTATTAATCCTGTCCGTCAAACGCTGGTGACCAATCAGGTCCCGCCACGTCAAAAGCTGTGCTTATCGTTATCGCTAAGATGCATGGCCTCTTGCGCAGCCGGCAGGTCCACCCCGAAAAGGAAGTCCTATTCCTATTCCTCTTCGTTTTTGTATTGGTGGTAAACTGTAAAGGTAGTTAAAAGGAAGTGTCTAGATCAGTTTCCTTTATCAAGTGGTAAGCTATGGGAAGGTATTGGTAAATAAGGCATAGTTATAGTGACATTGACTCATTAAGTGAGTAGCTAGCAACTGACAAGTTGTAGTAGACTAAAAGGACTAGGACTAGGACAGGTTCTTGTTCCTTTTCCAGTGCTTGTGTGCACAGGTAATTCTTCATATTCATTCCTGAGGCCACACATATTCTTCCTCATCATCTCCTCCTCCTCCTTCTTCTCCTCCTATTTTGAGGCCACACATAGTGTAAGTACTCATTTGTATATAACTATACATTCCAGTTATTCAAATTCTTTATTTGCTCCTTGTTTCAATGATTGGTATTCATTCAGTGAGGTAATAACCACAGATCTGAAAAAGATTTGCTGTTGCTGTTCTTATACTATAATAATAGTAGAACCCTTCTCGTTTAGGAAAGTTTGGTTGAGGGTAAGTGTTGGTTATTTCCTAATATGGAATGATTTAGCCATGTGTGCAGAATGCAGTGCTAATGTTTGACTTGCTTAAACTAATACCTTTCTTAACTCTTTATAGGACAGCATGATGATTGAGATAAAGATCCCTTTTCGCTGTGTTGAGATTAATGTCCCTTTTTCCTTTTCTTTCTGAAGCAGAAAAGTAGCTATGAATTTCAGCCTGCCTGATTGGAATATTGGGAATGAAACACCTGGCCTCATGCCTCAAAAGAACAAGCCTTTTGGGTATGTAATTCCTAGTTCCATGTGCTATGTATGTTGCACAAAAGTAGCAGTAGATGCTTACAGAAAGTTGTATTTGTGATCTCAGATTGAACAGTGATCTGATGGAGCTGTGTTGGGAGAATGGACATGTGGTTTTGAATGCTCAACCTCAAACTCATCCACCCACTGATCGTATGATTCAAGAAACCGAAACAGTTTCCTGGATCGATGATCCTTGCTTCGACAAGGACTTCTTCTCTGAATTCCCTCTGGATGAAGAAGCTCACAGGTGTTCTAACTTGCCCTCCATTAATTGTCCTCCTCCTCCAAGATTCAACGCGTTTGATCATCACTCGCGCAAAGATGTGGTTCCTGATGAGGCTGATGTGAGCAAGCAGGCTGATCGCAACTGCTTTCGATCTTCAAGCAAGGGATGTGGCAATATCAGGGCAAGGGAAACTGTGGCCTCCAGCCATTGTGGAAGCAATCAAGTTGTGTTCGACGCCAGCCCGGTGTCAAGTTCTGGGATTGCTGTGGTGGCTAATAAGACTAAGCATAGTGATGCTGGGAAAAAGAGTTCTCTGCAGAGTGAAAAGATTCAGACATTGATCACGTCGTCTTCTTCGGGTGGATCTCAAAGTAGCTTTGGAAGAACAGTATCAAACTCACATAAAAGGAAATCCAGGGATGTCGCAGAGGATTCAGAATGCCAAAGTGAAGTAAGCTCTATTTCCTTCAGTACTCATGAATCCTGTTTTCCTTTAGAAGACCAATATTTTATTTGTGTGGCATTAATAATTGATTAGGATGCTGAACTGGAATCTGCTCCACGAAAGAAAGCAGGCTTAAAATCGCGC
Organism: Rubia balearica; assembly: GCA_032355405.1. Classification (NCBI taxonomy): domain Eukaryota; kingdom Viridiplantae; phylum Streptophyta; class Magnoliopsida; order Gentianales; family Rubiaceae; genus Rubia; species Rubia balearica. The sequence continues at coordinate 129,732 of JAULKJ010000011.1, read as the reverse complement.
AAGAGCCGTGCTGCTGAAGTGCATAATCTCTCAGAAAGGGTATGTATCGTGATTCAGTAGTACTAGAATGAATGTGTATTATATGTGTGAGGCTAATGATTTGTTGATGCAGAGGAGGAGGGACAGAATCAATGAGAAGATGAGGATTCTGCAAGAACTCCTTCCTCATTCCAACAAGGTATAGCAAAAACATGGAGTCCCATTTGTATAACAAAAACAGGCATGCAAAGTTTGAGAAATGTTTGGGTGTGTTGGTGTTTGTCAGACAGACAAAGCATCAATGTTGGATGAGGCGATAGAGTACATGAAGTCACTGCAGCAGCAGCTTCAGATGATGTGGATGGGAAGTGGGATGGCAGCAGCACCATTTATGTTCCCAGGCGTGCAGCATTACATGTCTAGGTTGGCAGGTATGGGCATGGGAATGGGCCAAATCCCACTGCCTCCTCACCAAAACCCCATGCACTTTGCAAGGCTGCCTCTTCAGCAGCAGCAGCAGCAACACCATCAAGCAGCAGCAGCAAGAATGCCAAATGCAGTGTGCCAGGGGAACAGTATGATGCAGAACCCTCAGCAGTTTGCAAACTACATGCAGTTCCATGCCATGCAGAGAGCTTCCCAGGTTTGTGCTTGTACATGTACATGGTTAAGACATGAATTTAGAACGAACAAACACAAGGAGTTAAATTCTGTGGTGGATTAGGTAAATGCAGGGTTGAGCTTTGGTCCAAAAGCAGGCGGGAATAGTCACATGTTAGCACCACCTGGGAACAATCAGTGAGTGAAGAAGAAGAAGACGGTGATGATGGATGGGTGGGGGATTGTCCCAGTCCCCTACCCAACTCCGAAGCTGTCAATCATTGCACGAACTGCCTCTGACCAATAATTCAGGGGTTTTAGAGAACTAGAGCTGCAAGTAATATATACCTAGGACTCGGATTAACCTATGTTTATATATATTTTCACTTCAATAAACCTGCACATCACCATACTGCGTAGAATGGATTTGTTTCTATTTCATTGCCGACACAAAGGTTGAGAAAAAGATAGATGAGTGTGGATTAAACGTCATAAGTGGCATGCGTCAGAATGTACGGTTCAGAATAGAATGGAAGTCGTGGATCAAAATAGAAAGAGCGGCAATAAAATGAAACGGGTGGAGTTATTGGGCATCCACTTGATCTGAGTAGAGTGCTTGGGGCATGTTAGTTGTCTGGATAGGATATATACCTAAGGCTAAGATGTGGAATGGAGGCCACTCGATTCATTCCATCTTTTTCCTCTTGATGTTGATGCCAGAGGCTGGTAATTTGTGCCTATTTCATTAATCTGTTTGTGCATCTCAATTATTGAACATTTCTCACTCATTGGGCTGTAGATTTTTTTTTTCCCGTTTAAGGTTGGAACTCATTAAATCAAGGGCGGAACCAGGGGGTGCTGGCGCCACCCCTAGGATCCGGTGGCCCGGAATTTAGGTCCTGGGACCACCGGAATCCATGGATTCCCGCCCCCTTCTAAAAGTTGCAGACACCACCTGTGTCTCGTCGAAGAAGACAAAGGTCTTCATTTTCGATTTTCATTTTTATTTTTGCCTAACCAACCCAAAACGATATCGTTTTGCACTTAGTGGAACAACGTCGTTTTGATAGTCTGATGGCCAAAAATAATGTTTTGATTTGGGCTGAAACCAATTCGGCCCAGCCCAAATCAAAACCCTAAATTCATTAGACAGACCAAACCGGCCCTACTCGTCTCTCGGTCTCTCGCATTCGTTCTCGCCTCTCGGCTTCTTGCAACCGCGGCGCACTGGAAAGCGATATCACATCCAGTGCAGTACGCTTTGACGCAACTCACATCGATATCCAAACGCGGCTCTCGGTTTCATTGTCTATCACAATACACGCAACTATCAGAATTATACATTCTGAAATGATGCATCATTCCACATGATACATCTTTCCACAAAACCACATTCAACGTCTCATCCTTGATCTAATATCATCCTTATCCTTTCAATCAAGAGAAGTTCGGCAATACACACCACCAAATCAGAATTATAATAAATTTTGAAATGATATATCTTTCCGCACTCCAAGACAGAATTATAATAAATTTTGAAATAATACATCTTTCCACACTCCAATACAAGCCAACAATTAATCCTTGGCCCATAAATCTGTAAACTCGTAGATAGTTTATACAAGTGTGCACTCTATACCACCAAACTTGTTTTAACGTTCCGAGTTCACAACTACTCGAATCCAATAATACTTAAATAGCTTGCGTTTCATAAAACACCAGAAAATGGTTTGGTTAGCTAAATCGCATTATAATTGAATGCCCATAATGTGTCTCAGCCGATGATACACAGTACGCTGTTTTGATTATAGAGATTCATGTAAAAGCTTATTCCAAAACTCAGGACAACGTTTGAAGTTAACAAAAACATGATTAAAGTGTGTTTCAGTCTACTTTGCTATTAACATTCACGCAGCCTGGAAACTAGCATTGATACTGAACCCAACAACAATTACGCATACTCTGATAAGCAAACTACTGAAAAGCATACTGCATAATACCGATTCTAAGTACAGCAGCAGAGATTCCTATACCAATATGCTCTCATGAAAAAATCCAACCTAAGAATTTCTACCCTCTGAATGTGCAATGGAGAGTAAACTGCCAAAAAGATGAGCAGTCAGTCCACAAATATGATGCAGATTTATTTTACTCACTATGGTCATAATAACGAAAATCAGCAACTAAAATGCATAGATACCAAAGTACGTCAGTAAATGACATTAAATATCACAATCTTCACACTCAACAACATCAGCAATATAATTTCCTCCAGAAATGTAAAACCAAATACCCAAAGACAGAGAGCAAATGTACTTATCCTGCACCGCCATGGGTTTGCCATCCAAAATTGTTCAACAAGAAGAAATATCCATGAGTCAGCATCTTCAGCGAGAATCTGGCGTTCGCATCGGCTACAACTTTAAAACTATTATTAGGATATGTTAATAAATCCCTACCACTACTCAGCTAAAAACTAAACAACCTGTTGCAAAAATGTAGGTGCCACTCCGAAATGAAGAAAAGGGTGATACAAGTGTATCTTCCCTGTTTGAGCATCCTACGGCGAGTGCATCAGGTCATGGTCGTGTCCAGACAATTTTGAAGATGATGAAGAAAACACAAACTGACTGAAGCAGCCCTTTGAAATACTATCATACCGCCCTTTTATCCACCTAATCAAGCTACAGAAATTTCACTGACCTTAGATCCATCTTCTTCTGAGTTGGAGCCCTCTCCTGCAGTCTGATCTTCAACCTTTTTCTCCTGCTCTCCCTTTGTAGCCTCTTCATTGGAGCAATGGTTCTTCAGTACCGTCGCAATGTCAGTTTCTGAAGCTCCAGCAAGCTTGAATCTCTCAACAGCAGTGTCCAAATCCTTCTTCCAGCCAGACAAACTCAACTTAAACTCAACTTGGGAGCGTTCAAAAAGCATATTGCCCCAGAAGAGATGTATCTGAGATCTCATCACCGCAGCTTGTTCTGCTGCTTCTTCAGCAGAAAGTTCTCCATGTCCACTTGCAGATGCGTTTTCTTTTTCTGCTCCACTTCCTGGTTTCTTCCGTCGTTTTAATAACTCTTCCATCTTACTCGCATTAGGGTCCTTTAGGGCAATTGCTCTTTGCTCCTCCAGCTTCTCCCACATTTCAGTTGCGGCTTTCATTTTTTCCTCTGCACTGTCAAAGAGTTGCAGCGTCTCTGTAGAATCCCATTTGGACAAGTCCTCCTTTTTGGCCAAAACAAATGACCAATGGAGCTTTGCCATTTCAAATTGCTGCTGACCTAGAGCAAGTAGACCTTCATAGAAGTCGGGTTTGATGGAGAGTGCCTCCTCATACTTCCCTTTGGCCAGGGAATACTTTTCCCTAACCCATTCATATGCAGCTTGAAGTTGTGAAGCCATGAAGTCCTTAGAAGCTGAGTCATCAATCGGAATTCTTTTCCTAGCTGCACACATATGGACATTTCCCCAGTTGAAGAAAGCAAGGGCAGCAACTTCCTGAAACTTCAAAGCAGCCTTATCGAAAAGCGTTTGAGCATCTTCACTAGTTACAGTCTCCTCAAGAGCTTCAGAGCATAACTCCATTCCCATTTCATGAAGATCAATGTGGGCATCTGGATCAATCCCGACATGTGTACGGAACAACTGAGCGAACTCAAATAGCCAATCGTCCATCTCCACTTCCTTGCACTCTGGATCTTCTGTAGTTCCAATTTTCTCCTTCGAGGCTTCTTTTTCAGTCTTATCTACTTCATTCTCCACAGCTTCCCCCACAGGCTCACCTAGGGAAGAATCCGATACAGGCTCATCTGCTTTGGTCTCCTCATTTTCTAGAGGTTTCTCCTCTTCCTCTTCTGGCAAAGGTGGTTCTTGTTCAGGATTCACCTCAACAACATGCAACCTCAACATACCAACTGCATCTTCACTGTCATGGTCTTTTGAACCGAGACTATCAACAGAGGACTCTGCCAATCGGAGCTCATCCGTGCTAGTAATAGTTACTAGATCATCGTCATTATCTTTGTACTTAATCAGAACGGACTTTGACATAGGGAATCGCTTCCCTACAATATCCCTCAACAGTCTAAAGTTGCAACTCACTGGCATTTGTGCAAGCCTTATATCATGACCATAAACAAGCTTCAACGGTCTCCAGCGAATCACAGCCGCCGCAGATTTCACAGCAGGAGTCAAGGCCGAAGGCCTTACACCATTGACTCCATCTTTGGCTGATTGAGTACTAGGTTTGGAAGAACCATAAGAAGGCTTCAAAACAACTCTTGGCAGCTGATGCTTCCCCTCAACACCATTCTCAGTGGGCAGGGCCGCATTAGCCTTATCTGTTTTATGGTTAACAGACACAGAATATCCTCCCATTGGCGGAGGCGGAGCCTTCTTCGATACAGTTGTCCGGGCAGGCAAGCAGGGGCCGAGGCCACCAATGGGAGCCCCGCGAACAGCAGAGGCACCAAGAGCAGCAGGCGAAGGGCGACTCTGTAGGTCCTGTTGAGCATCGTGGCGGGGAGTAGCGATGGCCATCCTCAACCGCCCAGCAATCTCCAACGCATCCCTGTGGTTAGGATCAGCACTCAACAACACCTGCACATCCTGCATAGCCATGTCAAGCTTTCCTAAGGCCTCGTAGGCACGGGCCCTTCTCAGAAGAGCCCGCATGAATCCAGGCTGAACCTGAATAGCCAGACTACACTCCGATATCACGGTGTCATAATCTATAGGCTTCATTTGCATCAAACAGGCAGCTCTGTTACTGTGAAAAACAGCTCTTTCCGGGTGGGTTTTGGGGATAAGCTTCAGGGCAGCATCGTATTCATGAAGAGCCCCGGCGTAATCCTTGGCAGTGAACCTTTTATTACCCTCTTCTTTAAGCTCATGGGCTCTTCTCAAGAAAATTGAAGAGTAAGAGTCCGAATCAAGACCACCATTAACAACTACAGGAGCATGATTATCCCCACCGGGGGCTTGATTTTGGGGTTGGTTAGCCGAACCCTTCTTTTTCCTACCACCGGATTTCCCCATATCACCTACTTCCTCCTAAAGTTTAAAACTTTAATCTCTAAAACGACCAAATTATTCAATCTTTGTACTAAAGCAACAGCTTTTGTGCTTAAATGAATGAGCTTTATTGAGAGAATCCACAGAAAGGCAGAAAATGAAACTTACAGCAGCATATATAAGTTTGCCAATGCAACAGAAGCCCTTTGTGGCAGCCCGGGAGCTGAAATGAAGAATTTGAATAATTGAGGTGATTGGGGGAGTGGGGGAAAGATGGGTTTTTTGGCAAGTGATAGACCAGTTGTAAACCCTAACCGGAGCCCATTTCTGATTTTTTTTATAAAAAAAAAAGAAATTCTCTACAGTCCCCATATATTGGGATGCTGAAATTAAGAACACGTGGCACATGCAAAGCCGTAGATTGACCATTCTATTTACTCCTCTAGTTCTTTAAGTGACACATGTATTTTTGGCACAAAAATTTAGAAAGGTAGAATTAGTGGTTGAAAATTCATTGAAAGAGTTAAAAGTAAATTGAGTGAATGAAAATAACCTAAAATTTGCCAAAAAAATATGAGACAACATTAAAAAATCATCCCAAAAAGAAAAGTGAATCAATGTTAGAATACCAGAGGGAGTACTTTTCTTTTAGAGCGTCTCCACTATAAGAGTCAATTTTGAAATTTCTTTTGCCAAATGACATGTTTTAATTGGAATTTCAATATGATGTAAACAAAATAAACTAATTGA
>JAULKJ010000011.1:103044-117126 GCA_032355405.1 Rubia balearica | reverse complement strand
TTTAAGGGCAGTTTAAAATCGATCAAAGTCACTTCCGCCTTAGTTTATTTGTCTCTCCCATTCCAGCACTCTCTCCCTCACGCCTCCCTCCTACCTCCCTCTCCCTCCCTCTCCCCCATCCCCTCCCCTCCCTCGACTCAGTCCCGCCTCCCTCACTCTCCTCCACCCTGAAGCAGCGCCGCATCATCCCCTCCGTCGCGCCTGAGTTCCATTCACCGGAGATGCCTCTCTCTGCCGTGCCTGAATTCCATCTGCCACAACGTCTCCACCCCCCGACGCGTCGAGTTCCATCTGTCGGGGCATGACCCGAGAAGCTTAGACCTTTACGTTGTGCCACCTCAACCACCGTAACTTTCCATATCCGTGTGTGTTGTGTGTTCTTTTTTTGTTTCTCTCCAGATCCGTGCCTTTGATGTTTTAAAAGTTTTTTTTCCAGATTCGTGTGTTGATTCATTTTTAATGCTATTAATTCTGTCATATTCTAGGTCTGTAATTATTCCTGCTGCTGTAATTTTTCCTGCTGCCGGAATCTTGAGGTTTTCTGTAAACTTTTATTTTAGAACCCCCGAACTAGGTTCCAAATTCAGAACTGAATCCGGAACCCGATCAAAGGAAATTTTTAACAGCCATTAATTGAAATCGATCAGGTGCTTTCTCTGATCCGATAAAATCACCTTTAATAGATTTTCCCCACTTGTGGTTTAGTGCAGCATATATTCTTTTCCGAAGCTTTTCTTAATTTTCTAGGTTTCTTGCTTGTGTTCCAACAACACCCCTTTCACCTAGGGAACACAAATAACGTGCGGAGAGTGGCACATAAGATCTTGGAAAAACAGTATACTAGGCAGAGTGGTTCGATTTGAGTACATATATAGTCAGAATTGGAATGTGTATTAGAAGGAGTCTAATTCCGAATTAAAATCAAGGTGGGTTTTTGAATACCATCTGTTCAGAACAAACACCAGTTTTTTTGTGGGGGAAAATGTATGTGGGGTGAGGGGCTAATCACACTATGACAAGTGTTAGATGTAATGAGGTGGACCTAAATTGGGGAAAGAAAATAATTTGAAATTATTTTCCACCTCATTTTATTTAACACTTGTCATAATGTGATTAGCTCCTCACCACCACATACATTTTTTCCACACATAATTATTTTTTCTGGAACAACCACTATTTTTCGGGCTGACTCCTATATTTGGACATATTTTTAAGCCAAACTCATAATAAGGAGATGAGATTCATAAACGAGTCACATATTCTAGCAATTATAATGTGTGAGAATGCAAATCATTAGATGAGTAGAAGAGTAAAATTTCACTCCCACTCGATGCTCAATCCTTACCACATTGTAACTAGCATTCTCACTCAAGAGTCCAATTCCCACAATCAAAAGTTTAAAATTTCATCATTGTTTATGTTACTGCTAGACTCACCCAAATAGAGAATTAGGGTATGTTAGAGTTAGAGTTGTAGTTACCTTATGACTATTTGATGTTTTCTTCTATTTATTCTCATAAATAAATAACAAACTCATTGGTATCAGAGGCTCACTGATCTTGGCCCTGATCTATTCCCCCTCTTCCTTTCTTTCATCTTTTCCATTACTGACATAGCCTTTCCCGCTGCTTTCTTCCCGGCGGCATTACGACGGTCATTTTCTTTCTGGCCGTTCTTCGTTCAATCGGCCTTTACAAATCTCCAATTTTTTTGTCTCCGATAATGATTCCTAGAAGCAACTCTTCACCCAACGGCATCTTCTTCCTCGACATTTCTCGCTCTCAATTTCTAGTCGCCATTCTAGGCCCTTCTTCTCCGGCGTTTGATTTATCTTCTCCAGTCACAATTCAGATTGTCTTTTCTGGCAATGGGAGCAAATTGTTCCAGCGGAGTTTTCCAAACAAGCGTGTCCCCTATTCTTGATAAGCAAACGGAGCCTTTCAGAGACGAGTGAAACCCCACGTGCCAGCCAAACATGTGACCTCTACCACATGTGACTCACATGCTCCAATAACTTTTGTCTTGCGCATTGCGCACTCAGTTTCATCTCAATTGCAATTCATTTTGGCTATATTTGGCAGAGCTTATAGACTCCTTTTCTTATAAGAAAATTCCTTTTTAGTGTTTGGTAAAGTGCTAAAAAATAACTTATTTTAAAATTAGAATATATTTTTGGTGGAAAAGCAAAAGCTGGTCTCCCCATACTTTCAAAATAAGTCAGCTTTGCTTATACGCACATCTTTTCCAAACACACCCTTTGTCATTTTGTCACTTTGCCACTTAGCCCTATGGCCTTTTGTGGTATCTCAAATTTAATGCACCATGGCTCCACGTGGATTGTAGAGTCTGGCGCCACAAAACACATGACATCGTCTCCTATGCTGTTGATTATGTGACACCATATAATGGCCGTGACCATATCACTGTTAGTGACGGTTATCAACTCCACATTGCGATTCTCGAATTTCTAAGTCTCTGTTTCTTTATGATGTGCTTATCGTGTCTGATATCGCTAAACAATTGCTTTAAATTAGCAAATGAACTTGAGATTTAAACTCCTTTGTCTGCTTTTATAATCATTCATTTATTATTCGGCATAAAATCACTGGTGAAACCTGGGGTCACGGTCATAGTGAAAATGGGTTTTATATTTTAGACTATGGTGCATCTATTTTATTGTCTACTGTGGAATCAAATAAGTCGCGTGCATTTTTTGAAACTTGACATGATAGACTTGGTCATGTTCCACATTCTTTTATTTCTGGTTTTCATGCTTATCGATCCTTATCTGTCTCATCGATTTTGCCCAAACCTACCCTTTGTGATGCACGTGAAAAGATTAAAGGGAAGCATTTATCTTTTTATACAAATGATAAACATGCTGCTAGGGTAGTTGATCTAGTTCATTATGACTTATGGGACCCTCTCCTATTTTATCTGCTGATGCTTTCTCCTACTATGCTATTTTCCTTGATGATTATTCCCGACTCTCGTGATTTTACCCACTACGCTGCAAATAAGATTTTTGGGATGTTTATTGGTAGTTTGAGACTTTTATGGAGAACCGGTTCTCTTCCACCATTAAGGTGTTTCAGAGTGATGGGGGGATTGAGTTCGTAAATGGTAGCTTACGCTCTCACTTTCAGACAAAGGGCATTCACCATCAGATTTGTTAGAGTTAGAGTTGTAGTTACCTTACGACTCTCTGATACATTCTTCTATTTATTCTCATGAATCACACTACAAGAAATACCTCCCTTTTACAACCAAAATCTAACAAGGGTCTTAATAATGGTTGTAAAAAGTATAAATTTACAACGGAAAATTTAATACTGCTGTAAAAGACCATTTTTAATTACAAGAAACTCAATACTTTCATGTAATAAATAATATGCCTGTTGTAAAAGCCCAAATTAGATTTGACCCTCATGCTTTCTCTATTAATTTCCACTTTCTTTACTTTACCAATTCATGAATTGCAAGTTTTGCTCTCTAGTGTGCCATTCTGGTGGAAGTGTAGTTAGAAGTGGTTTGGATGAGGGGAAGAGGGTGGTGGGGATCGGATTCTGTTATGTCGACGTCATCCTAGGCGGTGGCGGGGGAGGAGTTCGTAGAGGACACACTCGATCTGCAGGACGACGACACCATTATCGTGCGGAGCGTGGAGCCCGTGGAAACGACCGGGAGCGGAATTGATTGCAATGACGTCACTCTGCTCACGACGGTAGTGCTGGGGATCGGAGTGGAGACGCCGGCGAGCACTTCGAGTTCGCCGACGATGAGAGTGAGCTCGTCGAATCGGCTCCGGCAGTTTTCGCAGGAGCTCAAGGAGGAGCTCAAGGTGGTTCTCCTGGAGCCACGGCCATGCGTCGAGCAAAAACCTCGCCTTGTTTGACGAGCTCAACGCTGGCTTGGAGTCAGCGTTAGTGGCTCGTAGTGTGCAGAAGCAGAACACTCAGTCGGTACACAGAAAATGCTCTGAGGGTTCGAATTCCTCAGCTCGAAGAGCAAAAGCAACAACGCTAAAGGTGTCGACGCGTGAAGCGAAGTTCAGAAGAAATTCTACAAGCTAGCGAAAGACGATTAGTTTTCTTTTACGTTCCAATTTGGCGGAATGCATAGGCTCGTTGAATTCAATCAACAACATATCCTTAATCCTTCTTCATTATAATTACTCGCTAATGTTATATTTTGGTTTTTTGAAGCTTATTAAGCAGCTTGATACCATTGACCAATCAGCTGTCCTCATACCCAATGACTGCTTGTATCCATCTCAGGAGATCCTTGCTCTTGTAGTTGAGGTGTGTGTTCCTTTCCTCATTTTTGGAAACTTCATTATAATTCGGAAACATGTGTTTGTAAACTGGATTACAAATGTTGTAATCTGGATGTAAAGCTAGGAAAAATTGTTTGGCTTTGTAATCTGAGTGCTAGAACAGGTATACTAGAATGATAGAACAAGATTACTAGCAGTGGACTGTAATCTGAATGCTCGGCTTTATAATCTAAACTATTTTCATTAGTTGCTTCTGGTAATCTAGACCGTGGCTGGGCTTTTGATAATCTAGATGTTATATAATGCATCGGATATTATTTATCAATATAAATCAGATATAATTTTCTACTTTAATCGCTTATTTTCAAGCTATCACATCTGAATCTAGGATTGGCTAGAACTAGATGTGTTTGTTCTCTATATGTTTATACTATCATAAACTAGGGCTGTTTGTAGCTTAATCTTATGTAGTAGCTATTCAGTTTTTTCTCTATTATTGTTCCTCACGTGGCTTAACATTTGTTAAGACCATTCCAAGTTTATGGACCTGATGATGTTTTCCTATCAAATTGAATGCGAATTTTCTCACAAGTAATCATGTAGTATTTGAAAGAAAAGTATCTTGCACAACTTGATTCTTATTTCATATTTTTCAGTCATGTTCTAGAAACGGAATGTTGCAAACTAATACTACTCCCTGTCTATTCTACTTATATCATTTCACTGTTCTTAACTAGTTATATAAATCACTAGAGGATTCCTATTAAGAAAGAATACATATAAATACACAACTACTGCTGCTGAGATATTATGGCAATTACAGACACACATGGAGAGATATAATGTAGATTATGTCAATTCATATTCATTGATCATATGCCTAATGATTTAGTTTATACTAAGTGGTAGCATAAATATTCTATTAAGTATTCAATGTTTATATACTTCTGATGTATTTAGTGTTTATATACTTCTAGTGGATCTTCTCCACTTCATTTGCAGTGCTGCGACCACTATTGGCTGAATAATATTGCCCCATATTCAGAAATTGATCATTGTCGATATTCATAATATTCTTGTTTACAACCACACGACTATGATTGCAGAAACTATTCCTAACACTATTAGCTTGATTCTGCAGGGATCAGTTGATAATGAAATAGCTCGAGTAATAGAGAAATAAAGAGCTTTGCAAGGTAAACAAGTTTTGTTCTTACAGAAATACTTGATTTTATTAACTGAGCTCCAAAAAGAAGAAAACATTTTGATCTGAAATCAACTCTTTCTTCGTAAAGCCTTGATCCTTTTCCATTACAACCTTACTGGTTACGTATTTACTATATTTGTGTATTGTGTAATTAGACTGTATTAGAATAAAGAAAAAAATACGGCAATCAGATTATATATACTCTATTTTCATATTTTTGTAATTAGACTATATATATACGTATAAGTGTTAAATTGTTAATATATTGTATTAGGATTTAGGGATTATAAAAGAATAGGAAAAACACTGTAATCAGATTATATACACCATATTTTTGTATTTAAGTAATTATACCATCGCTCATGTTGCAGGAGCAGAAAGAGAAGAAAACAGGCAACCAGGTAATGAACTTATATTTAACTGTATTTGATTGTGATTTCAAGGATAATAGTAGAGTAACATTGTTATGTTCATCATTTCCTCTGGTTTTAGTTATTTGAAGCGGGCTAAGATTAGATCAATATGTTAAAACAGAGAGAATCACCTCAGCATATAAACAAATTATCACCCGTTGTAGATCATTATGTTGAAATGATGTGAAATTGACTGAAATTAAAGATGATCTTATAAACAACTAAATTTCTTATAAGGTCATCTTTACAAGGTTATTCCCATTTCGATTGAATCACTTTATGAAGATCGTGATTTCAGGCAAGTTACCTTTGGATCATTCGGTAGTGCATGTGCAATTTTGTGTTCTCCCTCTGCTCCCCTTCTCTGAGATTTTTTATGCGATCTCAATACTGAATGCCTCTCATAGTGGAAAAAAATGGAGAGAATCAAGTTCTTATTTTTGTATTTTTTGTGGTTGCAATTTGCAATCCTATGCTTTATACTCATAAAGAATTTTTCTTGCACAGGAGCTCAATTAGTCGTGAGAAATTTGAAGAGCTTTGTGGTGATATTTGGGAAAAAGCTCTTCCCCCCCCCTTAAAACAAGTCATTGAAAACTCTGGTTTAAGGACTGATGAAATATATGCAGTAGAGATGATTGGAGGTGTCACTCGGGTGCTAAAATTGTAGGTCCGTATCTTCAGTCCACCAATTTGAAACTAGAGTGAGCAAGTTTTACTACAATTTCTTGTAATATAGTACGATCATTTAAGTGTATCTGCAGAAGGTGACAACATAATCACAACTCTTTTACCTTTTGAATGTTTGCACTGAGATGTTGGATGAATTTGCTACTAATTTTAATTTCTGATTGATGCTTATTGTTATCAGAATAAAAGATTTATGGCAAGAAGGAAAAGTCTATAATTCCGAATACTGAAGGACAAATAAAGTATTATTATTTAATTAATCTCGTGGTTGGTAATTTAAGAATTGCTGAATAAAAATGGAAGCTGTGGGTCCATAAAATTCACAGTATGTGCTCATCTCTAAATATTTCAGGCTCAGATTTGCTAAAAAACTATAATTATATGGAAGTTTCTCAACAGTAGAACTAAAGGATATTGGGATATGGACTCCGAAGAATGTATGTGGGAACAGTTAAAACCTTTTTATTGAATGAATGTTGAGACTGATAATTTTCTATTATTACTTCTCTTTTTTCATCCTTTTGAATATAGTCTTCAAAATCCTTTATTTATCACATATTGTAGGCTAAGCTCCAGGAATTCCTTGGTAGGAAAGATCTGGACAAGCATTTGGATGCTGATGAAGCTATTGTCCTTGGCACCTCACTATATGCTGCAAATTTAAGTGATGGAATTAAATTAAATCGTATGTTAGGGATGGTTGACGGTTCATATGGATTTGTGCTTGATCTAGATGACCCAGATCTTTTAAAAGATGAGAGCAATACACAGTTGATTGTACCCCAAATGAAGAAGCTTCCTAGTAAGGTAACAATCATTTTGGTTTATGAGCTCTGTTAACTGGACCAAAGTTTGATGGTGCTTGAAAATTTCTTTAGCATTCTTTGCTAAATTTAAGCTACTACATACCAGATGTTTAGGTCCATTGTACAAAACAGATATTTTGATGCCTCACTTACATGTGAGAGTGAAGAATTGCTGCCTCCTGGTGCTGCTTCTCAAACATTTGCTCAGTATTTCGTGTTAGGTCTTACTGAGGCCAGTGAAAAGTGAGACCTTGCTTTTCTACTTTTGAATTTTTGTGAGTGTAATTGCAAGTGTGATGTTGTTCCATACAAAAGGTGACCTTTTGCATGACTTTCTACTTTTAGGTATGCATCAAGGAACCTTTCCTCCCCAAGGCACATTTACATTTCACCCTTAGTAGAAATGGAATACTGTCACTGGATCGTGCTGATGCAGTAATTGAAATAACAGTGGGTAGAAGTTTCGAAAAAGAATCTCACAGAAGACAACTCAACTTCTGCTTCTGCCAGCATAACACTTGAAGCTGGTTCTAAGAATGCTTCAGACGAAAGCAGTGATAAATCACTCTTGGATGATGTGATCAATGTGCATCAAAAGAGAACAGTACAACAGATCTTGGCACTGAAAAGAAACTGAAGAAATGTACTTTCCAAATTCCCCTAAAGGTTTGTATTCTTAACCATCTTGTATATAAAAGTTATTATCTTATTCCTTTTAATACTCCAGGTGTGTTGTTTGATTTTTTTCATATGTCAATTGCAGATCACCAAAAAGACTACATGGCCAGCTATGTCACTTTCAAAAGAATCGTTCTCTAGTACTCACCACAAACTGGAATCACTTGACAAAAAAGATGAAGAAAGAAAGAAAACTGCAGAGTTGAAAAACAATTTGCAAGCTTACATATACAGTACAAGGGAAAAGGTTTGACGATTGATGCTCATAAGTTATTGTTGTGTCTGCCATCAATTAATCTGTTGTTGGCACGATATACACCTTCCCACATTGAAAAAAAACTTTAGCTATCAAATTTTCATCTTTGTATCGGATGTCACTGCAGTGTTTCATGTTTCCTGCATTTTACTACTGTTATCAACTGCCTTCTTTGTGGCTGTTTACTTGCCTTTTCTGCTCTTTTGACGAATGTTTTATTTTTATAGCTTGAATATGAGGAATTTGAAAAAGTTTCATCTGCCCAAGAACGTCAGTCCTTCTAAAAAAAGCTTGAAGAGGTGTGATTTTATATGTTTTATTCATATACATTTAATTTTCCAGTCATTCCATTAGGCAAAACTATTGATTGGTTTACTAAGCTAGGTTGAAGAGTGGTTGTATATGGATGGTGAAGATGCATCTGCCACTGAATTTCAAGAACACTTGGATAAGCTGACAGCTATCGATGAACCTATGTTCTTGAGGCATGTCTTCCAGTTGTCCTAGACTTTCTCATTTTTGTTTAGGACCTTATTTCACATTAATATTATTTGTTGTAGATACAAAGAGCTCACTGCTCGTCCTACTGCAGTGGAATTGTCTTGCAAATACCTCACTGAGTTGCAACAGGTTTAATATTTTTATCATTAATTATCTTATATATCTTATGTACTCCGTAGCATATTTTTCTGCTTAATGTGAAGAAGGGTTAATGTTGGTATTCACATGTTCTCTCTTTATGTATTGATCCTATTTTTTGTTGGCATTACCTTTGTTCCCATTGATATTATTCGTGTCAGTTATTGTGTATTTTGTAATCTGGGTTGACTTTTTCTTCTTCTTTTTTGATGGAAACATCTTTAGATCATAAGAAAGTGGGAGAAAGAGAAGTCATGGCTTCCTAGAGAAAGAATAGAAAAGGTGTGCCATAGCGCATCTAATACATTCATAACCAGGCCCCTGTTTAGGTTATTTGTGTATTTGTTATATTGACTTGCAATTAATATGCCTGTCGATTGTGTAGGTGGTTAATGAGGCTGAGAGGTTGAAAAAATGGTTGAATGAGAAAGGAGTTGAGCAGAAGGAGTATCTGTCTTTAGCTATGTTGACTATAGAGCAGCTATTTTGAATTCAATGCATTGACTTGTTTTTTGTTCAAGTGCTGAACTATTGACCATAAAAACATTCCCACACATTCAAATTTATTCATCTAAAGCTTTCGCTATGCCGTGTTTCATTTTTATACCTAGCAATCAAAGAGTTGAGTTACTCTCTAGTTAAAACTTTCTACATTTTCGGATTGGAATCTATTTATAATTCACAATGGTGTTTTCTTATTGTAAATGTGTTTTTACAACGAGATTTGAAGGGAAAATATAGTTATTATATTGTAGGGTAGTTGCATCTTTACAATGTCAAATGTCGTCGTACAAACTCATTTACAACCTAAACACCGTTGTAATGGTGTATTTTTCGTTGTTTTTGAGCATTTACAACAGGATATTTCTATTGTAAATACCTATTACAACTAGTAATATTCTTGTTGTAAATGCTCCATTACAACGGGGAAATTGAGTCCGTTGTAGAACTATTTACAACCAAGCCTCTAACAAAATCATACAACGGGGATATAGCCCGTTGTAAAAAAAAATTATTACAACGAAAAATCAACGTTTTACAACGATATTTACTGCTGTAAAAACGGGGTTTTTCTTTGTAGTGTAGTTGAAGCATGTCGATCTCATAAGTGAAAATAGGGGTAGTGGATGCTTAGCTACGTTGGTGATCCATCAAGGGAAACCAACCGTTATTATGCTAAAAATGAGATCAAGCATCATTCGTTTAGGATTTAGCATTTATTATTATTAGGTTGAGGAATAAAGAATAGGAGGAATAGCACCAATTGTACTACAGTATGTGTAACGAATATAACGTATAAATATTCCATAATTTTGGTTTTTCTTCGTGAGATTCCCAACATTGATCGGAGCTTACGTAATGAGGACGTAAACTCTTCAATCAACCTATTTATTCTCCAACGAGGGTACCAGCATCTAATTATATGATCTTCTAGAAAAAGAAGCAAATTAACGGTGTTATCCTAATGCCTCATCCTTTCATATTCCTCGTATCAAATGAAATTGTTCAGCGAAGTTTTTAGAGTCACTAAAAATTTATATCTTTACTTTTGTGTACATTACTTGAGTCCGTCTCTTGAAATAAAATATTTCCATAAGTTATAGAAAAATCAGTGATTAAGTGTCATTTTAACACAAAAGATGAAAATTTGTGGGTTAAAGCAATTAAAATTCGGATCAAATTCGGGTTATAAGATATTTGAGTAAACTCCTAGTCATATTTGAGTTTTGGTTAGAAACATTACATAATTAGAGTAAAATATGTATGTTTTACACTAAATATGTAATGTTTCTAATCAAAATTCGAATCACTAGTGGAGAGAAGGTCTATTAAAGGCGGTTTTATTGGATCAGAGAAGGCACCTTGTCATGCCTTTGATCGATTTGATCAAAGGCGATTCAAAAATCGCCTTCTATTGGGGTAACTTATCTAACAAGAAACATTGTAATAGATCTAAACAAGAAATATTGTAACATATCTAACAAGAAACATTGTAACGAATCTAAACAAGAAATATTGTAACATATCTAACAAGAAACATTGTAACGAATCTAAACAAGAAACATCGTAACGAATCTAAACAAGAAACATTGTTACGAATCTAAACAGGAAACATTAAGGTAACATATATGTAAACCCGGCTCGCGGCAGGCGGAGGTGATGCGGCTGGGCGGTAGGTGGCGACTGACGGAGACAACGCGACCTGCTAGAGGAGAATAAAGTTGCCCAGTGGAGGGAGGAGGGCAACGCCAGCCCTGCTTCTGGGTGGAGGAAGGAGATGGAGTGACGCTACGGAGGGGAGGATGTCGCCGACCCTGGGTGGGGGAGGGAGAGGGAGAGCGGAGGCGGTAGAGCGGCTATAGTAGGGAGATAATATAATATAAAGAGACAATATAAGGTGGAGGGTTTATTTTGCGGGGAAGAAAAACTAAGGGAGAGAACAAGGCGGCAGATTCATGCCTTAGCCAAAAAAATTAAGTGAGGAGGAAACCCTAACAACTAGCTTTATATACTCGGCCAATAAAGACACTCCATTAAAAGCTAATAAGGAATAAGCAATATTATATAAATATTACTTGAAATTTTAATTAGATTAGATTTACTTTTCGTCTCTGTACCTAAAACTCTAAATTTTCTGCAGCCGCTGTTATCGTCCACACTTGACCTCTATGCGCCGCCGATCCAAGCTAACTTATCACGGTTAAAAAATAAAATTTAAAAAATTGGTGTCGTTGGTTACCGCCACCAGTCCGCCGCCGATCAAGTCCCCTGTTCTCCGATCAAGTCCGTCGTCGGCATCACTCTTTGATCAAGCCCCCTGTTTCACCCACCGACCTCAGTTCTCCGATTAAGTTCTCGCTTCTCTGCTTGCCACCGATGAGCCTTAGTTTTTGTGCCTTCACCTTCTTCTCCATGTTCAGATCATCTCCGCTGCAATACTCATCTTCGCCGGTGCTTCGCCTATTTCCTTCGTCTCCGGCTAGTTCGTTTGACTCCGTCAAGACGATAAAGTGACAAGATTCCGTCCAGCCTCCCAAATCAATAGACTAAGGCGCATGTGAGATCCACGCGCAACTTGCCTTCTAGAATTGCGTAGATTCACGCTCGTTTGGCAGAGATGTATCCCTCCCTTCAAGAAGCCCCTTTTTACACGCATCATGTTGTAATTTTGCCGTATTGTTTGCTCTCCCTTGGGAAAATTTTATATATATATATATATATAATTTTCCATATATATATATATATACTGTGACCTCTGGCTCCCCTACTCGATCTGATTACGGTCCTTCTTTGTCTGACGACCAATGGAGTATGGTCTGTAATTTATTTAAGTCAGGTAAGCCTATTTACCATGGATTCTCGATTCGGGAGACTCATATCACATGACTGGTGACAAAGTTCTCTAATTGACATTATAATACTACTGCTACCTACTTTGTATTCTATTAATGTTCTACTGTCTGATGGATCTTTGTCATCTGCTGCACAATATGGTTCTTTGCATTTTGGAGATATCACTCTTACTCATGTGCTTTATATACCTATACTACGATGCAACTTATTATCATGCTCTAGATTGTTGTCTTCCTTAAAATGTCTAGTTTTGCTTACTGAAAATTATTGTATTTTACAAAAAATTAGTACGAGGACTGCAATTGGCATGGGTGAGCAGCAAATGGGGAGGGTGGTTATTGGCCTTGTCTCCTTGATACGCGTGTTTAGTCTCATATCCCGGAGTTAGTTCCAACAGTTGCTACAATTTCCACATCTGATTTATGGCATCAACATCTTGGTCATCCATCCTCTACCGTGTTGTCTTCTGTTCCTACTATTTATTATAGCATAAATAATACTTCTACACCTTGCTCTGTGTGTCACAGAGCAAAACAGACTAGACATAGTTTCTCTTTGAGCTCTTTGATTGCTAATTCTTTGTTTGAATTGATTCATTGTGATGTTTGGGAGCCTTGTAGCACACCATCTTCTAGTTGTTTTTTTTTAAACTATAGTTGATTATTATTAACTAGTTGCTTGGGTTTATTTATTAGTGGCTAAGTCTGATGTAGCCTATAGATTTAGAGAATTTTGTACTTTAATCAAGACACAGTTTGGGTGCCAAATCTGCCGTGTACGTGCTGATAATGGTACATAAGTTCTACCTTTGAGATCATACTTTGCTGAATCTGGATCATTTTTGAGACATCTATGTTTGATGCACCACATCAAAATGACAGTGTGGAATGCAATCATCGCCATTTGTTAAATGTGGTTCGTGCTTTGAGTTTTCAAGCTAATATGCCTATTGATTTTTGGGGAGAATGTGTCTCACTGCTGCATATCTAATTACCCGGACACCGATGAAGCAACCCAATGGTCGCACACCATTTGAGTTACTCTATGGACGTATTCCAAGCTACAAGCTTCTGAAAGTTTTTGGTTGCTTGTGTTATGCCTCTTGCATTCCCAGATACCGTGATAAGTTTGCTCTAAGGAGTTGGAAATGTGTTTTTCTTGGGTATCCTTCTGGCAAGAAAGATATCATCTTTATGATTTGGAATCCAATACCTTCTTCAACAGTTGGGATGCTGATTTTTATGAAGACCAACTTTCGTACGCTGTGCCATTTACAACTTCACCATCGCTGACGCCGGATATCACCCCAACGTGGGAGACTTCACCACTGCTGGAATACCCTCAGCCACCAGATTACCCGCCACTACGGGTGGCCCCTGATTCAAATTTTTGACTTGCTTTCCCACCGATCGACCTGATCCCAGACGCACTGCAAGCTCTGTCAACATCTCCATCGCACGTGTTTCACGCACCGCCGGTCGTCGGTCAACACGCGCGTCCTGTACCGCATGAAATCTGCCAGTATCACCATCACCGTCCAAGATAACGTCTCCTCCGCCTACATCTCAGTCCCCTGCCTCACCGGTTCAGTCTCCAGCGTTACCTCCTACGACCGAGCTACCTTCTATAAGACACAGTGTTCGAGATCGTCGACCTCCTACATGTTCTGAATACTATGTATGCTATGTTGCTGATATTAATACCCCCCCCCCCCACTGCTATGATCACACCTGCATTGTCACAATCCTCAGATGTTCTCTATC
>JAULKJ010000011.1:88370-102944 GCA_032355405.1 Rubia balearica | reverse complement strand
AGTTTATGACTCAATTAATGTGATCCAAAAAATTTATCTTCATTTCTTTTAATTTTCTGTCTAAATTTTTATCTTTTAACTTCATTATAATTCGGAAACATGAGTTTGTAAACTGGATTGCAAATGTTGTAATCTGGATGTAAAGCTAGGCAAAATTGGTTGCCTTTGTAATCTGAGTGCTAGAACAAGTATACTAGAATGCTAGAACAAGATTACTAGCAGTGGACTGTAATCTGAATGCTCGGATTTATAATCTGAACTATTTTCATTAGTTGCTTCTTGTAATCTAGACTGTGGCTGACTTTTGGTATAGATGTTATATAATGCATCAGATATTATTTATCATTATAAATCAAATATTATTTTCTACTTTAATCGCTTATCTCAAGCTATCACTTCTGAATCTAGGATTGGTCTAGAACTAGATGTGTTTGTTCTCTTACTACTCCATATGTTTATACTATCATAAACTAGGGCTATTTGTAGCTTAATCTTGTGCAGTAGCTGTTCAGTTTTTTCTCAATTATTGTTCCTCACATGGCTTAACATTTGTTAAAACCACTCCAAGTTTGTGGACCTGATGATGTTTTCCTATCAAATTGAATGAGAATTTTCTCACAAGTAATCATGTAGTATTTTAAAGAAAAGTATCTTGCACAACTTGACTGTGGTCTAGTTACAGTTTCCATTTGCTGAGCTCCTTATTTCGTATTTTTCAATCATGTTATAGAAACGAAATGTTGCAAACTAATACTACTCCCTGTCAATTCTACTTATATCATTTCACTGTTCTTAACTATTTATATAAATCACTAGAGGATTTCTATTAAGAAAGAATACATGTAAATATATAACTACTACTGCTGAGATATTATGGCAATGACAGACACACAGGGAGAGATATAATGTAGATTATGTCAATTCATATTCATTGATCATACTCCTAATGATTTAGTTTATACTAAGTGGTAGCATAAATCTTCTATTAAGTATTCAGTGTTTATAAACTTCTAATGTATTCAGTGTTTATATACTTCTAGTGGATCTTCTCTACTTCATTTGCAGTGCTGCTACCACTATTGGCTGAATGATATTGCCCCATATTCAAAAATTGATCATTGCCGATATTCATAATATTCTTGTTTACAACCACACGACTATGATCGTAGAAACTATTCCTAACACTATTAGCTCGATTCTGCAGGGTGGAGCATGGCTGAGCTCAGATCAGTTGATAATAAAATAGCTAGAGTAACAGAGAAATACAGAGCTTTGCAAGGTAAACATGCTTTGTTCTTACAGAAATACTTGATTTTATGAACTGAGCACCAAAAAGAAGAAACCGTTTTGATATGAAATCAACTCTTTCTTCGTAAAGCTTTGATCCTTTTTCCATTACAGCCTTACTGGTTATGTATTTACTATATTTGTGTATTGTGTAACTAGACTGTATTAGAATAAAGAAAAAAAATACAACAATCAGATTGCATATACTATGTTTTTTGTATTTTTGTAATTAGACTATATATATACGTATAAGTGTTAAATCATTAATATATTGTATTAGGATTTAGGGATTATATAAGAATAAGAAAAACACTGTAATCAGATTATATATACCATAGTTTTGTATTTAAGTAATTATACCATCGCTCACCTTGCAGGAACAGAAAGAGAAAAGAAAAAAGGCAACCAGGTAATGAACTTATATTGTCTTACTTATGATTGAGATTTCAAGGAGAATAGTAGAGTAACATTTTTATGTTCATCATTTCCTCTGGTTTTAATCATTTGAAGCGGGCTAAGATTAGATCAATATGTTGAAACAGAGAGAATCACCTCAGCATATAAACAAATTATCACCTGTTGTAGATCATTATGTTGAAATGATGTGAAATTGACTGAAATTAAAGATGATCTTATAAACATCTAAGTTTCTTATAAGATCATCTTTACAAGGTTATTCTCATTTCGGTTGAATCTCTTTATGAAGATCGTGATTTCATGCAAGTTACCTTTGGATCATTTGGTAGTGCATGTGCAATTTTGTGTTCTCCCTCTGCTCCCCTTCTCTGAGATTTGTTATGTGTTCTCAATACTGAATGCCTCTCAGAGTGGAAAAAAGGAGAGAAACAAGTTCCTATTTTTGTGTTTTTCTTCAAAAATATTGATTGGTTTACTAAGCTCTATTGTTGTTTTAGGTTCAAGAGTGACTGTATATGGATGGTGAAGATGCATCTGCCACTGAATTTGAAGAACACTTGGATAAGCTGAAAGCTATCGGTGAACCTATGTTCTTTAGGTCTGTCTTCCAGTTGTCCTAGACTTTCTCATTTTTGTTTAGGACCTTATTTCACATTAAGATTATTTGTTGTAGATACAAAGAGCTCACTGCCCGTCCTACTGCAGTGGAATTGTCTCGCAAATACCTCACTGAGCTGCAACAGGTTTAATATTTTTATCATTAATTATCTTTGTGATTCACATGTTCACTCTGTATGCATTGATCCTGTGTTTTGCTGGCATTACCTTAGTTCCCATTGATATTACCCATGTCAGCTATTGAGTATTTTGTAATCTGGGTTGACTTTTATTCCTTCCTTTTTTGATGGCAACATCTTTAGATCATAAGCAAGTGGGAGAAAGAGAAGTCGTGGCTTCCTAGAGAAAGAATAGAAAAGGTGTCCCATAGTGCATTTAATACAGTCATAACCATGCCCCTGTTTCGATTATTTGTGTATTTGTTATATTGACTTGCAATTAATATGCCTGTCGATTTTGTAGGTGGTTAATGAGGCTGAGAGGTTGAAAAAATGGTTGAATGAGAAAGAGGCTGAGCAGAAGAAGTAAGTATCTGTCTTTAGCTATGTTGAGATGTTTAATTTGTTTTCTGCTTCCTAGGCTTATTGTCTCTTGAGTCTCATGCCAGATGGTATAGCCATTGGTTAAACGTTAAGTTGGATCATAGCCTCAATAACCTACTTTGGAACCTGAAAACCTTAAGGTTCTATTGCATTTGATGCTGTAATATGATTGTTGGTAGGACTGATTAGTTCATTTTGATTCGATATCTTAGGAATTCTTTATTGAGCAAGCCAATCTTCACATCCGAAGAAGTGTTTGAAAAAGTTTACAATCTTCAAGATGAGGTACTTCAAAGTTTTATCTGCGAAATTGTCCACTGCTTATGACTTCACTCTTTGCTGTGATAGATATTTCGATGTAGTTGCTGATGCTACTTGATTTAATGATGATGCATAGGTTGCTAGTGTCGATAGAATTCCCAAGCCAAAACCAAAAGTTGAGAAGACTGTGAAAAATGAGTCCGAGAGCAATGGTGAAAAATCCAGTACAACAGATTCAACTTCTGAGAAAACATCTCCAGATGGTGAAGCAGGTGGATCGTCAGAAACTCCAAGCAGTGCAAAGGAAACCGCTGAATCTGAGTCTCATGATGAATTATAATCACATTGTAAACCGCAAAAGCATTGGAAGTTGAACTCAAATGTGTCCCAACCAGCCTATGGTAACATGAGATGATGGTTAAGTGAGATATACAGTTAGTAGAGAAGAGACAGTAGCACTATTAGTTACAAATATAGAGAAGAGAGTGTGTAGCCAGAGGCAAGCCTCATTTTTGTTGAGGTTAAGTTTGTTTCTGCCATATTTTGAAGGTGTAGTTGTCCCCATTAGTACAGGTTGAGGATAGTTTTATGCAATCTGTCCCAGTTGTAACAGTTACCACAAACTGCATTATTACTACTTTCTGGGCTTTTGGCTTGGAATATGAATTTTGCTCTCTTAACTTCATCTCTGACAGTCTTTATGTTATGTTAATTTCTTGGAGTTATAGCCATGTTAGTTTTGCCACTGGAAATTAAAAATCCTATTGTATCATCAAACTAAATGGTTGGCCTTTCATTTTCTTTCTCATGTATTTTTGTTACTTCCACTGTCCTAATTCAAGCTGCACACTTTGACTTTTACCAGTTGACTCAAAAAATATTTGATCCTTAATATCTTTTATTAGGGATAATTAAAACTTGCAAAAAGTTGATACTTTGAAAATATGTCATAACAAATCTAACAAGGTCTCACTCAATAATATTTATACTTGTACACCTATTTAATTTTTGGATCAAAGTTAAGAAATTTTGACTAAATGAATAGTTAAATTGCAGGTTGAATTGAGAGTATCAATAATATGTCTGTATATGAGTTGCTTATAAGTATATATCTATGCAGTCAACTATATATGAGTTGCATATATACCTCTGCAGTCAACTATATACTTCCTGCGTCCCAGCAGTAATGACATTTATTTTTTCACGGTGTTCAATGATCATGCTAGACCATCAATATCTCTAGCTACATAAACCAATTCCGCATAAAAATTTGATATTTAGAAAATATATGTTAAGATGAATTCAACAATATCTCACATTATATATAGATTAATGTATATTTATGGTTAAAATTTATCAAATTTGACTTTGTAAATAGTAACTTGTCATTACTAGGGGCGGAGGGAGTATGAAACAAAATTTATGCATGTTCACTTCTCCCTCACGATGGGTTCCCAACTCTATACGACTCAAAATAATAATAGTACCACTACATCAAACTAAACTCAACTAATGCTGCAGCAACTCAGATGATTGTATAGCGTAGTCCAGGGCTTTCTGTTCTTCTGCACCTGATTGGTAACTCAAGGGCTTTTTGTTCCTCTTCTGTATCAGACAGACTCAGCCAGAGTAACCGTTCCTATGAGCTTTCTGCCATTTCCATGCAATCGACAGACTCTCTTGAAGGTTGTATCTCGCTGACCACCCAAGTTCGCGCCTAATCTTGGATGGATCGCTGTACACTTCAGCATAATCCCCAGGGCGGCGATCTAGGTAATCCACCTTTATGTTCACACCAGTGGCTTTCTTACATGCCTCCACAAATTCTTTCACTGAACTACCTGAATGCCAGAAATCAACAAGGTTGATGATCATGATTCAGTTCCGGGGCATTCACGACATCAAACGTATTATCATACCTTTTCCAGTGCCCACGTTGTATATGCCAACTTTTCCAGGAACTGCATTTGCTAGTGCTCTAACATGTGCATCAATCAAATCACTGACATCAATGTAATCTCTCACGCAAGTTCCATCTGCGGTCTTATAATCTGTTCCTCTAACCTAAGATATCCGAATCATCAATCACATGGATTAAGTGAGGAAGGATCTATTTACATGACAGCAACACTACACAGTACATACCTTGAGTCCAGGAATTATGCCTCTGGCAGCATCAAAACAGGCTCCTGATATGCGACCTTGTTCACGCAACTCAGGTCTAGGTGCTTCTCCCAATCTTCCATCAGGATCCGAACCAACCACATTAAAGTACCTGGAGATTAAAATTTCATCTAATTAGTTGTAGCAGACAACAACATTCATGAAGGAAATATACCTTAATTAAGAGAACAAACCTTAAGATCATGACAGCCATGTCAGACGTCTTTGAGTAATCCAGAATTATGTCTTCTGCCATTTTCTTTGCCTTGCCATATGGGTTGATGGGAATCTAATTATCACAGAATTATTGGATATTAGTGACTCATTCGCTTAAGAACAAACATAATCATCAAAGAAGTATCCAATTATACTACTCGGAAATGGCAGGCTTACTTGAGGTGTAGTTTCTACAATAGGCATTTTTTCAGGTTCTCCGTAAGTGGCACAAGTACTTGAATAAATTAGTGTCTTTACTTTGTGAGCAGCCATTGCCTTCACTAAGGTTAACGTGTTTGATGTGATGTTATGGTAGTATCTGTTGCAGCATAAATTGATCAGTAAGTTCATTGCAATCAGAATGATAACAATGAGGGTTGCAAATGCACGAACCAGTCTGCTATTCATTTGGTGAAATGACCCAAAACTGATGGGTTATCCCTAAAGTACCTGAGAGGTTCAGAGGTGCTTTCACCAACATATGCAACAGCGGCAAAATGCATCACAGCATCGAAGGCATTGTGTCTGAATATTTGGTCAACCTGATGATTCATCAAGTTAAGGAAAAACACCAAACACTGTTTGCAGAGTTGAAGATGACAATCAAGATAACATTATGAACAGAGGAAAAGCCAGGATACAGCCTTTGCATCTCCCAGATCAGCATAAAGGAACTGGAGTCTTCCTGGCTCTGGAAACAGGTTCTGAAGGACTTTGACAGCTCCAAGGTTTCCTCGAGAAAGGTTATCCTACAAAACAGGAAATTCAGCATATAAATCCCAAGCATGTTTTTTATATTCAACCACTCATTACATGAATCCGTACCACAATGGTGACTCGATATGAATCCTTTAAAAGGCGGAGGGTGGCATGAGAGCCTATGTAACCAGCACCCCCAGTTACCAGGACATGTGTGACACCAGGTTCATGTTGAGAGAACTGCATATTTTGGCATATCAAGCACATGGGTAAGTATTCATTGAGAATACATGGCAAGAAACAAAACAAGGACTAGATGTGCAAATAAAGGAAGGAGGGATTACTTTGTTGTTGGAGGCACTAAAACCAGGTGAGTTCTTGCAGATGATGATGAAAAGGGTAACAACTCCAGCAGCCAGGAGCATTCTTCTGGGAAAGCTGGTCTTCCGTCTGGCGTCCATTAAATCCATGCCTGCAACAACTGGTGATGAATATGTTCTCAATTCAAGAATCAATCTTTTTCTTTTTTCTGAATTCCTATTGATCACATGACCGGGGAACAAATTTAAATACATCAAATTGGATTTTCATGCTTTCTGCATTCGCGGGATGGATTATGTTGTGCTGGCATAACATGCTTTTGTTCACATGTTGGACACTAAAAAAAGGTGCATTTTGAAACATGCTGTGTGTGCTGGGTATGAAGCACCTTTATGCTGTGCCTCGCATGACAGAGGTTTGCCAACTTTCACTCTTCTTAATTGTGGATTCGATGCATATTTAAGAGGCTTTTAGGGTTCTTAATTGCTCATAAAGCCGTTTAGGTGCATCGTGATCGATCCTTAAAATTTTCCAGAAAAAAAGGGGGATACGCCAAAATCTCCTACCTCGCAAATGTTGCGAAACCTTTGATGCTCGTCCTCGTTTCTTTCCAAACTCCTAAGCGTCTTTGATGGAGCAGTTATTTTCTGAGCTGCAAACAATAAAAAAAAAATTAGGTGGATTGCGAGTTGTAGCTGATGCGATGGGGTTTCAACGTCATGAAGGCTAAGCAACAACAGATGAAAACACCAATGATGACGACACCAAACAAGAATTGGACACCATAAAAAATGGGTGTTGCTTCGGATTTTACAAAGACTCAAATTTGTGTGTGTTTTCACAAAGACAGAATCCCTGAAGAGGGCCAGAACAACAGACTCTGAAGCATATTCACATTTTGATACAGATTGGTGGATCATCCTCAATCCAACACCAGATATGAGATGATGAGACAAAAGTGGTGCATGAAACAGATTAGCAACACAGTTCAATGGATGAATTAGGGAAAGATGAATGCAGAGAAAGGAAAAGTGGATTACGTGGGGAACCAAGGGGAGATGGGATGGAGAGCAGGTGAAATAGGAAACAAGGATTTAGTATTTTTATTAAGAGGGGATTAATGAAGGGTGTTGCGATTATAAGAAACGGAAATTGGAGAAAATTGATTTCATAAAAAAAGTCAAATTGGAGTACAGTATTAAGAAAGAGAGGGTGCAAAAACGGAAATGGGGAGCAATACTAGTAGAGTAGATGGTACGTACGCATATAACTTTTTAAAAAAAACAAATACTAGGTTAGTTCATACGCCCAACCTGTAACCTATATACTCTCCCTAGTTTCTTCCCAAAAAACATGACACATTATTTTAAAAAAATAAAATGAGTGATAAACATTTTATTAGGAGAATAAAAAGTAAATGGAGTGGATAAAAATAACTTAAATTTTGTAAAAAAATAAATGAGCTATTGTTAAAAAATTAAACAAAAAAAAGAGAGGGAACCAATATTAGAAAATCAATCAATAAAAGCAGGAACTAGTCCTATGGGCTATGGCCTTGGCCGTGTAAATTTGACATTTGGCGGCCTCTCATTAATCACCTTTTAGTATCTTTTCCAACTTTCCACATTTTGTACCCAACTTTCTTTTTTCCACTGCCTTTGAATAAAAATGATTGTCGGCTGGAATATATCACTATTCACTACCACGGGACAAGTTGATACGAAAGTATGGTAATCACAAAATTTAACAATCATTCTCAACTGCTTCCATTGTTCTTTCTGCATTATTATCATTGCCAACACACTTGTTCTAAACTTCTTCTTTACATCGTGCATGGCACGACCACCAAAGAAAATTGGAACTGTCAACTCTTCAATCAATCTCTCTCTCCAACTCTTACTAAAATACTGGAGATTAACTTCACAGATCAAAGGTGCCTAATCAAGAGAGCATAGGATGATGCAACAAGTTCATGACCCACATATTTAAGGTGACCGACAAGTTCATGAGCATAGGATGATGCCAACAATATCTCTCTGTTTTTATTACAGCTTGTTTGTTTACCACTACACAATTTAAACCTCCCATCATCATCACCACAAATACAAATTAAGTTTCCCTCCTTCATTCACCAGCCATCCACACTCCCAAGTAACCTGTACATTCTACACTCCCTTTCAGCTTCTACAGAGCATCAGCGACCGCATTAAAACAAGGCCCCCAACATGACGACAGCAGCTTCACTTTCTAAACCCTTCAACACAAAATACACAGTTGATAACTCCAACGACACAGAATGTGAGATGGGAAAGGGAGAATGGTGGAAAGGAAGAGGCACAATGTACTGAGGGAAGGGGAGGGGAATTACAAAGAAACATGGTACATACGAGTACCACCATGCCCTGCTATAGCCCCCAAAATGACACCAGAGCATACCAATACTTCAGCCCTTCTGCATCTGCTTCGCAACCACTAACACAGCAAAGCTCTCAACCAGAAGCAGAGCACTTTCGACATCCACCTTCAACACACCTAACCCATCACTGATTCAGGATTTATCTGGCCACTGCTTCCACCATAAGCATTAAATCCAGTCATAGGGGCGGATCTCTGCGAAAAATTATACAACAGCTTTCTCTGACGTTCATTTGTATGCGGAAGACTGGCACGCAAAAGCTCCACGGGCATTTCCTGGTTCACAGCTCTTGATGTGTCTGAACTGTCAACTTCTGCGTTTGACTGGTTCTGGGAATATATTGATTGCACTATACTATCATACTTACTCACACAGTACTTGGTTAGGAGACCAAAGAAGGCATCAAACGATGCCTGCCACAGTGCAGGGTTAGGCATGCTATAGTTGCTGCCAACCTGAGGATCAGCCAGCAAATGAGCTGCCCTTTCCAGGACAGATTTCAAGATAACCGAGGCCCCATCACCAGCAGCACTCGGGATTGGTCGCAGAGGGGGCTGCTCTGATGAGCATACTACAGCAGCAAGACAAGCACTCAGAGAATTCAGGTCCATACCACCTACACATGTTGATACGGTCTTTGCAAGACTTATAATGGTGTCAGCTGCTTCGGGATCAGAAGGAAGGCCGCCAAACAGAAACCTTAAATGGCGGAAGATAGCCATACAAACTACGCGAGCTAGCTCTCCACCAGGGAAAAGAAGCTTAATGAACTTTGAAATTAGTTTACGGCCTTTAGGAAGAGATGCCAAGCGTAGGAACACAATATCATCCTTGGGGGCCAGTCCAACTGAACTGCCATTTTTACCAAGAGGGTCAACGAGCTGAAGGGAAGCGGCCAAGCCTTCCAAGAGGAGCTGCCTCTTCCGTCTCAGATGAACTCCACCATCTTGGGGCTGACTGAATTGCAGAAGCCTGTCAATATCATCAACATCAAGCAGAAGACAGAGCCCATCCTCTACAGTAACTCTAGCTGCAAGCATAGGTTCCAGCTCTAAAGGCTTATCCGATGCTTTCTGTTCTCCCATGCCATCACCACAGGCCGAAGCAGGAGGGTCGACTTCAAGAAGAGACTGAGGCCTACGAACAGATGAGAAGGAAACCCTTCCAAGAGAATCAAAATGGAGATGAGGTTGTGAATCTGTACTGGATCGGGATCGAGATGACGACTCCTTTGTCTGTGCTGGGCAAAAACGTTGATCTGACCCCTGCTCAGCTGCCTTCTTAGCAAGACGAGCTTGATGGTAATAATCATCCACATATGGATCACTACAATGTGTTGCAGCATGTTGCATTTTAAGAATACTCTCCAATTCATCGCCTGTCATATACTTGGATCTAAATTGAGAAATATTACTCTCACTTCTCTGAATACCAGAATCAGATCCTTGTTGAGAAAAGCGAACACTGTGTTTACCCTTCTTTGATGATTTAGATTTTGAATCTCTAGCATTAGGCAAACCATATTTGTTCATATGTGAAGGTGAAGGAAAACTGCTATACAGCTGAGGTCGTAATGAAGAAAAATGAGCAAGGGGTGGCTGAACGGACATGTGTAACCTTGCTTGCAACTGTTGCTGTGCAGACATTAGCTGTGGTGACAAGATTCCATTTTGAAAAGGCAACTGCTGGTGCAAGATACTGTTTAACACATTAGTAGGAACCCCATCAAACAGGTTTGTATGGCTACCCCACTGGTTTTGTGACAGAGTGTTATGGGGATGACCAGGTGAAGCTAACTGACCCATATTTCTACCATAATGAAACCCATGAGGCATTCCAGAGAGATGGAGGTTAGAGTGAGACGCGTTTGGTGAAGAATATGGAGACTGAGAAACATTCAGGTGATGTGAATAGGCATGAGGAGAAGCTGGTTCCAATCCAACACCACCAGGAGGTGGAAAGGAAGTGAAAGAAGACTTCGGGAGAATAATGGGCTCACTGTTGAAGTGTTGCAGCTGTTGAGGCTGCTGAGGATATGAAGATGTTCTTTGCAGTGGCTGCGGTGGTAGGGGGTATGACGATGTTCTATACAACGGTTTCCCTGGAGAAAGCTGAGGCTGTGATGACCATCTCTTACTTTCCTGGTAAGCCTCTGAATCAGACAGAGGATCCAACCAGTCAGTAGCATCTGAGTCCTGCATCCATTCAGTAACAGATGAACCTGCAAACAGCTACTGGTCAGATTGGGAACAAACAATTAACAAAACGAATAAAAGTTGTGCACAGTACAGAACGCTGTACAACGTGTTAATAGCAAATAAAAGCAAACAGTAGACACGTACTTATGCCAACCAGGTTTGGAGATAAAGGTCCCGACACAAAATCAAAGCTGCCTAGAGTGCTCAGCGCTCACATTAGGAATTCTTAGAGATTGCCCAAATCAAAAGTCTTAGCCATCTTATCATTTCCCTTTAGGCTTTACATACTTATTCTTAAGATACTTGCTCTCCACATACAGTAAGCACTGTGGATTTGCGTCTATTTTGCTAATCAGACAGATACGCATACCCAAATATATCTACTCCAGCTGGAACAAAATGGTTATTTTGAAGTTTAAATTTAATGTCAGAGAAACATTTATGCATTGCACTCAAATATTTATGACAGAAAAATCAGCTCACAATCCATAAATCATCGTATTCCAAAGTAGCATAACCGCCTTTTCAAATGTATTTATTACAATTACAGAAAGAACATGGAAGATGTCACAAGAGTATAATTGGCAGCAGACTATGAATGTTGCAAGTCGTAAGCAGAACTAAATTACAACCGCTGAAGCATTATTTTATAGGATGACCTAGGGCAGTTGGGAGAAAAATAGATGACCCCTAGTCAGCAAATTCAAGGGGGTGTGCAAGAATAATCATTAGCCTTTCTAACTCCCTTAACATAAATGTCATCCATCTTATGATTAAAAAGTGCCCAATCTTATCTTAGCACAGTATTCAAGCAAAGGCAAAATCAGGCAGTGCTCTAAAATAGTACCTCTGATCTATTAGAAGAAGTCCTGTTACATTCTATTACATCTCATACCCTGAGAAATGTTGACACGAATGCCCTAGGGATAAAAATAGTGGCATAAGGCCTAAGTTACGCATAGTGCCACGTGATTCAAAAAAGATTGTACACTAATCAAAGAGGACTCCTCAAGTGGAATGGAGGGAGTATTCCCTTACAGTGGTATAGGAGCCCATCCATTCCCAAAATTAAAAGGGTTTAACTATCATTACAGGGCATTATATGAAAATACAAATACCATAGGCATAAAAATAATAATTATGAAACTCAGCAGCCTATTCAGAGTAGCGATAACTCACAAGTATCACTAGCAAGCTACTAGAATACCAGATATGTGAAATGAATGTGGAACAAGTATCTGAGTGCATTCATAATTTGACAGTGAGCGCGCTTTCAAAGCACAGGAAATAGATAAAATTCTTAAAACTGGAGACATACGAGAATACCTGGTCGGAAAAATAAAAACACCAAAAGAAACACGATACAAATGTAAATATATGTAAAGTTAATTGAGCAAGTATACTCACTTTCCCTAGAAAAGGATCCAGATCCTCGATCCCCAATAACCCCGGGATGCCTTGGTCCAGGAACATTTCGGTTCAACTGCAAACAAGAACATGCCATTAGAGTTGACTTAGAAGTAAAATTGTCAATGCTCAAAAGCAGGATAAAATTTCAAGCAATAGGTTGTTAAGGAGGAGATTGGCATTTTCTCTGTTTCGAAACAATTAAGGCTAAGGAGGAGATGCAGATAACCCTTCATTATATGTTTAACCCATTTTGTATTACTATACAGAATATTGTTTTTACGAGGACCATATGAACCTAAGTTTTAATGAATAAGTAACCCCATATACAAGACTAAGCTGAATCATTTTAAATTTCCAATTAGGCTAGAAGCAGCTGCAGTATGTTACAGATGGAGATCAGTAAGCAGGTGAAGATGATATAAGTGGCAATTTTGGTAAGATAATATACGTGAAATCAATGAATGGATCAGAAGAAGGGGACGGGCTGATGAGATGCTTAAACACGGAAAAAGGGGGCAGCAGCCAGAAAAGTGGGGAGATATAAAGTGTTTCGAAGCAGGAGAGAGACCTTGGAAAACGTGGTGGAGAGGTCATCCACATCAGATAGAGAGCCGAGTCCTGATCCCTGTGGGTGTGAATAACAGACATGGAGGAGGAGGCATGAGTGGAAGTTGCAGGAATCACAATTAACGGCAGCTCAGAATGAATATACATTACGAGGTATGAACTAAAACGGAAGTACCTCGAACAAATGATACTGGTTGGATTGGTCGAGCATGGGAGGGGCGTCCTCCAGGTCGACCTCATCCATAATATCCTTGCCGAAAAAGGCATACTGGGATGCATCAAACAGCTCACCTCCACCTGCACAGCCAAAACAGAATACAATTCAGAGCCAATTGCAAGTATAAAATAAGAGAGAGATCAAAATGACCTGCAGCGGAGGAGGGGGCGGATCTGTCCATGGGAGTGTCAATCCCGGATCGAGAGCATAGCATTCAAATCCGCAGGAATTGGGGTTAGGGTTTTGGAGTGAATTGTGCACGCACCGGAGGCGAGCCGAAATTAAAATGTAGAAGGGGAAAATGTATGTCTATATTATACCACCAAAGAAGTGGCGCTAGCTGTACATCCCAATATTGGGCTGTGCAGTAATTAATGCGTTGCTTAATTTTGGTTGGGAAAGTGCGTGCCAAAGACGATAAGTATTCTCCACCTCCATCTGCTCTATCACCTCAACTTCCTCCTAATTGCACTTCTAACCCCCCAATTCACCTACTCTTTTCCTTTGGTGTCTTATTCGGTCAAATTAGTCAACCACAAATATACTACTGTACATCATATTCGGCACAATTTAATTAATTAGTTTGGCACACTTTAATTTAATTAATTAGTTTGGCACACTTTAATTTAATTAATTAGTTTGGCACAATAAATGATACCATTACTTGTCGGCTTGCTCCCTTACTTAGTTGTTTGACTTGAAATCTGTATTTCTAAATGATCTCTGATTTTGTTAAAATAAAATCAGGACAAAATGCATTTATATCCCCAATTTTTGTGTTTGTGAAATATATCTTCAATTTTTTTTTAAAGTGCACTCGTACCCATGTATTAGTTGTGCCTTAATAACTCATACCCCTCCTGTCCAAATCCGGCCAGTTACCGGACTAATCTGCTCTTTGGGCCAAACTCTAAAACCAAATGGACAACTTTGCCCTTAAGTCCAACCATCTCTGCCGCTCCGCCACCATCTTTGTGGTCGCACTGCCACCACCTCTACCGCCGCACCACCACCTACGTTGCCAATCTGCCACCTCCACCCCCATCTCTAGCGCCAAGCCACCACCTCCACCGCCTCCTTCACTTTCGCCACCCCGCCACTACCACCGCCACCCCAACCCTTACCACCACATACATTTTCCTTTCGAACCCCGTCACTTTCACCGATCCCGTTTTCTTTATTCGCCGTCACTGATCCCTTCCCCTCCGTGTCTTCGTCGAAGACACGGAGACACGGAGCTTG
>JAULKJ010000011.1:14795-58390 GCA_032355405.1 Rubia balearica | reverse complement strand
GGGAACCAGAAAGGTGAAAGGCAAGATCCCTAAGCAAACACCTTCAACCCGAGGTACCACGATCACCCAACTTTCGTTGGCACTAGGAAAACAGATGTAAGGGTACAACCAAGGCGGACATGCTCCACCTCAACCCTATCCGAGGGAAGATGGGTCTTCCAACAATAATGCCTCACTCTAAAAGTTAGATCGAGAAAAAATTCTTGAAGAAATATCTTAATTGGCTAAGAAACAAGATGTCTTCGTGGAGCTCACAAGGCGTGATATTGAAGATCTTAGGACTATGACATTTTCAAGAATCAAGAATTTTGAAATTCAAGTCAGAAAACTTTACACCTGGGTGAGCTGACTTGAAGTCAAATATTCCGGCAAACTTCCTTCCCAACCAGAGATCAATCCAAAGAATGTGAGTGCTTTAAAGCTAAGAAGAGGGAATGAGTTGTGCGGGCCCAAGAAGGAGATCGTACAAGACGACGAATTGATCATGGAGAGTAAAAAAACCAACTTGGAGGATTTAGAATTGGTTTTAGAGGAGGAACCTATCAAGGAACTTCCAACACCAGAGGCAAGGGTGAATCTTCTGCCACCATTCCCTAGTGCACTTAGGGAAAGGCTGAAGGTGGCAACCAATGATGAGCTTAAGTGTAAAATCTTCGAGAAAATTGAGGTTAGCATTCCACTCTTGGACTTGGACTTGATTGAGCATATTCCTTCTTATGCTAAATTATAGAAGGTTGCATGCACTAAAAAAAGGGGGAAACCACATAGGAAGTTAGGAAAATTGAAAGTGGGGGGAGTTGCTACGCTAAATCATAATAAAATTTACCCAATAAATGTGAAGACCCCATCATGTTTTCAATTCCTATTTCTTTAGGTGGTAAATTGGTGAAAAATGCTACGATTGATCTTGGAGCCTCTATTAATGTCATCCCTTCTTGCATTAATGAGAACCTAGTAATAGGTGAACTTAAAGAAACTAGGGTAATTGTCTAAATGGCAAATCACTCCCAAGCTACTCCTATGGGTCTAGTAAGGGATGTGATGGTTAGAGTTAAAAAGTTGGTGTTTCCGGGGACTTCTATGTCCTTGATGTTGTGCACGATGGTGATGCACTCTCAATTTTATTAAGGAGGCCTTTTCTTAAACATCAAAGACTAAGATTGATGTTCATTAGGGAACACTAACCTTAGAGTATGACATGGATATGGTAGGTTTTAATATTTATAAATCTAAGCATGATTCACCTAATCCTTGTCTTGTGTGCAAATGCATAACCTTATGTGGAGAACTTGCTCAACGTGAGAAATATTGCATGATTGAGTATGTTAAATGCGTAAATGGGATTCTTAAAGATGAGGAGGTGTTACCCGACATAAAAACCTTGCATGCTCTATCTTGTATGAATGAACTTTGTAATAATACATTTGTTGATAAACATGTCTCTTCTAGTGTGATTAAAGATGCTTTGCCTGCGATATTTCACACTAACTTGCAGTGGAAAAAGAAGCGGGTTAAGGAATTAACCACTCATAACCTCTTCCTATTCTCAAAATCTACAAGACTGTAAATATTATTGAGAAAGATGGACATGTCTAGTATGTTTCGCCAAAGGTGAAGGGTAAGCCAAAGATAATGTGGAGACCCGTATACAAGGATGTGGTTTTTGGTGGTGTGAAGGATGGTTATTCTGGGGACCCATCAAACCATTCTTGTTAGTTTTTCAAAAATGCATAAATAATAAATTGTGAGGATGACAATAAAATACGGTGCTTTATATTAGTAGTTTTTTAAAACAAATTCTTGTGAAATTTGGGAGTGGTAATTTTTGTTGGTGTTTTTCAGGAAAATTCAGTCATCTATTTTATTTGGAATAGTACTACTCTTGGTTTTTAGTGTTTGGATATAGGCATGTCATGAAAAAAATTGGAAGGGAAAAAGGCAAAAGGCCTCATGCCAGGAAGCAAGCACGGTCTGTGTCGAGCACTGGCATGTGTCATGCCAGAGCCTATCAGCACGAGGCTGACTGGGCGACAAGAGGGTATAACACACAAGCCGACATGAGCCTGGCACACACCAGCACTAGGCGTACCAGTGCTAGCACGAGGCTGGTACACGCCTACATGACACATTAATTAGGTGGCACGGATGCCACGTGTTGGCATGGATCAACCCTAGGTATCTGTGTTGCCTACCCGATAAGCCTAATCAGAACCCATCCTAAATGCTATAACCCCCGTCCCTATACCATCCATTCCTCACTCCATCACCATTATTTTTCTTCCTCTCAACCGAGCCTATATTTCCTCTCACCCTATTTTGTCCTTTACTTCCTCAATTTTCATCAGAT
Organism: Rubia balearica; assembly: GCA_032355405.1. Taxonomy (NCBI): domain Eukaryota; kingdom Viridiplantae; phylum Streptophyta; class Magnoliopsida; order Gentianales; family Rubiaceae; genus Rubia; species Rubia balearica. The sequence goes on along the minus strand of JAULKJ010000011.1, from coordinate 56,043 downwards.
TCACCTCCACTTGGTAGCAAAATCTTCATCTTTCCGAGCCCAATAACCCACTAGTATTTAGCCTCATAAAATTCATGGTTTTCCTCAGATAATTAAAATTCCAGTTCGGCCATTAATTGAGTTTCCTCCCAACAAGTTAATTTTTGGTCCATTCCGAGTGTTGGAGTTGCTTCGACTTGATCTAGGAGGAGTGGCACACATTCCTCGAGCAGACATTTCACCACACTCACCATATGAGGTACTTGGCTGAGCTCTTTGGGTATTTGCATTCTTGAAGTATTGGGTTGTTAGTGTGGTTGATAGGATAATTTTGGGATATGTCATTATGTGTTTGGGGTGTTTGGTGAAAGTTTTTCTATATTTCCTCTGTTGTTAGTTGCTATATTCTCCATATTCATCATGTATCCACTACTAAAAACAAGTACTTAGGCACCAATTCTTTGCCTAGTGGGCAAAGAAACTGGTGTTGAACATATGTAAGGCACCGGTATGATGACAAAATTATAGTAAACTAGTGCTGTAGATGAATGTCTGCACCGTAAAAAAGTTATTCGGTGCTAAAAATCGGTGTCACACATCAACTAAGTGTTGGGATACCAAAAGGTGTTACTATACATTTATTTTCGCAACTATTTTACATGTCAACAAAGGCCATTTTTCTAGTAGTGCAATACTCTAACTTAAGAACCTATATAAGTTACTTGAACCTGTGCAATCAGTCTCCCATTTGTGTTTTTCGGATGATACAAAAATCCTTATGGAATACTCAAAACTGTTTTAAAAACATTAGTGGGTTTTCCAAAAAGTCATGAATTAACAACAGGACAAAGAATCATCTTTGAAAAATAATCTTTTTACTTATCAAGACATACCAAGAAAAATATTGAAACTACAGTTAAAGCAGAAACACCTATGCTTGCAGGTAACTTCCCATTCAAATTTTAGGGAGTTATGTCTACTCAGGTAGATAAAAATTAAATATTTCATAGGAATGAATAATTCTATCTCCTCGAAAATCCAAATTTTGGCAACATCATGAAAGATTACATTAATAACACATGTCCTTTCCTCAATTCTATTACATTTAATAACATTTAAAAGCCAACAAAACATATTGTGGATAAAATACATAAAATAATGTCAAATTCCTATGACATCCCAATCAGAAATATATAAAACCAACAGAATGACCCTAATATTCAAAATAAAATAATTTGGAGATCCTATTAGAAAATGTATTATCCAGAACAAAAAAACGGATTGGGTTTTAAAAACCATTACAATATGATTGACAACTTTTCTATAAAGCTATGGCGGAAAATGCAACAAAGATAATTCAACATTAATGTGGTCAACACTTGATAGGCTAAAAAATGCTAAATCTTGGAATATAATCAAAGTAATAAGTCATTTAGCCCAAGAAAATGCATTAATTAAGAGAGGCTCAGTGTTTTTTTGGAATGCAAACTGGATATCACTAGGATCTTTATACTAGGAATGGAATCAATATTCTGGTATACCATTCCCTGAATTGACATTATTTCAGTTTATAAGCCAAAAACATACCTTACTACCCATATTAAAATTTCATATTCCGGATCATTTCTTTCAGATTCTAACTCAAGAACATAAAATCTTGCCTGATTATGATAACATAATGATATGAAAACCAAATCAACAAGGAAAAATTTACACTTAAATCTGCTCTGAGATACTCAGATCTAAAAGACATCCAAATAATAACTAAAAGCATTTTTGGTCCAATTTATTATCAAAGAAAATTCACTTCTTCAATCGGAGGTTACTTAAGTAACAGATTTATTGCAATTCCGGATGTGCTAGAAGATCTGTCCTTCAATTTGCCTTCCAAATGTTTATTCTTTAAAGAAAACTCTGATGATCTGCATCACTGTTTTAACACCTTCATTAAGATTCAGGTTGTATGGGAAGTTACAAACAAAATTTTCAACATAGAATTTTGTTTTATTGGCAGTTTTCTGTGCAAAATAAATATACATCAGCAATGGTATCAGAAATAGAATCTTGTATGATGGTACGAATCTCAACATATAGCTTCTCATAAGAAAGATTCTATTTTGGATAAATGATATCTAGATTGTACAAAATATTTCAATTTTGTGGGATCTAATCTCTGATTATCCTAGACTTCTTATGAGCATTAAAAAAATCCAAAACCTAAACAAAGAATTGCATCCTTGGAATAAATGCCCTGAACATTTTAAGATAAATTCGGATGGTTCTTAGTTGAGTAATGGTGATGCAGGTATGGGTATAGTAATCAGGGATGATCAAGGTAAATTGATTGTAGTTGTTTCCAAATTCAACAAATGCTCATCGACTCTAGAATCTGAAGCTATAGCTCTACAGTTTCAACTCAAAATAAATCAGTTGAAGTTGACTCATTAATGCTGGTGTAGATCGTAAACAAGCAAATTACTGGTTCTTGGCAATGAACATCATAGTTCAGAGAAATTTGGGGGATACTTTAGACGATGCAAGTGACAATTAAACACATCAACAAAGACACAATTACAGTTGCAGATTCCATTGCAAATCCGGCTAACTCCAAAAAGGTAAACTCTTTCTTTTCTTTTGTAGGTCTTTCAAAACCTATATAAGGAATGCTGAGGCTGAAGGAAAAGTCTACTCCTTATGTTAAGGACATTTTAATCTTCTATTGTATGTCCTTGATAGATTGATGTACTATTTATTTTTACTATCATGTACATATTATTGGACATCATAGATTTCCACAAATTTTGTTCTCAAGGAAACAATGGCTCTTTAGTTATAGATGACAGGATTAATGTACTTTTACATGAGTTATTATGTCTGAAATCTCTATGAGATCAGGTATTAAACCCTCTCAATTTGTACTTCGATTTTAATTATTAATCAACAGGTAGGGGTCCATCAACCCCCACCATTATAGGTGGTATTTCTTGAAAAAATAATGACTTTTAAAAAAATTAATTAAAGGTATATTTGCCCACCGATAACTTTAGATCTATACGATAACAGATTATAAAATTTTACTTTTTAGAAACTACGTGTTACGTATAATTTAAAGACATCTCACATGATATCTAATATTGTATGCAATTAAATTTATTAATGGTCAAATATATCTTGAAATTTTTTACGGTCAACCAGGGTCATTTTTGCAAAATCAACAGAGAAAAGATGCTCCCTCCGTCCTAGCAAAACTTGCACGGAAAAAAAATTCATGGTCTCCTATAAACATGTTTGACTATAATATGTGTAGCCATGGACAATAACGAAATATACAAAATTAATATTCATAAACTACATGTTTCGATGAATCTAACAATATCACATACGTTAATATTATTGTTCATATATCTGTTCAAATATATGGTCAAATTTGACAACTTTGATTGTCAAATAGTAAGTGTGCAGATTCGCATGGTACGGAGGAAGTAGTTATATTTACAAAATCAAAAGAGTAGTAGAAGGACGAAGAAAAAATAAGCGTGTTGCGATATCACGCCCTGTATTTTACTAGTTACGCCCTAATACATACACATACCTGAATTATTATTATTATTTTATAATTGTTGTTTGGGATTGGGATTTTTTTTTGTTTAAGTGTTTTAGAAATGAAATTTTTCCCCTTTCTTCCCCATCCCCTTTAACCATTTCTCCCTGTCCCATCTCAACACCCATCCACCGACCACCAGCCACCGGCCGCCGCCACCGACCACCACTTAGATGGAAAACATTAACACTCTTCATTTTTTACCTCATTTTCCACAAAATGTTACGCGGAGCAACTCATTTTCAACATTTTCTACTCGGGAAACAGAGTTTTGAACCGGAGAATCTTGAAAAAACAAATTTGGTTGGTGGCGGTTTTTAATTTTCAAATTGGGGGACGGTGGTTTTTTATGGGTGGACAGCGATTTGGGGGATCAGACTGCTTACGGGATTGGGGATTTGGAGTGAGGGCGGCGGGGAGATAAGATTTGGTGTAAGGGCGGTAGAGAGACGTGATTTGGTGTGAGGGCGATGGGGCAACGGAATTTAGAGTCAGGGCGGTGGGGCGGCGGGATGTAGGGGGTTAGGGCCACTGGACGGCATGATGTGGTGGGAGTTGTGGTTGGCTAAACACGATGGGATAGGGGTTGGAGGGCTGAGTAAGGTGGCCGGCAGGGGGCGCTGCCCTCGGGGGAATTAGGATTTTCTGTTTAATGTCAAAGGGATTAGGTTGTAATATTAAATGCAATTAAAATTAATAAAAGGGTCAAGGGTATTTAGGCTAATAAAGGGATTAGGAAAATATGGTTTTTATTTGAAAATAAAATGAATGAAATTGCTAAACAATATGAATAAAATATAATGAAATTTTAATTTAATAGAACAATATATTGTTTGGATTTAATTAAAAAATAATAGGATATTGAAATATATAATGTTTAATGAAAATAATTAGCAAACGTAATATTATAAAAGTAAATATCAGATTTAAAATAATATTTTGAAACTAACATTTGAATAGGAAAATGTGAAAATAAAATTTGATGATAGTCCCATTTAATTAGTATTTATTTAGGGTAATTAACCGAAATAAATAATTTTGCATGTACACAATATTGAAAGTTTTGCTAGACATTTGTTTCTTATGTTATACTATTTGATTATACATAATTGAATGTGTAATTTTTGAAAATATATTTTTTAAGTAAATAGAATAAAATGAAAATCTTGTTTGGATTATATTGAAAAATATATATGATACTGTAATATAAAATATTATAAGAATCTAAAAGAAAACATAATACTCCCATTTAAAAAGTAAGTTCTAATTTTAAAAATATTATGAAAATAACATATGAATAATTTGATGATAGTCTCATTTAATTAATAAGTATTTTGTAACTATCAGAAATAGAAAATTGTTTGTATATAAAATATTGAATGTTTTGTTAGGAATTTTTTCTACATGTTATACCATTTCATTATACGTAACTGAATCTGTAATTTTTTATTTTTCACATATAACATTTTATTTCTATATGTGTTATATATTCCTCCCTTGATTAAGTAATTGTTAAGCTGATAATGTTATTTCATATATTACAGATGAGTGGTGATGGCAGACACGTTGATAATGGTCGCAGTATACATGAGACGGGGATTAATGCGTCCGTTAGACAAGCAAAAAGTCAATTTCCAGATTTTGTGCAAGATAACGAGGTACACGTTGAGCCAACTTCTCTAAGAGGCGGTGGTACTTTTGAGCCGATGGGAACCTGGGATGGTCCGGATTTGAACATTGTCACTGACAGTGGAATGTATTCATTCTGGGAGGAAGGAAACTAGCAATCATTGTTCCATCGAGAGGATGAAGTACCCGCACGTAGCTCGCATGATGGTCGTGGTGCGGATCCACAACCCGTTATCGAGGTGGGATAGGGTACATCCAATGTTCCCCCTGTGGCCCTCCTGAGAAGGCTATTCAGGTGAAGAGGAACATTCCAGCAGCTGGTCGTGGAGAAGGTAAACATACGAACCGGAACAGAGCTGGTCGATTTGCCCAGTCTTCCGGTGGATCGTGCAATGTTCGTGAGATTGTCACTGATAGGGGGTGTTCGAAACAAGTGGAAGCATGTGGTAGATGATTCCTGGATTGTGTGTGGGGCGAAGACTGGTGGCCCAGAGGATAACCATGTTTTACCTAGTTTTGGGGGCAATGTAGTAGTCGATGTTTGGAATGGTGTAGAGCAGGGTTTGTTGAAATGCCATATGCGTGCTACTCTTTGCAAGGAACTGGTCACTACTTTCCTGGAATGCAACGTTGTGGTTCAGGAAAGGATACGTGTGAACGTCCTGTCTCATCTTCCCACAATTATGTTCAAGTACCTGGACATAGCGTTGATATCTACTTTTGTTGAGAGGTGGCAGCCGGATACGAACTCGTTCTATATGCTTTTCAGGGAGATAACCATCCTATTGCACGATGTTGAGCTAATTCTTGGAATACTGATTGAGGGTGGTTGTGTTGCCTGTACCATGTCGCTGGAGGCCATCTAGGAGGGGAGTGTGGATTTGTTTGGTAAAGACGTTGAGTCCTTCTTACGCGCAGACTGGAATGGGGGTATTATTGATGGGCAAGCATTTATGGGCAGGTGTGTAGCGACGGGTCAGAGTAATAACTACCAATTCATGTGCTACATGCTTACCCGTTTTTCATCCACTCTGTTCATTGATAAGACCAAAAATAATGTTAGAGCTAACCTGCTCCCGCTAGCTAATTCTAAACTTTCCTGGGGTTCGGTGACCCTGTCTTCTTCTTATTTACAGTTAGGAATTTCCTCCAGATCCAGGGCCTGCAGACTGTGTCGATGTTTCACCCTACTCCAAGTGTAGATCTACGAGTACTTTCCCATGTTCCATCCTAAACGGAGTACATCACCACCTCTTCCCGGGCGAGCCCATCGTTGGCATTCTGGAGAGAGAATGGGGAAGGATACTAAGAGCCTTATGACCATCAGGCATCAACTAGATGCTTTGCAGGTTGATCAGGTATGATTGGCAATGTGTTATATTTATTGTGAGAATTGCGGTTAGATTTGTTTGCATATGACATTTATGGATGCCGTATTGAACTGACGTTTTCAAGGATGACATGGGGGTGACTCATTACCGTATAAGATACATTAATGTGATGGAGGCGTACATTCTCGATCGGGTGGTGCACCAGCTGGGCTTCGTGTAAGATATACCGATCAGCATGCGGATTGTGCCTGAACCTTGCTCCAGGCCTATGCAGGTCATGGACAAGTCAACATTGTCTTTCGTATCGTATATAGGAACATAATCTTGCCAATGAGTTGATATCTCGTTATAAATCCCTCTAAGGGCTCCAAACCAGTCACCCTCACTATCTACTTGGAAAGCATCAATGATGTATCGGAACCCACAATTTTCATCATCGATAACATCGTTCCATCCCTCGATGTCACACCTGATAATGTGGGGAACACATTCAAGATAAGGGATCGTTTTTGTGGGAGAAACATTCTGGTCAGGACCAAACATTATAACCCATTCAGGAGTTTAATAACTATGACATTAAAATGAAAAAACCTCATAATGTGGGGTACATACCGTATTGACTTCCTCGCCTTGATGTACCCGACCCAGTGACCTTGTACTTTGCTGGCTCGAGGATGGACTGTAATGCTTGCTTACGTGTCGTGGTATCTCGATGACCGCCTTGTAGACCTTGATCGGGGGACCTACTCGCTTGGTCTTACACATGTCCTCGTATTATTATTCGGTTCTTTAATTCCGAAGTTTCAGGATTCAGCTGCTCCTCTATGTAGCTAGAAACCTGATGGAGAATAGATGGGTCACTACTAGTCAGCTCCTCCAACTGATTGTTGAACAATGATTGGTCCTTATCACCCCTTGAAATATTTTATGAGCTATGCAAGTCGACACCCAGAACCAGTGTCTTCAATAGTGGATGAATGTCATCCAAATACAGGGGGATTCCTTGTTCAGTTGTCGTATGCATGACAGAAGCACATGGAATTTCATGCGTCGAATAAATCTGTGCTCCAAGTGTTGCCACCCTTTTCTGCTCGATCTTCAACTTATCCAGACAATATTTAGACACACTGTTGAACAAGTTATGGAAAATGACTGTACGGTACAGTCTACCGGCGCTCGTTCTTGACCTTTCAAGGTTGTCCTTAATATTAGTAATCTGGCCGACTATCATTAGGTCGACATGCCTCCATATCGTATCCACGGAACCGGTGGATGTTTGCAACCACCCATTCAATGACGAGTGTGCGCTTTCGACACGACATGTAGTTGTGTTCCCAAAATGAAGATATCCATTCCTCCATGCCCGAAAAATTTATCCTTATGGGGGTTGAGCCATGTTGTCTCAAAGAAACTAATAACAGCTTCACTTGAAAACCAATCAGCCCTCAAATCTGTTAATGCTGTTTCGTAGGAAACAATGGTGGGGGCATTGCAAACCCGTGACCAAGCACAAGTTTTGAAGGATGCCTCATTCCTCTTACTCTCTGTTAACACAGTAACACGTACTTCCACTTCCTTATTAATATTCCAAGTACAGAGTAAATTCTTCAAGTCTGGAAACACTACCCTAATCGGCCTAATCAATCCTAGCTCATGATCTGTGAATACCACCTCAAGGGACGGTCCATCGACAAGCAATCTTCTCAATGCACGAAGAATCCACTCATAAGTATCTGTCATTTCTTCGAAGACAATGGCAAAGGCGATCGGGAAATTCAGGTTACACAGAGACATGTCGACCATCTCAATGAAGGGCATGTTGTATCTATTCGTCTTGTACGTTGAATCGATGACACAGTCCATGGATAAGTCTGGAATTCCACAACGGCTTCAGGATGAGCCAAGAATAAGTGGGTGGGTCAGAGTACCATCAGGAGCTGTACGGTGACTAGTAACGTACCCGTTGGAGGTGGCCATGTGCAAACAATTCTTAGTTGTATTGTGCCTGCCTCACTTTTCTCTTCTATAAGTCGATCGCTTATTATATACCTGTCTAGTGGTTTGATTCAGGCTCGGAAATACACGACTGAGGCTCATATTGATATTCCTAGGAGCTGTCTCGGCATTCGTCAAGTCTCTTATCATTTTTTTTCGCATAAGCATGGTGCCTGCTACTTTGTCTATTCCTCTCAGAGTATACTGAAAACTGGTGGTTGTGTGTCCCTTGCCGAGGATCCTTGCATGGTTGAGTGTTCCAACCCTACTTTGTGTTACTCTCTTGCATAACAATCATGAAAGGGCAATAACAACTTCTTGTCGATGTATTACTTCTTCGGACGACATCCAAATCGCTTATATCAATGGCCTTATCATTCCAACCCCGATTGCAAATACAATATCCATTCTTATTTTTTTGTACGGCGACATGACAAGTTCAAATTATACACGAAGGGTAGTCGGTTGTAGGTAGGAATAAGCTTCAATATGACTTGAAAACACATTTGCTGTCGCGAATGCTGAGTAACCATTCTCACCTGGAACCGCTCCATATGATTCATCGCCATCCTTAAATAACATTTATATCAAATAATTATTTTCACAAAAATATAATGACAACCATAATAATGTCATACATCATTCTAATAACTAATAAGAAATAAAACTGACTTTTCTTTAAAAGTGCATAAAAGCCACCTCCACGTATTTAAATTAACACAATTCTCACTACTAGTAATGAAATCTGTAACCACATTATTCTATAACCACCACCGCCCGCCGCCTTCAACCTTTTCCGGTAGGGTGCAAAAGTTATACTTAAATTAATTTTTTAATTCTCATTATTTAATATTAATTATAATGAATTATTATTAACCATTCAATTTCATTATTTATTTAACTATATTTAAATACATAAATTATTTTAATTGTATAAAATATAGGATATAATTTTGTAAAATACAGAGGGTGATATAACGATTGACCTATTTTATTACTCCCTCCGTCCCACCAGTTTTGGCCTTATTTTTTGTCAATTTTCTCAGATTATGTTTGACCATCAATAACTTTAATTACAGATATTAATGGTATATTAAAATTTGATATTTGAAAACTACGTAAATATAGGAGTCTAATAATATTTCACATGATGGTATTAGAGTTTATATACTAATTGAAATTTATGGTCAAATATGATATGAGAAATTTGACCAAAAAAAAAAAGGGTCAGACTAGTGGAACGAAGGGAGTAGGATTTAAGGTCAGGATTCACGTGGATTCCTGCTCCAGGGAACGACAACTCATCATGGCACTAAACATATAAAAAAGGACACATTTCTAAATTTGCTCTCCTACAATATCAAAGAAAGGTGGATTTTTTCCTAGATTTATTGGGAAACTTAATTTGGATTTGTTAAGCACAGGTACCTTAAAATTAGGGTGAATTCGTTAGGTTTACCATTAGTTTTTACTAATATCACATACCATACCAATAATATCGGTATATTTTTTAATAAACTAATACTTTATCAAATTCTTGGCATACCAACATATCGATATACACAAAAGTTGTTTGGTATCGGTACGGAATGATATAATATCATCGAATATAAGTTATAATGAATTAATTATTTCTCATAAAAGAAAATTATAAATAATTAAAATTTTCTATTGTATAATCTTAATTTTAGAAAATTAAATATTTTCTAATCATAATAATAATAAAGTAAGATAATTTTAAAATAAGAACTATACTAATAGAGAAATTCTCCTGTTAGACCGACTAACGGTCGACCAATTATGAAAAATGTCGTTTCAATAATTTTTAAGGTTGCATTATAATTATTTATACATTACGATAAATTTTATTTAAAAAATCAAAATTATAGGATCGAACCTTGTCAAATAAATAAAAACAAACATCAAATTACCCCATTAGTTACATCAAATATAAAATGACTCTGTCTAACGGTTGTTGGGTCTAAAACAAGAGTTTGGGTAATAAGTAAGTTATAATAAATAAAAGAGAATTTTAATTTTAAATTTTTTTGTAAGGTTTAGAAAAAAAATGTGAGTTTTCAAGAAATCTAGTTTAAGAATGTATTTTAAACTTTTATCAATATCCAATAAACTTGGGGGAAAATATAAATTAAATATTTAAATTATTAATTTGGTTCTAATATTAAGAAATAACTAAGTTTTATAACTAAATAAAAACATAAATTTCACATAATATTAGTTATTTTAATATATAAATATGTGGTACGGTACAATAATACCATGGTAATATTATCTCAATACCATTACCATACCATAAAAAATGTGTGGTACGGTACTATCATAACACATCATCGGTTATCAACATTTTCGGTACAAATGGCACGTGGTTCGCTTGGTAGGTTGGTTGGTACGGTATTTGGGCTCAAAATGCCAGCCCTAAAAATTATCAATGAAGACCAAGTAATATTTGTAATTAGTTTTACTCAAAAAAAGTGATGTCCACATATCACTATGAATAATATCAAATGGAGCAACTGTAGTGGACGTGGAGTCAAAAAAACTGAAGTAATTTATGTTTACTGATTTGACACGAATTACTTAAGTGGATCTTAGCTCTTTATTGAAAGAAATATTTGATCGTAGATGATGAAGGACAGGTCACCAGGGTTGAAAAAGCATGAGTGCCAAAAATATCCGGGGCAAAAGTGAAGAAAGATTGAACAAGTGTGGTAGCTGAAATGAACGACTGATTTGGAGACATGGGATATAGCTCCTCAAAATAGTCACCCTATTATGAGAATCCTTCACAGAGAAACCAAATGGGTCAAACCTAATGGTCACATTATTGTCTTTTGTAAACTGACGAGCAAAGATAAGGTTTTTGACAATGTGTGAAGTGTGTAGGACATTGGTAAGGTGTAGGGTACAACCTGAGGTGGTTAATTTGGACATACTAGAACCATAAACTAGAATACTATTGTCATTACCAATAAGAATAGAATGAATATTGCTTGTATGTAAAAGAGAATTCATAGTACATGTATCTGATGTAAGGTGGGACGATGCACAAGTATCCATGAACCACTGTGGGTCGCCACTGAGCTGAATGGCCAAGGCTTGGAATGCCTGGCTAAGATCCGTCGGCTGAGAAGGGCTTACGTTAGCAATGAAGTGTGCCTGATCCTAGTCGTAGCCGCGAGCCAGAGTTGGTGGACGCGTCTGGTCAAGGCTTCCCGTCAGAAGGCCCTGCGTCAGAGCTCAATACTAAGGATATCAGGAGGGGACCCAACCCGGGGAAGTGGGGTACGGCGTTGGAAAAAGGGCCTCGCTGCGACACCCAAGGAAGTAGAGGTATCCATTTGGGGATGACAGAGCTCGGATGTTGCCGGCCACAACCTCCTCCTCAGTAAGGCCACCGTTGATTGGAACCGAGGGAGGCAGTGTACGATGCAGAAGGTGCATCCGGCTGGAGCTTAGGGGTTGGCGGCGGCAGCACTACCATGGCTGCCGTAGGTTTATCTCGGCCAGCGTGGCGATGCTAACGTCGACATCGTCTAGTGACGTAAGAGGAAACCGTATCAAATTCACTTGGAAAACCTCATACAAGTGGAAACACTGGACGTTAGTTGCTGATAGAAGCGTTGACATCCCTATCAATTGGCCAGCAAGTTCACGTAGGCGCTGGCAGTATGCGTCAAGGAACGACATAACTTCAAGTTTCAGATTGTTGAACTCCTGCTCCAGGGACGCTGCGCGAGTGCCCATATTGTATGGGAAGATGTTCTTCACACGAGTCCACACAGTGTGGGCACTGGATTCATCCTTAAGAACCTGCGAAAGGAGGTTATCAATCAATTTTCCTTAGATCCATTGAAGAACATGGATGTCAATCTCACACCAAGCGTTAAAGGCTGCATCATTCTCGGCAGGAGGCGGCGTATCGTCGATGTGCGCAAGAACTTTGTAACCCTTAGCATGAATATTGAACAGATGTACCCAGGAAGCGTACGTGACCTTGATGGAATCCAAGACCCAAACTTTGTGCTGGATATTGAAGATGGTGAAAACAGAATGAGAAGAAAATTTTTGCAGTGAAAGAGACGGAATAGTGTCGCCTTGGAGCTTCTTTTCAAATGAAGAAGATCCGATCTAGGTGCTGTTGGTAGCCATTGGAAAAGTGCTAGCGTTGGATCAAAGTTTACGGCAGAAGGAAAATAAAAGACAAGGTGTGAATGATTAATCAAAGGCAAAATGTTTTCGTTGGAAGCACAACTTTATTGACTAGTCAAGGGCTTAAAACGACGTTTATGGTTTAGTGATCAAAGGTGTTGTTCTCATAGCAATGAAGAAGGAAATTTTAGGGTTTAGTAATCTATGGTTGTCGTTGCTCTGATACCATGTAAGATTGTGTAATCCCGTAATGGGTGATTGATTATCATTCAGTATAAATAGATTGTACAAGAGAGTTATACCATATCTACAACTGTGTTAATATAAGTAACTTACATATTTATTGTGTAATAGTTCTTGCTCTTAGGGTCCTAATTGAACGCCGAACATGCCAACGATTCAATTTTTGTCAGTTATTCGAAAGAAATGGAAATTTAGGGTCGTCAACAATGACCTTCGGACATCGATGTTTGAAAGAAACTTATAACACTAATAGAGAGCCTTCTATTAAAGGCAACAATGGAAGACGATTCTCCAAAAACTGCCTTAATTGGACATTTTCAAACTTGGAAAAGTCAATTCAGATTCCTTAATATAATTAAAGCGATTTTGGCACGATTTAAGGTGGTTTTTCAAGATATAACCGCCTTCAATTAGGGTTAATTAAAGGCAGTTATGACAAACTGCCTTTAAAAATGACCCTTTCTGAACTCAGAATGTAAGAACGAATGGCATTCCGAACTCGGAAAGCACGTGGTTTCCATTGTACAAAAAGGAGATGCATTTTCCAAACTCGTAAATTCTTCGTGTCGACATTCTGAGTTTGGAAAATGTTTTATCGTGTCTTTATTCATGTCAAAAACGTTTACAGGTTCAGAAAGGCCCATTTTAGTTTTTAAAAAACAAACTCATTTCTTTATATATCACAAAACCCTAATTTTTTTTGAAGAAGAAGCTCATTTATTCCCTAAATATTGTTGGATGATTCACATGCTTCTTGTAACTTGTAACATAGAAAAAAAATAGTTCTTGAATATTCCAAATTTCAATAAAATGCATAACTATAAATCATGTCAAATAGTCATCTCAAATTCGAACAATATTCATCTAAAAAATAATACAATTCAACAGTCATCCCAAAATTCAATTCAACTGTCACCAATCATCTCTAATACGAGTAACATAATAGAGTATTGCAATTTCATTCTTCGAAATCTTCAATGTTGCCAGTTGAAGTTGTCCGGTCCAATCGTTGTCGGGAGGTTGATGCGAGCTGGTGCTCATAAGCTAGCTGAGATTTTTCAAGGAATATAATCTTCGCATTCATGGAGAAAAATTCCGTGCGCATCCATTTGTAGCAATCCCTGAAGCCTTTCAAGTTTGAGTTTTCAGTACCTACAAAGTATAGTGACCAACATATGAAATATTTAAACAATAAGAAAACACAAACAATGAAGTGAACTAAATCGATGCAAACTCATTTGCAACTAACCTTCCTCAATTTGTGGGATCTTGTTCACCTCGGGAGCTTCCGTGGTCTTATAAAATCACTTACGATTGCACAACACCCATCTTTTGTTCTTAAAGTAAGTCTTGTCGAAATACTCCAGGCCCTTTTCCTCCCCTTGTAAAACCAACCCCTCAACATTCTTCAAAATACGAGTGATTAGACTCCATACGGTAGGCTGTCAACAATACAACATATGCCTAAATATAGCTTCCCCGAGATTGATTTTTCTACCCTCAATTATTAAATAAAATAACATAATGGTTGTGTAATTAGGCTCAGTCAAGTGTCTTCTAGATGAGAACAAACTCCTATTAATGATCTCATACGTAACATGGTTATCTATGCTCAAAAGGGTTAGATCAAATGTCTAGAGTTTCCCTAAATCCAATCTATCGGGTGGAAGTACCTCTCACTACACTCCACGGGGTCAATGTAGGGGTAATCAACTTCTGACCACTTCTTTCGATGGTAGCAACCATCTAACGGACCATCGAGATCATTCGGGAAAAAAATTCAGGGTGTGTGTATGGGCTGTCTAATATCTTATTTATACTCAATTGGCTAATCGGGATCAAACTCCTATTAATGATCTCATACGTAATATGGTTATCTATGCTCAAAAGGGTTAGATCAAATGTCTCGAATTTCCCAAAATCCAATCTATCGTAGTGGAAGTACCTCTCACTACACTCCACAGGGTCAATGTAGGGGTAATCAACTTCTAGCGACCACTTCTCTCGATGGTAGCAACCATCTAACGGACCATCGAGATCCACCGGGAAAAAAATTCCGGGTTGATTGCCATTTCCAAAATATGAGATAGTCTCAAGGGATGTGAAATGTCTTGTTAGGGGCCCAAACAACATAGAACTAACATTTTTTAAAATATATCTTGAGTGGTTTCACATATCATACTAGAGAGTTAGATGGCAAAGGGAAATCTCATAATATTAGGGTGGCAGTTAAGGCAACAACATGGAGTTTTTTTTAGGTTAAGGGATTGCAATCCAACTATATGGGATGTCGACTAGTATGGTATTCTAAATAATGTTATAGAGCTGGATTACGTGCAGCGAAGGGTGGTGTTATTTGATTGTGATTGGGTTTCGAAGGGAAATTGGCTGAAATAGGATATTAATGGTTTCATCATAGTTAATTTTACTAATGCCAGGCATCATAACAAGCCTCACAAGTGTTCTATATAGTGGACCGAAAAGAAAAGGACTGGTTTGTTGTTATAAACACTTCTGCTAGAAGCATTTGTAGCATGGAACCGTTATTGGATGTTGATACCTATCTTCAAAGTAATTTTGAAAATCTAGTTGAAGAGAACATAGATGAAAATGTTCAATGGGTTCGTCCTGATGTAGAAGGGGATACTATTGATATCTACTCTGAAAAGTAAACAGAACTGTTTATCAACTTCACATAGAGTATTGTGAAATCTATTTTGTGTTGCTCATGAGGATTAATAGAATGCCTTTGTCTTTGAAGATAAAAAAAATGCCCGAAGAAGCATAAAAGAAGTAGGAAGAAGATAGCTTGAAATGATGTTGAAGTTTCAGATCTGAACATTTTTTACTTTCATGAAAATGTGATTGAATGATTTTCACTACTACTAGTACTGCATTTTGTATGTTTATCAGACATTATTTGACAGATGAGGATAAATTTCGTTCAAATCGTACTATAAGCTCCAGTTCTACTGCATTTTTTAAGCTCTTATTTGAGGATAGATTTGATTGCATGAGCTCTTATGAGTTCCAGTTTTGCTGCTCTAGTTTTGAACATTTTTTACTTTTATGAAATGTGATTGAATGATTTCCACTGCTACTAGTACTGTATTGTGTACATTTATCAGACATTATTTGACAGTTGGGGATAAATTTTGTTCGAATCGTATTATGAGCTCCAGTTCTTTTGCATTTTGTTCAAATCATATTATGAGCTCCAGTTTTGCTTCATTTTGAGCTCTTATTTACTGAGTTTGGTGATGCTAATGTTGCAGCTACGATCGAATATTGTTTGTTATGGTTTTTGATGATTCAATTCTTCCTTATACCGAGCTCCAGTTCTAACGTATTCTTTTCCATTCATGTCTTCTAATGCCTTTTTTTACCATTTTGAGCTCTTATTTTCTGCATCCTTCTGTACATTTTCTGATGATATTTTACTAAGTTCTAACCTCTTATTTTTGCATCTATTTCTTCTGATTCTAATTTGATTTCTACCAGTTTTGAGCTATTGTAGTATAAAGCACATGAAATAAATTAACACAATACTAAGTATGATAAACCGGAATCCGGATCAAGTTCTTTAAGGAAAACACCTAAAACAAAAATTATTAAACAAATAAGAAAAATGTTCTATGGTGTAAAACCTTCATTAAAGGAAAAATGTAATGGGCAAAAATAAGAACTACTACAAATTAGCTATGATTGGATTAACAAAAAGATGAACTTGCAGAACTAAAGGTTGACATACATGCTGCTAAGCACAATTTATTGAAATAAAAAATTATGCAGTTTTTAAAATCATGGAACAAGCTAGTTGAAGAAATTTGGAATCTTTTATTGGTGATGAATATCACAAACACCTTATGTACTTTGCACCAGAGTAACCAAACTCACAGGCTATGCAATCATTGTGCTGAGGGCATTTCCAAGGATACGGTAGTAATCATATGAACGAACAAATTCTCTTCAGGGTGAACTACTACCATAATGTTAACTTTGCACATGCGGTTCCTACAACTTGGCCTCCAACCATTGTATCTTCATTTGTGTTACTAATGAAGCCTTTAGAGACTATCTTAGTTTGATCGACTATGCTTCTGAGATGAACATAACAAGCAACCTGAAATTTTCATAATATAAGTTGCAAATAACCACCACTGTACCAAAAGTTTTCATAGCATAACTTATAATATTGTACCTGGAGCTGTTGAGGTTCATGGGTTACATGATGACTAGAATTGGCACAATTCTCTGAAATCTCACTATCACGAGTGGAAAATTTTGACCTAATTTCTAAAAGTTCCTTTTCTAGGTTAACAATCCTAGATTTCTGTTCTAACATCTTCTGTTTGGTAGGTTTACGCCCCAGGACATCACCCCATTATATAGAAGGAAAGATCCCTATCCCAACCATTCTCACATATCGTCGCTTGTCTGGGCTAGCACCGGAGCAATGACATATTCCTCACCTTTCGGGAGTTCACTTCTGAGTTTTTCAATTTCAGCATGAAATTTCAAAAACAAAGCATGTCACAACTTAACATTGGAACATCTTAATTGCTTCTTATAAGTATGAAAGTAAAGGGAAAATAGAGCAAACAACTTACTAACCAAGACTTTTAAAACACATTAAGGATTCCAGTCTTCATAGCATAGCAATATCCAAACGTTTCAGCCCGAGATGGGTTACATCCAAGTTCTTTCTTCTAATACATTTAACTCATCTATATCAGAATTTAATCAGACAATAAATTAAACAAATAGAATGAATATCCAACCTGTGTAACCTTAATTTCGTAAACTTCAGCATACGAACAATTCCCTGTGGTTTATACTTTTTTAGACCTAGCTATCTTGTTCTTCTTACATTTTTGCCTATGTGGTACCAAAAGAGTTACACATCAGTCAATCAATGTGAACACAAAATGCAACTTATAAAGAAAAAGTAAAATTTACTAGTGGCTCAGGTGTATTCCAAAGATTGCAAAGATTCATCCATTGAACTCTGTCAACACGAGTGTCCTCTCCAAGATCAGGGAACTCATTTAAATTAGGAACCCAACAATTCTTTTTCAAGTCGTGTTTCCAATTCCTCCATTTAGCACTAATTGACTTGAATACTTGAGTCTCATCAGTCAATGATATGTCAAAACGTGCCTGAAATAATGTATGATCTAATGTGAATATAATACTTATGAATTACATGTCAAATAATATGCAATTTGATTCATATACTTTCATAAGATGCTCATCTCATTTTTCTTTTCTTTAGGCATTTCATGCTAACTTCCCACATCAATTGGACAATACTTTGGATTTCGTGTTATCGATCCCAAAAGCTCACTAAATATGTACCCCTCAAGTCCTAGTGGAGATCCAGGCTCATTGAAACTAAGATTAATAGGAGGTAGATGGGATGGCCTACCAGAAATACTTAGCATGTATGTTGGACCTCTCTTCTTCCCCCCTACATGTTAATAATTATTTTCAACGATGTCGAAGAAAATATATTAAAGCATCAAATAATAGCAAAGTGATCTTACCAATCCTTGTTGAGTGATTTTTTCCCTCACTTCCAAATTGTTGTTGTCCACAAGGTCTGAGGTCTCATTATTATTTGGGTTCAAATTTTTTTCTTCACTCTGGTCATGCACTTGCTCTTCATGATTTCGTTGTCGAAGGGCGATTCTATTACCATCTTGCACATTTGTTCTACTGACTACAGAACAACACCAAACAGTTACAGTTGAGTCAAAATGAGGGTCTCATGAGGGCCTGGGATGCTGTGTATACAACAACAATAAAAATAAGAAAATTTGTATTACCATTACCTATGTTTCCCTTTCGTCATGCATTTGCTCCCCTTGAATTTCTCGCTCATCTTCGCTACAGTTTGTGACAGGAAGGCTTTTTTCCTTGGGACCTGAGGCGTGCTTCACTTTTTACCTTTTCTCTGTGAAGCCATACCTATTTACACACAACATTCAGCTATGTTAGTAGAGCTCAGAAAGAATGAATCAGAAACGCATAAGATGCAGAAGTTATAAACTTGCTAATGATTCTTCACAAACACATAATGTTTTGCAATCCTTTCTATCTTGGAAAAGAACCCGACGACGACTGTGACCTGTAACCACAAGGATTCCATCCTTTACACTAATTGAAATGGAGAACACGTCCTATAATGTTGCTAATTTCCCAATAATCAGGACCACCAAATTGGCGCAATCCAACGAGGGGGGATGATTTCTCTGGGCAGAAAAAAAAAAAACTTAACTCTGCCTATTGAAAACAAAATTAATTTAGAATAAAGATCAAAACGTGCACTCATTTTTTTCCCTGAAATTGAAAAGGAAATCTACCAAAATCGGCAGAAGTTGAAGAAGGAAAAAGTTGAAGAGAGGATTTGGGGGGATTCAGTTTAACAACGAAATAGGGAGGAAGGACGAAGTAGGGGAATTCTGTTTATTTTATTTTAATTTAATTTGTATCTAAAAATGTGTATCTTATATGGCAAAATCTTGGGAAAGACGGTCTTTCCATAAACTTATGGAAAGACGGGGTTTAATTCAAATAAGAAAAGGTAAAAGGTCTTAGTTGTAATATTGAAATTTTATTATGCAACATGTAGTAGTTATAAAGTTTATAACCTGATTCATGCAACCCAAAAATTTTATTTTGATTTCTTCTAATTTACACTTTAAACTTTGGTTTTTCCATGACTTATGGAAAGACCGTCTTTTAAGAGACAGACTCATTAATAAATCTCGCATGTCAAAAAATGTTATATTAATAATTTTTAAAAGGAAACTTCTATAACTTATTTTTTCTCTATAAACAAAAATATTAATAAAGTTGTAAATTTATATATTAGATCACAAAATAATATTATGATAATGCCGAAAATTGTATCAAGTCCACCTCACAATGCGGTGAGATTCCAGCTAGATTTTAGAATATTGTTAAGCATAAATGGAAACCTTGAAGGCTTATTAGTTTTTAATACGTAATTAAGTTCATAAAAAATTCAATTCTGAATTGCACTAATATTAATTAACCAATTTTTTTGAATGAGTAGGTGGATTTTTGACTTGTCAATACTTGTTCCTTCTTTTATACTACTTAATATCGATTTTTACATCGCTTGCAAGGATATTTAATTTGATCTGTCCTAATACTTGAACAAATGAAGTTTCAAAAACGTGTTTTCACCCCATACTCAAATTCAGATAACATTATAAGCAAATACATCCACGATCCGCCTTCTATCTTCTCCCATTATTTTAAAATTCTGAAACTAACAACAAAGAGTAACAAAAACTAGTTGTATCACCTTCTTTTCCCTACCTAATATAGATACATATCAATTTTCATTTGACATTTATCGTTTACAAACCTTTTACAATCGAGTAGTTGAAACGAAAGTGGGAAAAAATAGTGACAATATGATCATGAGATATAGTTGTATGATATATACAAAATGATCTATTATAAAATAGAAACATAAGGATAATAGCAGAAATAAAATCATTCCAAATATTAATCTTGGAAGTACTATATCAATTGATATCTATATAACAAATCACTAGGAAGTTTTTCTGGTCTATGGTCTTTGTTGGTTCAAAATTAACACAATAAATAATGTATTCCAAAATCAAAATAGTCACAATCGGTTTAGATCAGCTAGTCTTCTCCTAGTAATAATAAACTAGAAAAGAAATCCTTATAAGTAACTTCAGTCATGTCAACCGCGGGTATTTTTGGTACTCCATCTGTTTCTTTAACAATGACACACTTGGTCTTTCCATGACTTATGGAAAGACCGTCTTTCAAATCATTAGCAGAGTAGATGTCTTCTTTCGTTTAACTACTCTGCTAGGTTTGTCTCCCAATTTGGAGAAGTTAGTGTTGGAGTTCATAAAACCGGTGGGTACATTTTAATTTGTTTGGCATCTCGCATCAACTCGAATTATTTTCGTTTTTTAAATCTTTTGACTGTTGTGTTATTATCTGTGTTTTTTCAGAAATTTGACGGGAAAATAGAATACAACAAAGTTGCGAAGATTCCTCTGCAACATCTTAAAGCTGTAGAGGTGCGCGGATACTGTGGGGAGGAGGCAGAGGATGAGCTCCTGATGTATGTATTCGAACATGTGGTGGCTCCTATACAAACATTAATCTTCGATCCTCATACATTAAGGCGAGACAACGTTGTCGTGGACAGGGAGTGATGAAAGGCGTGTCGAGTTGCTGAAGAGATTGATATCTCCATCCACTGAACTCATAGTTTTGTAGAGGTGTGTGCTTGATGAATGGTTTTCGTTAGTTCGTACGTTATTTCTTAATGAATAGGGATTGATGATTTGTATGCGTTGCTATAAAACTGGTTAATGCAATGAACTTATGATTGATTTCCAGATTGTTTAAAAATGGATTCAGTTTTGATTGCTTTATTACATCCATTTTTTGGTTGGTTGGTTTGGTACCCAAGATTATCAACCAACCTTATTTAAACCAACAATCTTAAGCACCGCTGCAAAATCAATGCATTCTTCAAACTTGTCACGCAACCAGAAACCAAAAGCCAGAAACCCAATGCAAAGCCGTGACTAATGATGCTATTTTTGGGGCTGTACTATGGCTTTCAGAGCTACAATCACGCGATTTTGCCAGCTCATTTGCATCTTGAGTTGGTCAGTACAAGGAAAATCACGATTCATGAAGATGAAACAGCATGAGTTTCATGGCAACATCCCCGAGGTAAAATCTTGACTAGGTCTACGATAAAGATTAGTTAGTGACGCGAAACAGAATGTTCAAAAAAAGTGTGTGTGAGGAAGAAGGAAATCAAAATAACAAATCAAGACGCAGAAAAGTGAGTTTGGAGCGAGTGAAGACTACGGCCACGCAGGGCAACAGGCAGGATTCTGAAAATGCAACCTGCATTGAAGTCTTAGGAACAAGCAACCTGCATTGAAGTCTCCATCTCCATTTGAGAAGCATGTAGCCACCATCTACACACATGCAGAGATTTCAACTTGAGGTCTTGGGAGCAGTTGCTTGTATTCCTAAGAGGGAGGGGCAACAGGAAATGACCAGAGTTGAAGATTTTGAAAAGAATCAAGACTTTGTTGTTACTTTGAATGAGTTGAAGTCAGAAGTATCCTGCACATGCCATCTGTTTGAGTATAAAGGTTTCCTTTGTAGACATGCAATGATCGTTCTTCAAATTCCGACCCAATATATATTGAGAAGGTGGTCGAGAGATGCCAAGAACAGGTACTCAGCAGGTGAGGGTTCTGACCAGTTGCAATCAATGAACTCTGCCAGCGGGCTATCAAAGGGATCATTATCTCAAGAGAGTTATAACTTTGCACTCCGTGCACTTGATGGCGCTCTCCGGAATTGCCTCAGTATTAACAACTCTAATAAGAATCTCACTGAGGCTGGAACATCAACCACACCTGGCCTTCTTTGCATTGAAGATGATGATCAAAGAAGCATGGGGAAGACGAACAAGGCTGTAAAGAAAACTAACTCAACCAAGAAAAGGAAGGTCAGTTAACACAGCAATCTATATTTGTATATATTTACATTTAGATTTTGTGCAGTATAACTGATTTCTGCATCACAGGTAAACTCAGAATCTGATGTTATGACTGTTGGGGCATCGGACAGCTTGCAACAAATGGTTTGTCTTCTGGAATCTCATTGGTTTATTTTGTAACATACCATTTCAACTTGTCTTTTGGCTTCTAAATTTGAGAATTCTGGCCCATTACAAGGATAGTCGACATTCTGCCTAACACAATACTTTGCGTGTTATAGATCCGTAATTTTATTTGTGTTGTTGTAGGATAAGTTGAGCTCAAGACCAATTAACTTTGATGGCTGTTTTGGCCCACAACAGGGTGTTCAGGGAATGGTATGTGATTCTACAAGCTGGTAATGTTGTTTTGGATTGGTACCTCTGATTTTTCTGTATCAGTCAGTCGCTGTTATATTGACAGGTACAGTTGAACTTGATGGCACCAACCCGAGATAATTTATATGCGAATCAGCAATCCATACAAGGGCTTGTATGTAATTTTTTTGTAATGTATATTACAGTATTTTGGAAGGCAGTTATTTGTTGCAACAGGTATCCAATATTGTTTTGTTTCTGCAGGGGCAACTAAACACTATAGCACCTTCTCATGACAGCTTTTATGGCTCTCAGCAAACCATACATGGACTGGTACATGGTTCTGTTTTCTGGATGCTTTAGGGTTTATATATATAAAGCTGTTGATTATAACATGTTTTTTGCGTGACAGGGGCAAATGGACTTCTTTAGAAGTTCAAATTATGCGTATGGATTGCGGGTTAGTTTTCTGGAGTTGATAATCTGATTTAATGTCAAGTAATGAGATGTGTAATGCATGTTGTTGTTTAGGAGGAGGCCAGCATAAGGTCTACACAGTTGCACGAGGACCCATCCCGACATGCATGAAGACGCTTTCCTAAGATAGTGACTGGTGTATCTGAGGCATTCAGTCGAGCTATAGATTAGGCTTTTGTTGTGTTGACAGAAAATGCAGTGTAAATGGAGCTTTCCCAAGGCATTAAGTAGAGTTGTAAGAAGATGTGATTGTTGTAACTTCTTGTTATGTGTATGCAAGTGAACATGTGGTGATGTATTCTGAACACCAAATGCGGCAAAGTTTGTCAGTGTCAGGATCCAATTCGTCATCGGTGTTGCTGACACAACAAATTCGTACAAATGGATGGGGGATAAAGAAGGGAGAGGAATTCATTGGAGCATGGGATAAATTATGCCACTTCAAATAAGCAATTGAATTGTGAAGAATGCCTCTCCTTCAAACTCTATTCCCAAGTGTACCTTCGGTACAATCAATTATCAGGTTTTGGAAAAAGAAGAGTTGGAAAATCAGTTAGCGAATTAACCATCATTTATGCACTAGCACATACTCTCTCCGCCCCGCGAGTAATGACCTAAGTGTTTTTGGACCAAATTTTAGGAGATGTGGTGGTCCATATGTTTGGAGGGGTAGGATTAATTGATGAATTTGGACAAAAAATTGGAGCAATCTAGAGCGTTCAAATTATGCTAAATTTGAAAAGAGGCAAAATATGTCATAAAGCGTGTCATTACTGGTGGAACGGAGGGAGTATCATTCATGCTCATACAGTTAATCTTCAAATTTACACGCTTAATCCAAATGCAACGATAGAAGATCTTTAGCAACAAATATCATGACAGGATAATCCTTACGAACATAACGAGCTAAGTAGTGGGGGACATCAAAATTACCATGGTTAAAAGGAAGGTGGGTCTGACCCAATTTTAATCAAAATTTGAATTTGATACCCGAATTTTGAATTTGTTCTTTAAAGGTACCGGCATTTTCATTTATGTCTCAAACGCGTACCTTTCAGGAAAAAGTGAGTACTAATTTGGATCAAAATTGTGTTACAATGGTAACCACTTTTAACTTATTGGGACATTAATGATAAAGTGAGTACCTCTTCACAACAATTTTAAAAATTAAGTGCAAAACTGTGAAAAGCGGGTATAATTCCGAGCATTTTCTCATTGAGAATTAGGACACAAAGTTAAACTCACCATTTTTTATTAATTAAGTAATATAATAAGTAAACAAATAGAAGAATATAATAATCATAAGTGCAATATACGGAAGTAATCGGAGCACTGTGTGAGTTAATGTTGAAGTTGAATCAACTAAAGAGGAGAGAGAGTATAAAAATGGAGCACGCCAAAATTTGCATTTGAAGATGCTGCGGAGGGAGGAATCATAACATAGCCGACCCTTCATGTCCAGGTAACCCCGCTCTCCTTCATCTTCATCCATTCTGCATATTCAGTTTCTAGGGTTTCTCCGTCAATTATTATATTTTGCTATTGGGAATGCGAATTTAGTTACCGCCATCTTTTCTTCCTTGTTATTCTCATCGCAACCCTAGCCGCTGATGTTCGAATCATCACACCCCACCGTGTCTGTAGTTTCGATTCGCATTTGGTGAAGTATATGTTTTCTTTTATTTTATTAGGTGTTAAATGAATAGCTTGAAGACTAGGTACTAGGTTGCAACTGGAAACAAAGAGTAATCACATGACTGATGCGGTGGTTGAAGCGGTCCCAACTAGTAAGGATGCGGACTTTGAGGAGCCGCGCGATGGCATTGAATTTGATTCTCATGAGGCTGCCTATGCATTCTATCAAGACTATGCCAAGTCAATGGGCTTCACCACCTCCATAAAGAACAGTCGCCGCTCCAAGAAATCTAAAGAGTTTATTGATGCTAAATTTGCCTGTTCTCGATATGGTTTCACCCATGAAACTGATGGCAGTAGCAGACGCCCCACAGTCAAGAAGACTGACTGCAAGGCCAGCATGCACGTCAAGAGAAGAAAGGACGGCAAATGGTATATTCATGAATTCCTCAAGCAACATAATCACGAGCTCTTACCGGCTCTTGCCTACCATTTTCGCATCCACCGCAATGTCAAATTAGCTGAGAAGAACAACATTGACATCTTACATGCTGTGAGTGAACGGACTCGCAAAATGTATGTTGACATGTCTAGACAGTCCTGTACCAGCTTCCAGATAGCCTCTCTCGATACCATCCCTGACTCCCACCTTGATAGAGGACGCTTCTTGGCATTAGAGGGGGGTGATGCTCAAGTAATGCTAGAGTATTTCATGCATATTCAGAGAGAGAACCCCTCTTTCTTCCATGCAATTGATTTGAATGAGGAGCAGCGCCTGAGGAACTTGTTTTGGGTTGATGCTAAGAGTAGGAAAGACTATAGCTCCTTTAATGATGTCGTTGTTTTTTATACCAGTTATCTCAAAACCAATGAAAAGATGCCATTTGCTCCATTTGTTGGTGTGAATCATCATCTCCAACCCATGTTGCTTGGATGTGGCCTGCTTGGGGATGAGACTGTCTCAACCTTTCTCTGGTTGATGAAGACGTGGAACAAAGCTATGGGTGGACAAGCTCCTAAAGTCATCATTACTGACCAAGATAAAGCACTGAAAGCTGCCGTTGAACAAGTCTTCCCGAATTCACGCCATTGTTATGCTCTTTGGCACATCTTGGAAAAGCTACCTGAAACCCTAGCTCACGTTGTTAAACAGCACGCTAGTTTTATTAGGAAATTTAACAAGTGCATTTTTAAGTCCCTCACTGATGATGACTTTGATCTGAGGTGGTGGAAGTTGGTTGGAAGGTTTGAACTACATGAAAATGAGTGGATTCGGTCTTTATACGAAGACCGTAACAAGTGGGTTCCGACTTTCATGCAGGACACTTTTCTTGCGGGGATGTCAACAACTCAACGATCTGAGAGTGTTAGTTCATTCTTTGACAAGTACATTCATAAAAAGATCAGTCTGAGGGAGTTTGTTAGACAGTATGGGACGATTCTCCAGAATAGGTATGAAGAAGAAGCCATAGCTGATTTTGATACATGGCACAAACAGCCAGCACTAAAGTCTCCTTCGCCATGGGAGAAACAAATGTCTACGATTTATACACATGCAATTTTCAGAAAATTCCAGGTAGAAGTTCTGGGTGTAGTGGGGTGTCATCCTAAGAAGGAAAGCGAAGAAGAAACTGAAATGACTTTTAGAGTAGATGACTGTGAAAAGGGTGAAAATTTTATGGTCACGTGGAATGAGACAACATCTGAAGTTTCTTGTTCATGCCTCATGTTTGAGTACAAGGGTTTTCTTTGTAGACATGCTATGATTGTTCTGCAAATGCGGGGTGTGTCGAGTATTCCATTCCGGTACATTTTAAGGAGGTGGACAAAGGATTCAAAGAACAAGCAACCCGTGACTGATGGTACAGCGGGAGTCTTAACTAGGGTGCAAAGGTACAATGGGTTGTGTAAACGTGCCATTGAATTAGGTGAAGAGGGTTCCTTATCCGAAGAGAGTTACAATGTGGCTTATCGTGCATTGGTTGATGGTCTGAAGAACTGTGTAGACGTTAACAATAAAAGTGGTGCAGAATGTAGCAGCAACCTGGATGTGCTTAGAGTTGTGGAAATGGAGAAAGAAGGTGCTACCTTAACTAAGGAAATTAGAAAGAAGAGTACAAACACGAAAAGAAAGGTTACTTGTGTTCTTTAGCATGTTTTCTTACTTCTTTTTTAAAATTCCCTCCTTGTGAGGTGTTGATATAATTGATAAGTTAATGACAGGTACAATCAGAATCAGAAGCTGGTACTGTTGAAGTTCAAAGCAGCTTGCAACCTATGGTTATTTCTTAATCAAGCTTCTGGAATTTTGAATTTGAATCTTTTATGTTCGAATTGACTTGGAATTATACCCATCTTTTCTCCTAAACATGATTTTACTTGAAACTAAATTTTCTTCCTCATAGGAGAATCTTGGTTCAGATGGAATAACCCTCAATGGCCATTATGGGAGTCAGCAGAATGTGCAGGGACTGGTAGGGGAACTTGAACTCTGGACTCTGCTGTAGTTTCGTGTTTAAATAGATTGGTTAAACCTGCAACTAGCATTGCCCGAGAAGGGCAAGAAGTAAATCTCCGTGCGCAGAGTGTAATTTGAGTTGGATGCTTTGTGTTTTATTACAGATCCAATTGAATTTGATGGAGCTGCCACATGATGCTCGTTATGTTAATCAGGCAAACATGCCAGGACTGGTTTGTGATACTTTTACTGTTCACGCTTTTTTTCCTTGTAATTTTGGCTTTTTTCAAGAGATTAAAGTGCTGAAGAAAAATGTTTGTGGACTTCAATATATGATTTAATATTCGGTCTTGAATGGTTTTAGGGACAGCTGAATTCTACTGCACCTAGTCATGATGTTTTTTTTGCACCCCAACATAATGTGCCTGGGCTGGTGGTAAGTTTGTTCTTCATACCTACGTACTCCCTCCGGATTTTTACTCCTGATACTCTTTCCATTTTTTTGGTCTTTTAAAATTGGTACCTTCCTTTTTTGACAAGGTTAAAGATTATTTTTATCCACTCAATTTGTATTTTACTCTCCCAATACAATATCCTCCACTCATTTTACTTTTTGAATAAAATTGTGCCATTTGATGGAGCAACTGTTTTGTGAAGTCTATGACTTGGCACTCCCTGAGATTAATATTTAAAAAAATTGCGACATTGGCTAATGCAGGGGAATCTTGAATTTAGACCCCCAAGTTTCTCCTATACCTTGCAGGTTAGTGTGTTATCAGCGGTTTCTATATTTGGTACCCAGGAATGTTGTATGTTTGGGTTGGGAGATATTTATGAATTATGGTTTTGGCAGGAAGATCCCAACATAAGAGTTAGTGAGTTCCCTGGAGGCACAGCTAGGCAGGGTTGAGGATGAGGGAACTGGAACTGATTGTGAGTGTGATTTGGTGGTTTTCTGCTGTGCGAGATGCGAGATGAAGTCCTTAGAGCTTGCTAGTGTCATTATGATTCCCCAAGAGAATTGGTACTTTCCCCTCATTAATACGTATTGTGCAATTGTAAATGTGCAGGTGAATATATGTGAATTGATAAAAAGAAGTCAAGTGGTGATGGAGGGAGAGGGGTGGTTAATGTAGATGCCAATACTTAGGAGAGGGATTTGGGACTTGATGCCCCTTCCTGTTGACGCCACACCATGTGAAAGAATTGACGGTGAAATGATGAGAAGCAGAGTGGGGATTATTTGTCACCCCTCCTGATCACTCTGTTTAGTTTGCTCTATTGCATTGGCACCCAGTTAGTTATAGTGAAATGATGATATGATTAATGGATTGCAGGCAACTAATAGCATGAGATGTGGTACACGCAAACCCAACCAATTCATTCACACAGCAAACATAGTAGTAGTACATGATACAAATTAAGCAGCGAATGTTGATAACAGCACACACCATTGCGCAAGAGACGCAAGACGTCACGTCTTCTCCGCAACTTTATTTTGCACACAGAGTCGCTCATATTATATAATATATGTAGAAGATGGTGATATCAACGCCGGAAGCTGCGGACTTCAGCGTCGGCAGCAGTGGGTTGGAGCTTGACGGTTGTGTAGGTTGCAGCTCCAGCGAGGGCCCCCAGCGTGGGAGCCACCAAGTAGACCCAGATGGACTTGTAGTTCCCTGCGGCCACGGCTGGGCCCAGCGTCCTCACCGGGTTCATCGAGGCCCCGCTGGATGGCCTGTTTGTTGTACAAACACCCATTCAGTTCAATGCAATTCCAATCATCGCATGGTAAATGGTAATTGTCAGACTTACCCGGCCACCAGGATGTTGAGCATCACTGTCGCTCCCACTGCAATGCCGGCCAGCTCCCCCACCGCCCGAGTGTCGGTGGCCACGGCGGTGACCACAAAGAGGAGATTGAAAGTGATGAGGAACTCGAGGGCGAAAGCTTGTCCTGTGGTGACCGACGCCGAGGGCACCGTCACTCCCCCCGCCATGAAAGGGTGGAACACTCCCTTGAGCGCAAAGGAAGCGCACACGGAGGCCGACACCTGGGCCGCCACGTAGGCCGGGACGTGGGCCCAGGGGAAGTGGCGGAGGGCCGCAAAGGCAATGGTGAGAGAGGGATTGAGATGGGCGCCCGAAATGTGGCCCGTTGAGAGGATCACGATCATCACTGCCAGCCCAGCGCAGGCTGCGTTCCCTATCAGCGTCTCTGCCCCGTTGTACTTTTGGTTCACAATGGGCCCCGCCGTCGCCGCGAATATCAGAATGAAGGTTCCCACGAACTCTGCGCCCAGCTGTTCCAATCCATCCTATCAGTGCTAACACAGGCGACAGGAGCAGTAAGGCAAGAGATGCGTGTTACGTACCTTGCGCGTGAGTGAAATGTCGGGGGCGGGGAAGTCGTTGAAGCAGGTGTGAGCTGCGCCCCAGGATGGCGCGTCTAGCGGCAGGCACTTGCACCGGGGCATTGACTTGCGCTCATTTGACAGTGAGTCCACTCGCAGTGACGAGAATAGCGGGGTAGGAGTCCCCGGAGTTGCCGGCGCCGAAGTTCCCGACTCTGAATCTCCCATCGTCTGCCTACTTCTTCTTCCTATCTATTTTTTTTTGTTTTTTTTTGGGGGATGTGGTCGGCTGTTGTTACTTACATGATTCGACGGTTTTTATAAAGCTCGGCCTACACGAGCTTCTGAATTATATCCAGATCGATCACGCTGAAGGGAACAGAATTAAGGACTACCTATGGAGACATACATACTATATATTGGAGAATTGTTTTTTGTTTTGGCGGGGGAGATGTGTTTACATAGTTGGGGAGTTTTTATGAAGTTGGAGCTAAGGAGTGGAGAAATCCAGGGTTGGAGGATGAAGCACAAAACAAAGAGTAGGGGCTTACCGGATGAATGGTGCCAGTAGAGATGAAGGCATGCTCCGGCTACAATGAAGAAATGCAGATTGATTGAACATTCAAAGCTGAAGGGTGATGCTGCAACCTTTTAAGAGTGGGCCGCCCAGCCTGTGAGCATGTGTGAGGGAGAGAGAACCAAAAATGTCAACTCCAACACCATCATCATGACACCTACCTCATTCTTTTTTTATTTTCTTCCACACCTCAATAACTCACCCAATTGGTCTGCAGCATACTTCCTCCCGTCCTCCGCATTTCTAACATTGACTTTATTTCTTTTTGATAATTTTTTAATATTTTTTCCTTTCTTGGCAAATTCTGATTATTTTCATCCACTCAATTTACTTTTTACTCTTTCAATAAATTTCAAATCACTAATTCTGTCTTTCTAAATTGAAGTGCAAAGATAAATGAGCTAATATTAGTGAATCGGAGGGAATACAACAAACCAATAAATAATAAATTCCCCACTTACTTTTCTAATATTATTTCCTACACATATTTAAATAAATATATAAGTAGCAATAATGATAGACGGTATTATTGACCATTAAATATATAAACAGCAGGAATGATTGATCGTTAATAATATTTCATATGCATATAAATATATTAAATGTTAACATATTTTTTTAAACAAAATAATAATGATTGAGATTGAGTACAATTTAATTTGGGATGGAGTACTAATATCGCCTCACCCTCAGTTTTTTTCTTTATTTTTTTGTCTTTGAAAAACGGTATGCTACCTCTCATTTATATTATAGAATAAAATATGGATAACAGTGGGTAGTCGTTTGCATATGCAACCAACACAGTTAGTCAATTTACTTTTAAAATTGATATCCTAGAGAGCACCATGTCTAGAGTGAGGATTTTCTACTTTTTAGACAATGTACAATACTAAGTGATCTCCGAATCCGCTCTTGCGATTTCACTTTATTAAATAATTTATCTCTTTCACCTTAATAATTGAGCTCACAATTAAATCACTCCATTTTTTCCTTCACAGTGGTTGAGATCACTCCATGGATCCCACTTGTTCCCACTTTACATGCTCTTACAATGTGGAGGTAGAAACACACATTGAGATGAACCTCCCACTTGAACTCCATACTAACATGGCATATAAGAACTTGCTCCACACAAATTTAGCGTATAGACTAAACGGCTATAATTTACAAAGGGGGAAACTTCACTCAAGTTATTACATTTAAGATAATCAACAATGAAATGTTAATAACCTAAATCTAGCTCAAATTACTCCCTCGCATTTTCTAGTATTGACATACTTACCATTTATAAATGGTCTTTTTAATTGACACTTTCCCTTTATGGCAAATACTAGATTAATTTTATCTAATTTTTTCTTCTCTCAATACAATTTCCACCACTAAGGCCCTGTCCATTTGAATGTAATTTCAACATATTTCAGCACCAATAAACTCAACATTAAAATAATAATAAATAAATAAATATTCCTAAGTATTTATTTAACTTCTCCACCGTCACTAAGTATAAAAAAAATACTACGTACACTGGATTTATTCGGGTGTCACATAATTTCATGGGGGAAATGATGAGAAGAAAGTAAAAGCAGTGGTAGCATGTACAAGAGAGGCGTGAGTGACCCATTATTAACATTAGATTTGACCGAACCTGCAGAGTTGCGGCCAGCACATGCCGAACTCCATTATTGTCGCACATTGCAATAATTTCTCGACCGTCAACAAATCCCATATATGAGTAACATTATTACACCTACATCTCTCCCAAACCAACCCATCAACGTTGTAGAATAAAACCAAAGTAACTTGGCAAATCAAAGTAATGATCTCCGCTTCAATGTGCACCACAATCCATTTTTGGTTTGTATGGTAGCACCTGTGACCAGTTCTACCGACTCCGGAGACCCTCTTAGCTCTACATCAAACTTTTGCAGCAGCATTGCCAATGCTATTGTTGACTCCATCAATGCAAACTGGTCCCCCACACACTTTCTTGGCCCCCCGCCGAAAGGCAGAAACGCAAAATCTGATATTATCTGCAACCCCCACAAAAACCACCACATCAAACCATCTCCAAGTTAATGAGTTGTATAGATTAGTTATAGTTTGTGCAGCCTAAACCTGGCACAAACATGTAACTATCTTCTTTAAATTAATGAGAATGAGCACACATTCTACACACAAAAAAACGTGGGAGAAAAGGGTGGAAAAAACATACCTCATTTGGGTACATTGCTCCAGGACTTCTGGATGGATCAAAACCAGCCCAACCTTCAACATCCTCACTCCCCTTTTTCACTTGAAACCTTTCGGGTTCAAATTCATCAGGCTTATCCCAAAAGTATGGAGATCTATGAAGATTGTACACCTGTTGGTTGATACATACTGCTCTTAGGCATTAATCATAGCACAGCTGCTGCGTATTGAATTTAACCGCCACAGGTTTAGCAATATCAGAAAGCGTTTTTAGCAAGTGGCTTACATCAATTAATTCTGGAGAAGATCTGAAGATGTAAACCAACAAGACACTATTCTTTTTAAACACAGCCTAATATTATGAACCAGTCAAACCTAGGAAACGCAAGTAAAGAAAGACTCACAGATATAAATATATCAGTCCCAGCAGGAATTTCATATCCATTCTTCTCCCCTTTATGACCTCCTGGATACACAGGCAAAATCATCTTTAATTTCATATGGCTCAAACAATTGCTACATAAACAAGACACCAAATCAATAGATTCAGCATAAAAGCTACCTCTAAGAAGAATTTATTCTAAGAAATTTAATCCAGATCTTCTCAGTAGCTTTAGGGTGTGTTCGGCAGAGCTGTGCTTATAAGCAAAACTGACTTATTTTGGCTTATTTCGAAAGCACGGGGAGACTAATTTCTGTTTTTCCCCTAAAAATAGCTTCTACTTCTTAAATAAGCATTTTTTAGCGGTTTACCAAACATTAAAAAAGTGTTTAGCTTATAAGCAAAGCACTTATAAGCGCTGTCAAACACATCCTTATTATCTGGATCTATTGTGTCCAGAAAAAAATTGTTCATTAGACCAATAGTCTTATGACTTCGCACATAACTATCTTGCAAACTTAAAAGATACTTGCTGGATTTATTAAGTTCCTCTGCCCTCCCAACTGCTTAAACTAATTTTACTAAATCCATACAGTATTTTTGGAGAAGCTCCTCAGAAATTAATATTCATCAATTATAAACGAGTGGATTATAGCATCCCTTCAAATCCTTGATATACTAATTGAGTAAGATTAACAGAACTTCATCTTGCCTATATACCATAATGTTGAACTCAAAATAGAAGCGTACCCGGTAATGTATCAGATACCAGAGCACGCCTAATGAGTAATGGGGGCTGTGGATAGAGGCGTAAAGACTCTACGACAATGAGTCGTATGTATCTGAGAGCATGAAGAATGCACCCTATTATTAAGCATGCAGTAGGTTGACATTAAATCACAAAACACTCAATTGTTAGAATTTTAACAAAAAGAGCAGTTAAAGTCTTGAAATAGTCAAAGAAACAGAGAAAAAATGTGAAAACCTGGCATTATCCAATTCAGTATTAACTAAAGTTATAATTTTTGCGAAGCCTTATTTCCTGTGAAAGTTGTGTGAGTCTAAAATAAACACCCATGCTTTGGAATATTTAGAACTAAAGAGCAATAAGTGAAATAATATCCCAAAAAATAACCAATGAAAGCAAGCTAAATGTATCCAGTTGAGTGCATCTCACACAAATGTCAAAACTATAATAATCTTGAAACATGGAGCCATGAAAACCAAATACGTACCATGTGCGGCCTTCTGGAACATGCACAATTTGTTGCTACAAATCAATTTACTCCCTCAGTTCCATTGGAAGAGTCTTTTTTTGTCAAATGTAAAGTCTTCTAATGCTTTATAAGGGTACAAAACATATAACAGGCTTTTTTCTCCACCATTTTTTCCGCTTGTGTCCTCAATTATCAGATAAGTAATGATATTTAGCCACATATGCCAATACTAGTAAGGTCATCCAATAGTTGATTGTTTGTAATCTTTCAAAAAAATAAAAATAAAGTCATACAATGTAAAAAAAGAAAAATAGGAATCTTCTAATGGAACAAAAAGCATTTCCCAATAGAACTCTTCCATTAGAACAGATTCAGCTTCAGTAAGATTACTAACTCTATATGTATCAGACTATACTTCAAGATTTTTTATGAATCACTGGAGTAAATTCAAGGTAATAGCAAAACTTTTACACATCCTACATGCGTATATTGGACTAGAAAAATATAAAGAACATATCCACTAACTTCGAATCTCCACATTTAGGAACACTTCTATAATCAATACACATGCTTCATTATCAATCTCAATAAATGCCATTTTAGAAAACTATCCATCGTACAACATCTTTATATGTCCAAAATGGTCGGAATGTGAATTGAAAATATAGCATCGGTGTTTTCAGTTTCTGGTAATCAAATATAGACTTCCAAGAATAAAATGCAGAATTTACTATGAAACGGACAGGTTGCCATGAAATAATTGAGTAACATGCAGCAAACAAATGAGGTCAGAAGAACTTCAAAGAAAGACTTCTCCTACAGGAAGATAAATTTCAAAGAGCTTCACATACTCTAATTTCTTAATTGATTCAAATGTGATTATCCCCTGACCAAGAACAGAATCAATCTCTTCCTGTGCTTTCTTCATCTTGTAAGGATGCTACAAAACAGCAAGTCACCAAACACTGTAGGCAAAGGACGTTCGCGTTTATTGATGAAGATAAAATGGAAAGGGAACCCCAAAGATTAAACTACTTTGACATCCTATTCCAAATGACTTTATTAAAAATTAAATGGTGAACCCACTTGAGCAAGAAGATATACAGCCCAAGTAAGCACGGCAGCTGTTGTTTCATGGCCAGCAATAAGCATAGTCATCAGATCATCCCTAAGCTGCAAAACAAATGAACGGATTTTACCAAAATGAATCAGCATAAGCTATATACGTATGTGAATATATCCTTCAACACATCATGGTTTGTTTCTTTTGGGTGCAGATAGAAGTGGGGCAGATTGGTCACGCAGTGGTTGGGACAAAATCAGCAATTGTTTAAAGTCAAAACACAAGCGTAAGAGTTTGGCTAAGAAGAGCTAGGTCCAAAGCACAACTAAAGCTTTTGCAGCTACTCCTTCCATCCCATGGGAAAAGTTCTATTTCTATGCCTATTTAAGTTATAGAAACAAGACTCTTCATCAGGAACAGAGAGAGTATTGAACAAATGAAACGATCTACTCCCTCCGTCCCTTTATAACAGTCTTATCATGAAAAAAGTCAATTTTTTAAAGTCACTAAAATAGCATAAAAATGATTTGTGGACTAAAATTTATTTCACCTTTATTTTTCACATTCAATTTTTTTTGCCAAAAATGGAAGTAAGACGCTAATAAAAGGACACCAAATAAGGCAAGTAAGACACTTATAATAAGGCGTGATTGTAAGAGCTCATCTGTTAATGCTACAACATGAATTGAGAGGTGTTGTGTTGACCCCATGATATATGTATATTACATCAGCCGATGACCTATTACAAATAAACACAACAGAAAGGTATTTCAGAGACAATTCCTACCTGACGATCATCAACATCTGCTCCCCTCATATCAACTAGGAACCGCAATAGACTAGCATCCTGCATAGTTTGGAGTACAATATGGAATTTGCAAAGTCATAACGTGATAAATCAGAGAAAGATCAACAGATTTATCCCCAACAGGTGAGTGTTTGACCGATATAGTCCCAACGTTTTTTTTGTACAGCAAACTTGTTCCAATTCATACCAGTTTCAAGGCAGTACATAAAAACGTGACATGGATGAATGGTTGATTTACTGTATTTTCATGCTTTAGTGATACTGAACCATAACACTACAAATTTGATGGCAACACTTTCCCACGGAACACAAAATTAAATGTTAATTCATGTTCCTGTTCAAGTAATTATCCTCAAATTGCTAGTAATACAACAATAAGAACTGAGCTGTGCATAAATGACTAACTGTTAATTTCCAAACTTAGTGAGACTGAATCATAACATATCAAATTTGATTGCAAAGCATGACCCTCAGAACAAATAATTAATTGTTAATTAGTGTTCCTTTTCAAGTAATTATCCTTTTATTGCTAGTTATAAACATCAAGAACTACAGATGTTACACCAAAAACTTTGGGACTACATCATCAATTTCTTTGAATCAAATTAGGAAAAACACCAGGACTAAGACCAACGTTTGAATGGGATATAGTCGTGGTTGGTTTGCTTTGCTTTTATCTTGCTTGAGCAATTAGATATTACTTGCCTTTATATTTGAGTAGTCCCTTTTCTGCAGTTGCTCAACATCCGTTTCCTGCGCCAGAACACAAAACAACGTAGAAATATGCAATATAATCACAGACATGGTAAAAAACACG
This sequence comes from Rubia balearica, assembly GCA_032355405.1. Lineage (NCBI taxonomy): Eukaryota > Viridiplantae > Streptophyta > Magnoliopsida > Gentianales > Rubiaceae > Rubia > Rubia balearica. The sequence goes on along the minus strand of JAULKJ010000011.1, from coordinate 19,210 downwards.
CACACTGTGGCTCGCATTAAATGAATACTTTCAGTATCATAGATTGAAAATGAACCCTTCTCATCCCATTTGTAGAAGTGTCTTCTTAGCTGCCCACATTAACTAAAGTGGAAAGACATGAACTAAATGAATAATTTTTAGGCTCCTCACATTTGTAAAAGTAATCATTTAAGTACCTCATTAGAAAACCATCTAATTTACACACTCACACATGACAGTAAATAATCATTTCCGTCCCTCAGACTAAAATAAACAATTATTAATCCCCTTATTCACAAAAGTGATCTTTGTCGCAAATTTAGTCTTTCTTTTTCATCTCATAAGTTGAATGAAGCATGATGTGGTTTCTGACTTCGAAATAAAAAGAATTTGTTGATTGATTCATCACATTCTGAGATATATGTCCTTCATTTAAGAGAGAATAAAAGTGGCTCGTAAAAAGGTATAAAAAAGTTGGGAGTTATCTTTACAAATCTTTGGATGGTCATCAGCATAATATATGGTAAAATACTGATAGGCTATTTTCCCAAAGCCTCCATTTAGAAAATTGAATGCCTTCCTTCATAATTTCATTCCAAGTGTAATCAGAGTCTCCCTTTGTATAACTTTATATATTGGTTCTCTATATTCTAAATGCCGTACTGAGGTATTTAGGGGTCTCCTATGTACATGTCCAGATATTATTTTTACTTCTCTCAGGGTTACCCCTATTTTTTTCTAATAATTTCCTCACACATGTAATTTTTATCTAATGAAGTATAGCTGCACATCAATTTCAATAATCTCCTTGTCTCATCTTTTGTTCATTTATAGTGGTTGTTTTATACTTTTCTCGCACTCCACTTGGATTCCCTAGGTGATTATCCTAAACAATAATAAGTTTTCTAAAGCAGAATGCAATCTAACCTCTCTCATCTCTTTTGCATTTTTGATAAGGACATCGAGGCACTCATTAATACACTTGATGTCTTTCTGAAACTTCCGCTGCCTTGGAACTAGCCATCTTGCCAGAGGGAAATTCCAGTAAGGAATGTAGAATGTAGATCGATGTTCAGCTTCAAACAAAGTACCATATACAGCCTGTAGATGTATTAGAATACTGATGATGATCACATTCCCAAAAAAATAGTGCTTAAAAAACAACAATGATGCATGAATGGCATAAGATACAAATGTCACGGCTCATATGTACATACTCCTGCAGTCAAAAAGACAACATTTAGAGTGAAAAGGTAAACAATACATCTACATGAGATGGATGGGGAATATATAAGGTGAAAGGTCAAGTGAAGAACAAAGTTAAGGATATTTAAAGAGAAGAAAGTGATTAGAGCAGATTGACGGGTGGGGAGATCAAGCATTTAAAGTAAATAGGTGGATAACGAGAACAAAGAAAGGTGTAATTGAACAAATCCCTGTTTTTACAGACATATAACAGTCTAGGGCTTGTCTGATCCAGTAGTGTTCTAATATGGAACAATACAAGTAACAAAGTAAAAATATTTCTTGGAGTTCATCAATAACATGGATCCTATTACTGAAGGACAAAGAATTCCTTTTATCGAGATATTAACCCACCGATAAGAAGCAGTCAGATTGGTGACTTCAAGTTCATAATATAGTGGCCAGAAGATGAGGTTCAATAAAAGAGGTAATCGAGAGAGCAGGATATGAACGAGATAGTAGCACAAACTAGCAAGTCCAGGAACTAAATGTACCACTACCATCAACCGGATTAAACCTATGAATGGCAAAGTCATTTGGTAGAAATAGCAAGCACAGGGAAGTGCAGAAGAGGTACCAAAACTTATAGAACTAGAATGTGCAGAAAACTCTAATAACACGTCACATGCATGCAGGGGAGGGATAAAGGTACTACAATCATGGTATGCAGCAGAACACGTGACTTGGATGAAATTAAATGAGAGAAACAAACAGACAAAGAATCAATAAAATAACATATCCAACAGATCTTGTGGGCAAGTTTGTAAAAGACAACAACGTTATTACAGAGAAATAGTTAATGCATAAACCTTTTAGAAACTCAAACGTTGGATATCGTGAAGATCCTTTTGGGGGTAGGTAAAAATTAACAGGGAAATAATATGATAAGCTCGTCATAAGAAAAGCATGGGAAGAAATGAAAGTATGACATGAAGTTTAAGACAAAGGGCATCCAAAGAACCAAGTAAGCTCTGCAGTAGCGTGGTGAGAATTTAAAATATCAACCTTAATAACAGGAGATTCTTTTGTAACTGAACCAAAGTCGTAGTTGAAAACCCCAATGCCAATTATATCGAGAGCTAAATTGGAAAATTCAGCTTCAAGGTCCAACTCGATCATACTCCCTCCTCTTCTCACTTCCAGTTCAAGAAGCTTTTCAAGCCTCGATGTTGTTCTCTCAGAACAACTGGCGAATACTTTGAACATGGCTTCCAGGTATAATGCATGGAACCCAGGAGCAATGACTACGCGCCAAAACCAGCAATATGAATAAATATTAGAGAAGGAGAGATTAGAAAGAAGGGTTTGGGAGATGATGCAGAACAGAAGTTATGTTTTTTCCCTGTACATTCCCACATTGCCTTGTGAAGAGCATTAACTCCTTTGAAGGGCCATCTCTAAAGTTTAGAAAGGTTAATTGACAGGAAAGGAAGGCAGTAATTTAGCAATTGAAAACACGAAGCAGTCCAGCTGGGCAGCCAATGATAGCAAAGAAGCTCAGAAAAAGATCAAATCTATGGAAAAAACTCAGCAAGGAGTTGACTGACCTCTTCTCCTCCGCTTCCAAGTGTCAATGTCTGCAGGTATTAGCCCTTTTCCCATAATTGGTTCAAGAATTTCAGCAAGAACTCCCTAGATAAGGAACAAAGTTGAGTAGGTAAAATCATCAAGGCATTGACAAGGGTAAGAAGATACCTTGTCATAGGAAAGAGCATTTTCGCGAAGGATATATCTTGCAACAATAGGGTCTGATACAACAACAAATGCTTTGGGTCCAAAAGCAAGTCTATACACAGAGCCATGCTCAATAAACCAATCGTAGAGTGCAAAGAAGAGTGGACGGCCAAAGAGATCGGAAACTGCACCCTCGGCTACTGGCATGGACCCCATTTTGCCACCACTCAAGAAATTTGTAAGAAGGTTGCTGCCATAGTCCAGTAAATTCAATTTTGCTTTGGGATTTGTCGATTGGCATCTGCAGTTCATCAAAGTTATCCATTGTTCACGAACCCATGAAAACAGCTTAATTACATTTACCTGATTAAGGAAGCCCGTGTAGCAGAATATCGACCATGACTCAGATTGGTACTGGCGGGAAGAGTTGCAGGAAGGGTGAGACTCGTCATCGCCCACTTCGGGGGATTAGGATCAGGCGGGATTTCAGCAAGTCATATCCACGGGCTCCCGCCCCTTTTAAGTGAGGGCTTCGTGTCGTGTCGGTTTAATCGGGTTGTGTGTGTCATCCATTTATTTAGTTACTCCTCCGTTTCTTTAATAATGGGTGCATATGTTTAGATTTAGGAAAAGAAAATGAGTAGATGAAATTGAATGTAAAATTTAAAAAATAGAATTAGTTGATGAAATTGAAGAAATCTTACCAAAAATGGTAAGTATATCAATATAAAAGAAATAACTCAAAAAATAAAGTGTGTCATTGTTAAAGAAACGGAGGGAGTATTTCGTCCGTCCATATGTTTATGTCTTACCACAAAAAATGGGGATACTCGTGGATCGGAGCGAGTCAGCTGTTCAGGCCCAAATTGATCCAAAATTTTGGGGCAAATGGGTTGGGTCGGATTAAAATTCTCATAGTTTAGGGTCGGACTGGGTCATGGGTCGACCCAAATCGATCAAAATCATATAAATGTAAAACATATAATTTATTTAAATAAAATATATTATTTTTAAATGCAATAATATTTAAATAATAAATTAAATTATTGTTTATTTTTATATAATTTAAAGGCAATGAAAATAAAGATTCTAATGGTCATAACTAGGTGCCCTGGTCATATTTTGAACCGAATTCTTTTTGAAAAATTCTTATATTTTCATTCTCTACAATATGGTATCTTATGTGTTTGCTAAATAGTAACTTCATATATCCCCGAAATTTAACCATCAAATTAAAATGAAGATTTGAATGGTCATAATTCGGTGCTCGGATAATATTTTAGACCGATTCCTTTTTCAAAACTTTTTATATTTTCATGCTCTACAATGTGGTACCTCCCATGTTTGCTGATGAGTAAACTCATATATCCCCACAATTTCACCCATCAAATGAAAATGAATATTCAAATGGCTATGACTCGGTGATCCAATCATATTTTGGACCGATTTCTTTTTGAAAAATTCTTATATTTTCATTCTATACAATATGGTACCTTCCATGTCTGCTTATTAGTAAC